>CM053583.1:20028659-20076357 GCA_028627135.1 Pseudochirops cupreus | reverse complement strand
GGGGGGGGGGGGGTAGGAGGGACACTTTCAGAGACAATCTCTCATATAGGATGTGAATAGATTGAAATATTGCTGTGGTACAGGAAATGAAAAGCTGGTTGATTCTGAAAAACAAGGAAAGACTTGGACTTATGAAGGAAGATGTTATCCACCTTCAGAGAAGCAGATGATAGGAGGAAATAAGCATAGTATAGTCTTACATATATGTAATATGAGTGTATATTTAAAGATATCCATATGTATCTGTGTGGATTTGTGTGTATACACGTACATACATGAACATATATATATATATATATATATATATATATATATATATATATATATATATATATATATATATATATATCCACATTTAATTGTAGCCTTCCTTAGGGTGGTAGGGGGAGGGAGAGAAAAAAATAATAAAGTAAGAAGTACACAGCAGAGAACAAAACCAAACCAACAAAAAAGCAAAGAGAAGCCAGGCAGCTTTGAAAGCAATGTGTAATATTTATCATCTAGGTTTTTAAGAAATGGAAATGTATTGTTTTATATTGAATCTTCTCTTAGGATCTGCTGTGTACATGGCAATGTTTTTCTTTTTCTTTTCTCATTTTATATTTAAGTTTAAAATTTAAAAATTTACCAAAAAACTGTATGAAGACATTGGGGGCACCCTATACATATGAGCACACTCAAGTATGTCAGCTGAAACCTAGAGTCTTGGTCCCCTTCTGCTACAGATGTGCTGAATAAATAATTCTTTTATAGCTCCAGTTTGACCACGAGCTAATCATGTTAGAAAGCAAGCAGCTTTCTGAGCTTACTACACTGGGGCAAACTAAAGTGGGACCACGTCCTCCAGAGCCCCCAGAGCATCATCTCTCTATCTTTAGCTGCATGAGAAAAATCAGTGGCCCAACTCCAAAAAGAATCACTACTCCATCCTCTTCCTGATGCTCCTGAAATTTCATTGGTTGCTCGGTTTGGGGAGTTTCACTTTCACATTTTAAGTGATTTCCTTCCTCCTTTCATGCTGAGAAGGACAGGAGCAGTGCCTTGGCAGGAAGAAGGCAGTAATGCAGCTTCTGCCTTCCTTCTGAGGAAGCAGGGAGGAGGAGCCCCTCAGCACATGCCCGCGTAGGGCCCCAGAAGCAGCCCACAAACACACCCCATGTGTTGGGCTTTCTTGCTCACAGCGATAAAGGCACCCCATTAAAACTCAATACATTTTGGGAAGCAAAGATAAAACACAAAAAAGGCCTTTCTTATCTTCAGAAATGCAATTCCAAGCTTTGTGGGCTCTGGTATTCGGCTGACAGATTACTAAAGCTTATTGGAAAGCTCCAGGCTTTCTCCCAACTTCGGCTTCTGAGGTTTGCAGGGTTTGTTTCGGCAAGTGTGTGAGAGCTTGTGTACACGGGCTTGGCTCAATTCACACACATCAGTGAACAGCAACAGCAGAAATCCAAGCCCACAGCAGGAGGTTTAATTAACTGTACAGAGAATGGAGCCAGTAGGGCCAGAGCCATTCCCTCTACTGGGAGGAGCAAACCGACCAGGCTCATAAGCAGGGGAAACCCATTTCTAAAGAGAACAGATCTCCCCCTGGGGGTGCTGGAGGAGGAAGGAAAGGAAAAGGTCAATTCGGCCAAAGAGAGACCTAAAAAACCAGGTCGATGAGGGCAAGACCCATGGGTAAAGAAAAGTCAGGATTTCATTTATTTTCTAGGGCTTGGGTTGGGTTTCTAGTCTGCGGTTTAAAGTAGTCACAGAAGAAATCTCAGCACATTTGTAGGCATCACAAGGTACCACTTGCCACTGAAGGATATTCACCTCATATACAGTCCAGAGAGCTGGTTAGAAATAGTTATAAGTATTCTAAGTAGGGCTGAATACATATTAAACAAGGAGACGCTGGTTGTAATCCTGACTACCAGTGAGCTCAGGATGAATACATCCGTGCATGGAAAACTTGGAAGCAAAGAGGAATTCATTAGGCGAATGCTGTCGAGGCACAAAAAGCACCCTGCACCTGCTGCCCTGCCTGGTTTCAGCTCCATGGCACAGGATGCTCCTGCCATGGGAAGCTCCCCACTGAGCTGCTCCTTCAAGCCTTGACTGACCCCACCTCAGAGGACCAAACTCCTTCCAATGCCTTCCTTTAGAGAGGGTAGACAGCGACTCTCAACTCCTCCACTTTGCACCTGGTATTCTTCTGCCTGGTTTCACCTCCACAGAATAGGATTCTCCCCTCCCATACACAGTCCTGCCTCCCTTTATATGCTGCCTTCTCCTATTAGACTGTAAGCTCCTTCAGGGTCTGGATTGGCTTTTTTTTTTATTAACCGTGTCCTGCTGCTTAGCCTGGCACATAGTAGGATGTTAATAAATGTTTAATGGAGTGAACTGGGAGTTTTCTAACATAATCCACAAAGGCCTTTCTGCTGTTGAAAGGACAGGACAAATGAGAGATGTTATTCTCCAGAGGGAATCCCTGGGCCCCAAAACCTCGTTCAAAGCCATGCAAAACCTGTTGCCCAATCAGACTTAGAACAACAGGGTCAGCAGAACAAGCTGAGCTAAAGCAGTTTGGGGGGCATCACTACATCATTTTCCACACTTCCTTTATCTCATGATAAGGTGGAGAGAATTAATCTCATAATATCTATAAGGTGCTTTCAAGTTCCTTGGATAAAAATGACTGTAAAGGGCCATTATTTCATGCTGCTGAGGCTACAAAGGTGCACGGTATTAAACAAACAAAATGTCTGTTGTTATTAAACATTTGGATGGCCCTCAAGAATCTTTTAAGAACCATTTTCCACTACTTAGTTCCTGCAGCAAGTCTGTGAGGTCAGTCAGCTTTATTATGCCCACTTTACAGAAGAGAAAACAGAGGGGCCAAAGGCAAACAGTTTTTTAAGTATCACTCAAGAAGCTAACTCTCTAAGGACGTGCAGTCTGAGGCAACCAGGCCCCTGGCCTCAAAGGCCTCTCCCCCACTGCCCCATCAGGCTTAACGGGGCAGAGCTCTAGGGCCTTGGCCTTCACACTTAGGGTGTGGGTGTGCCTGGAGCCACTACCCGTTTTTGGAAGCCACACCAAAGACAGGCAGACCTTCAGAAGGACACACCACCAATCCAAACCGTTATATCCTTTTATGGTCATAAAAACAATGGGCCACCCACCACACCCCAAGCTGGGTATCTTCCAGATCTGGCCAGATCTATTCTGGCAATGCTATGCTTTCAAAACAGAATAACAGTCTATGTGGAAAAGTTTGGGGCTACAAAGAAAAACCCAACAGAAAAGGTAAGCTCCTGTACTGTGCCCACTGTGTTCCCAAAGTTCATCTGCTGACTGTTTGGGACTTGGAGGGCATTTCCCTGCCTGGTGGCGAGGGCCTCAAGCAAGCCCAGAAGACTACACGTAAAGCTCAGAGCCCCTTGGATGCTTCCTTGTGAGGAGGTGCTCACAGCTCTGGGCTCTCAAACCTGAATCAGGAGAAGAACAATCTCTGGAAGCTCTGTGGGACCCTGGACAAATTGTCCCACAACAATAACAACAACATTGATACGGTGCTTGAAAGTTTTCAAAAACACTTTACAGACATGGAGACTCACCAGGAGATGAGTAAAACAGGTCTGCAGATCTCAGCTTTATGGCAAAGCCTCTACAGAGCAGAGGCAGTAAATGGATTGTCCCTGCTCACACAGCCTGGGACTACAGAAGGGAGAGCTTAGGTAGTGCAGCAGGTAGAAATGCCGCGCCTGGAGTCAGGAGAACCTTGGTTTAAATCCAGCATCAGATACTTACTCTGCTTGACCCTGGGCCAGCCTCAGTCTCCTCAAATGTGAAATGGGGCCAGTAAGATCATCTACTTCCAAGGGTTGTTGTGAATATCAAAGGAGATCCTATTTGTAAAGCACTATCATCAACGCTGTTACTACTGTTACTATTATTTAAATCTGCAACGCCAGAGGGCTGGCTGGGGGGATCTCTGGGGTTTCTTCAAGGCAGTGCTCTGGACTTTTACTGCCTGTCATTTCGGAATCCACCTCCCCAAGACAGGAGGGGTTCATCACTGAGAGGAGCAGCCAGAAGGGATGAATTTTTTTTGGCCGTAACAGTTCACGAAACGGTCTACTGCGACGGTGCGATGCAGCTGAAATGGCTTGGGTAAAGGGAGCGCCCACACAGATGGATTCTCGCTGCACTAAGACTGATGCTGGAGAACCTAGGCCCAAGGTGGACCATTGCTTCTATGGCGCCAAGCCAGGGAGCAGGCACAGACACCCTCCATACAGTGAGGACAGAGCCTGCCTCCTCCCCTCTACTCTGCAGCATCTCCCACACTGGGGCTTCCTATGGCGAAGAAGAAGGGTGGGAGAGAGGATGGCAAAGGACAGGAGAGAGAATCTCATAGGAATGAGAGGCTAAACTGGAGATCCAGGATGTGAGGAGCCGTAGGCAGAGAGGAGGCTTCAAAGTGTCTGATGCCCTAAAACACCTCTCCATCACAATAGCCCTTTCTTCCAAAGACCCACCCAATACTCAGCTTTGCATTTTCTGCTACCTGTTGATTCTAAATGTCCTTTCCTGGCCCACTATGGAAAGAAACCATAAGATTTCATAAAGGTTGATCCAGGGCAGCCTTAGATATAGAACGTATCCAAGAGAAACCTCCCTGTTGTTTTCTCCCTTAAATATAAATACAGTGCAATTAAATTCTTTAAAAGACTGACCCAGTCCTTTAAAAACGCCACGTGTAAGTACTGCGTTCCACGCTCTATGGCTTTTCCCCAAACTCACTAGAATTTCTGCATTTGGAGGGACAGATTTTTTTTTCTTCCAAGGGATGGATGGGTTTGGTATTACTTGGCTTTAAAACAAAATTTATTTTAACTATAAATGAGCTCCTGTTTGAGATCTCCAACTCCTCAATGCATTTTGTCCAAACCTCTCTTTTAGTGCTTTCACATTCTATTCTGTATCATACACATTATTAAACATTTATTTCCCCCCTCCACAGACTGTAAGCTCTTTAAGGGTAGGGACTTTGTTTGTACCTAGTGTTTATTACAGTACCTCTTGGTGTTTAATAAAGTCTGTTGAATTGGGAAAAAAAATAAATATTGAACAAGGACGATCAAGGATGGAAGTGACCATTAGAACACAGAATGTTTTCTTTTAAATCTACTTCATTGATATTTTAAAAATTTCATCCCCTACCTTTTCCACTTTATTCTTTTCCCACAACCCTCTCCCACCTCCCAGGGGCTATCCCTCATCACTTTAAAGGAAAAAAAAGTTCAGCAAAATAAATCATATTTTAAAAATCTGATGTTACACAAATTGTTCCACATCCATGGTCTCCCAGAAGAAAACTACAGGTACAAAAGGAGCTGAGAACTAAAGTGAAGGCAAGCCCTAAGAAGGCTGGGGGCAAAGGAGTGCCGCTGGAGAAAGCAATGCTTGGCTAGGCAAACCAGGGGCAGAGGGAGGTGAGCAGGGAAAAGCAAGGTTCGAATGCGACCTCCTCTAACCTCTCTCTATTGGCACTTGTCCACCCCACAGGCCCTAGCTTAGGGGAAAAAAGGAGAGGTGGAGTCTTAGGCAATGGCTAAGAGAAGGAAAAAGTGGACAGGTGAGAAATGCTCAGTTCAGTGGCTGGTGGCAGCAGGGAGGGAAGGTGGTCATCAGTGGTAGGGGTGAAAGAGACTAAGGTAATGCATTCCAAAGTCCAATTTCAGGTAATGTTCAACAGTGTGTGTGGGGGTACCCTTTGATACTATTCTGGGCAGCAGAAAGGTTTCTGTTCTCCACTGGTGGGTATATGTGACCTATAACTTTTCCTGTATCACTTCCTGGCTCTTTTCCCTTTTCCCACAAAAATGCTCAGCATCCTAAGAACCTTCCCTTGATTCTGCCATGCCCTCAAGTTATTGTCCTTTCCTTCTCTTGTCTAGGAAGTCACTCACACTTGCTACCTCCTCCTTGAACTTCTGCCTTCAGGCTCCCAGGCCTGACGAGTCCTCAACTGAAGCCCCAGCACACAGGGCTCCCCTTCATTACCAGGTATTTATTTTATTGTATTTATTCACATAGAGACCTGCTGTCTCTTGCAGTAGAAATCTCTTGCAGTAGAACACAAACTGACCAGGGGAAGGTAATATTTCCATTTTGTCTTTGGATCTCCATAGCAGGCATGTAACAGATGTCTGCTGATGGACCGATCACTAAAATAATATCCAGTGTCACCAATGGTCTCTTCACTGCCAAGTCCAAAAGACTTTTCTCGGTCTTCGCTCTCCCTGGCCTTTTCACAACAGCTAATAATTATCATCCCTTCCTTTTGGAAGTCTCCCCTCTTTTGGCTTTTGTGACATATTTTCAGTTATATTCTAGCCATCGGGTAGAGAAGATGTGAAAGGATCCACTGTGTCCTTCTCTTTTTCCCAGCCTCTGAGTGCAGACATTCCCCAAGGGAGCTGTGTTCCAAAGTCGCTTCTATTTACTCCCTTCCTCAACAAGCCTACCCACTCTCCTGCGATCCTTACCTTTACAGATGACTTTTGGCCTCTCCCCCTAGCTCCAGGCCAAACGCTTGTGTTTATTCTCTCCAGAGAGTTCTCATTTTTTAAGGATGGCCTTGATGGCCTCTACCTTGCACAGAGAAGGATGGGAAGAATTATATTCACACCAATAACGTAATCACAATAATAAGGTGCCCCACTATTTACAAAGTGTTTTTCTTCCAGTAACCCAGGAAGACCAGCATTATCAGCATTGTAATTTGTATTTACCCACAAGCATCTCAAACTCAGCATTCCCAAACAGGACATTCCTATTTAGTTATTGGTTGGTCTGGAAGAGTCCTAGGTTTCCTTCTAACTCCGAGATGTAATTCTGCAGAGAGAAGATTCGGGGGGAACAGAATTCCTGCCTTAAAATATCTTCCTCAGAAGGATAAGATCAATGTGAGAAAGTCATAGGGGTGCTCAGAGGATCCGGAACAGATCCATTCTGGTGTGGCTGGGAGAGCCGGACGCTAAAACACCATTAAGTAATGAGAGTTCCAGCCAAGACAGATCCAGGCTGAAAAGGTCTACTGCCCTCTCCCTGAGTCAGATCACATCTGGACTAATGCTGCTGTCAATCGTAATAACAGTAAAACTAGCCTTTATATAGCACGTTAAGGCTTGTAAAGAGCTTTATAAATACTATCTGGTCTTATCTGCACAACAACCTGGGGAGATAGGTGCTATTATTATCCCCACGTGACAGATGAGGAAACTGAGTCAGAGAGAGATCAAACTATTTGCCCAGAGTCACACTGCTACTAAGTGCCTGGAACCACATTTGAACTCAGGTCTTCCTGCCTCAGGGTCTAGCATTCCCCTCACCGCACTATCTAGATGATTCTTCATTGTTCAGGCCTGGCACCATGCTTTGAGGGGACAGTGACAAACTGCAGTATGACCACAGGAGAGCAATGAAGGTGATGACAGGACTTCCATCTGCTGAGTGATACTGAGGCCTACTAAAGGAAACTGATGTTTACTCGACAATGGCTGGGCTGGGGAGGAACACAGAACACATTTAAAGAACAGCCATGACGAAGAGGCATCAGGTATGTTCTGATTGGCTTCCAGAGCAAAACCATGGACAACTTGGGAAAGCAAGAGAAGATATCCTAAAGGAGAAAGGCAGACCTTTCACCTCTGTAGGTCTGAAGTTCTAGCCTTCTAGAGGTCTTCAAGAAAAAGATGACTACCATTTGTCATGTATATGTAATATAGGGTCTGTTCTGGACAAGGCCATTAAGATTACTTCCAAATCTGAAATTCCAGGAAAGGGACACTACATTCATATGCTGTCCAGTAAGAATAAACAGACATGATTTTTTTTAAATTAATGAAATATGCCCACCACTCAATTATGCAAGGAAAATGTCAGCCCTCAGGTTTTGCTTCTTACCTCAAAGTCCAAGCCATGCCCCAATGGATCCCACAAGATTGATCCTGAGTCCTCTTCTCTTCTCCCTTTAGACTTTCTTACTTGGTGTTCTCATTACTGTTTCTCCCACTGTTTCAGTGATCATTCTGTGTGGCTGATTCTCAGACAGATTTAATCAGCCCTAATTTCTCCATTGTGCTCCAGTCTCATGCCTAGCAGAAATCTCACTCAACACGATCAAAACTGAACTCACCACTCTCCTAAAACCTTCCTTTCCTGACTTCCCCATTACGGCTGAGAGCATGACCATTCAGGCTCAAGCCCTAAGTGACATCCTCACCTCCTCCCTCTCTCATCACTCCCCTCCCCAAATTCAATCTGTGGTCAAAGCCAGTCAAGGCACCATCTTCAAATAGGCCCCCTTCTCTCCTCTGACACTACAGGCCCTCATACCCTCAGGCCTGGAGTACTGCCACAGCCACTAGGGGGTCTGCCTGCCTCAAGTCTCTCCACACCCTATTCCATCCTCTATTCAGTGACTTACCTAACGTGCAGGTCTGACCAAGTCACTCCCACCCCTCCACCCCAACCCTCTACTCACTAAACTCTAGTGGTCCTGTATTACCTTCAGAATCAAACATAAAATCCACTGCTTGCCATTCAAAGTCCTTCATAATCTGTCCCACGATGCCCTCCCCAACCTTTCCAGTCTTCTTCCACATTATACCCCACCCCCACCTCACATTCTCTCATGATCTCATGACACTCCATGTCCAGACTCTGTCCTTCATTCATGGAACGCTTCCCCTCCTCATCTTTACCTTCTGGCTTCCCTCGAGTCCTAGATAAAATCACACCTTCCTCAGGTAACGTCCTTTTTCAACCCCTTTTCATTCTCCTGCCTTCCCTCTGATTTACCTGCCCTTCAGATTTACCCTGCACATAGTGGTTGGCACGTCATCTCCCCGTTAGACTGGGGGCTCCCTGAGGACAGGCATTGTCTTTTGCTTTTCTTTGCCTCCCTCGGGCGGAGCAGAGTGCCTGGCACCGAGCGGCACTTAATAAATGTTTACTGACTGACTGTACCTAAGCTCAAAAAGGTCCCTTGAGTCACATTCTACAAACCAAAAAAATAAAACAACAGGGCGTAAAAGGGAAGATACAAAGCAAATTTTATGTATGAGAGTCCATCTCCCTAATACGTGAGTATGACAGTCATATTGATTCAGAAGCCCTGGGGCCACAGCTTCTCTGTCAGGCAGCACTGTCCCACATGGCATTCAAATATTAGTAAAAACAGTAATAAGAGCTAACATTTATGGAGCGCCTAGTATGTGCCCAGCACTGAGCTTAGCACAAAGCATGATGCCATTAAGATGTGCACCTTCTTCCGGTGTGGCCACTGTCACTCAGGCACATCACACGTAGCACAGATTACTGGAATACTGGTAGGTGACCCAAGTTTCTGAGACTGTAATGTTTATTAGATTTCTATTCATATGGCCTTCCTGCACTTGGCACACAGGCTGCTGATGCAGCACGCGGCCCAATACTAAGGCCTGACCCTTGCAGGACCAGAGGGTTTGGTAATGATATAAATCAGATCCTAATTAGCAGATGCTCTCTGCTCAGCGGGCATTAACTCAGAATGGGACTGTGGGAGAATCCAAGTTTCCTTACTCTAGCTGGTGAGAGGCACAGAAATGGACTCCCATCTGACCTTGAGAATGGATCTGAATCTCATCCCTGTCATGGCAGCTGAGGCAGACACTACCTGGACTCCACCTCACCACAGAAAGGCCTGGAGCAAAGAGGCAAAGTGTGTCACATTCTCTTTTTGTGGGATTTTCACACCGCTATGAGACCCTCCTCAAGGCACTTAGAAACTATAGCAAACAGCACACTGGGAATAAACAGACTTTGAATCGCACTGCAAAGGTCCATGGCGCAGGGAGAGCAGCTTGAGGGACCTTGCTTCATGATCTGAAGCATCCTTCCCTCCTGGCTACTGATGTGGGCACTGCCCACCAGTTCACCAGATTTTATGAGGGAATGTCTGTGACCAGCTCAGCATGCCTGCCATTTTGTATACTACGGGATGGGGCTGAAAAGGGCCTTTCTCCAAGAATGAAGAGCAGCGTTGCGCTTCTGTTTCTGCCATCTCCCTGATGAGAGTGGTAAGAAGTGCTGTCACCCTTCACTTCCCAAGCTGGTGGCAAAGACATCCTCCAGGTACCATGGGATGTTCTGATCAGGTGACCCAAATGAGCCAAATGGAATGGGTGGCCAAAGAAAGAGGGCTTTTGTGATGGGGAGAGGGGGGGAAACAGAGGATAGAAGGAACAGCAGGAAGAACCCAGAGGGGAAGAGAAAAGAGAAATTAGGAAAAAAGACTGGTTTTGGCCTTTTTTTCTTCCTACTGATAATAGCATGTAAAGTTTTACGTGGTCTGGAGCCACCAACATCCTATTTAGGGGGGCCTTTCTATACTCTAGATCAAGGCTGGGGAACCTGTGACATTAAGGCTTTTTAACTGAATCCATACTGTACAGAACAAATCCTAAAAGGCCGCACTTAAGGATTTAGAAGGCCACAGGCTCCCCAGGCCTGCTCTAGACTGTGGATGCCACAGAGGTGACAATTCCTGGCATCCAAATGCTGCTCTGTTTCCCACAAGTGCTGCACTGAGACCCCGGGGTCCTGCAAAATAAGATCATGCAAAGCAGACAATAGTGAACAATAAGAGCACGTTGAAGGACGCTGCCTCAGACGTCTGCAGATCTGAAGTCTGTGACCAACTCTGCTGAAGCACGAGTATGTCCTCAGGTTTGAGCTTTTGGTGGGATTGATAACCACAGGAATAATGATTTAGAAAATCAACAGGGAGGGGGGAGTCTGAGGCCAGCGAACTGCTTGAGCTCAGGAGTCCTGGGCTTCGGCAGGGCCACAGCTGATTAAGCATCAGCACAGAACCTGGCACCAATATGGTGAGCCACTAGAAATGGAGAGCCACCAGGCTGCCTGAGAAGGGCTGAACCCATCCAGGCTGAAAATAACGGAGCAAGGTTAATGCTTCCAGGCCAATCAGGATTGGGACTGGATCCCTGGCTGGTCAGGTCTGAGTGACACAGGGAGACTAGGGTGTTGTTTTGTTTTTTAAATGACAGCCTTTCCCTAGAGTTTGTGGCCTTCAGCAGGGTAAGTCACAAAAGAGGAAAATGGGGTAGGGGGACAGGAGGGCTACTGCTAGACATTTCCTTTCTTCTCTTCCCTCCTGCTTGGGAGCAAGCAAAGGGAGAACGAGCAGCTTCATACAGGTAGGCTAGTGCTGCCAACAGTCTTTTAGTGGCCTTGGTCACGGCGGGAGGAGGAGGCATAGTGACAAATACCGCTGGGTCTTGTTGAAGAAAAGTGGCTGGCTTCCTTTGATCAGCTAAGTGGTATGCTGATCAGTGTGATTTCCCTGTTCTGCTGACTGTGAGCTGGTTGGGCAGAGCAGGAGAGCTGGCTTCTGTGGGGCCCATGCAGGGAAAGAAAATCCCACAGCCACCAAATCAAGGAAAGCAGCAAGAAATAAAAGCGGGCTGGGCTGGAAGCAGACACCTTCATTCTGCCAGCGTGGTCCTTGCTGACGTAAGGCTCTCAGGGATGGGAAGGCAGGGGGTGCTCCAATAATTTTAATTAATCAGCTGCAGGACCACACAAGGCAATGGATACAGCTACACTTCCAAGATCAGATGGAAAAGGATGGCTTATAATGTTTTAACTGTTTCATTTTGGTTGCAAGAAAAAAAGACTGGACATCATTTTTTAAAAATTAAAATGAAAGAAACAGGAACTTAGCAACATATGTGGTTCTTGGCATAGTTTTAGACAAAGGAAGTATACGCTCAGCACCTGAGAGTGAGTGTGAGTGTGTGTGTGCGAGAAGCCCTGCATCCGCTCACTGAATTTTCTTCTATCTGCCAGAAAAAGCAGCTGCCGGACTGACACCAGTTAATCTGCCTGCTTCCTATACAGATTTTTCTAGTAAATCACAGAATTTACCTAAAAATAAATATAGCCATGTCCTAGCTCTGCTCCATTCAGCTGCTGAGAAGCCCTGTTAGGGTCTTAAATTTCCCCAGGAGACTGCACTCCCCTCTGGGGAGGAGCAGCGACAAGTAGCTAATAGCCCTGCCTGTCGCAAGCTCTGTGTTTGTGACGTTCCTAGTCTGAGTCTGGGGGCGTCTGGAGTCTGCACCTGTGATGTCACTGGCTGGCCCTGGGAAGACCCTGTTTGAGAACTTCAGGGCAGAGTCCAGGATACTGCAGGGTATCCATGTGCTTAGCTCATGATCACACAGTTAGATAAGGGGCTAGCAGGCACAGTCAAGTTCTGGGACTTAGTTGGGAAGACCTGAGCTTAAATCTGCACACTGATGCTAGCTATGTGACCCTGGGCAAGTCCCTTGTCTCTGATTCGGTTTATTCAACTATAAAAATGAGGATAAAAACGGGATCCACCTCTCAGGGTTGCTGTGAGGATCAAATGAGAGATCTGTAAAGTACTTAACCCAGGGCTTGGCACACAGTAGGAGTTTAATAAAGGCTTGTTTCCCCTCCTTCCTTGTCTGCATTGAATATTCATCTGACTCCAGGTTTTCTTGAATTCAGCCTAGAATTACTCCCTTACATCATGGAACTTCCTGAGTGCGTACTTACGGGATGGCATACACACTGACCCATCTGCAAATGGGCAGGTAAGCGCTCCAGCACAAAAGAGATCGACTTCCTGCGTCATTCATTCAACATCAATGACATGCAGCCTCAAAGCTGACTGTGAGAAAGGCAAGAGGTCAGAGTGTTGGCTGTGGAGTCAAGCGATCACAACACAGACACATCTTAACCAGAACCAACACGACTGTGTCACACAATCTCTGTAAACCTTCGCTTTCTCATCTATAAAATAAGTTTCATCATCGACTATCTCATAGAGTCCTTGGGAGGAAAGCGCTTCACAAAACACAAAGCACTATAACATGTGAATTATTAATAAAAAGAACTTCTGAGCTCAAAAAAGTTAATCTTTCAAACATTTTTATTAAGTTAATGAGTCAGTCACTCTAAAAAAAACAGATGTAGTTTTTTTTTAACTCAATAAAACTGTTAGTTTTAGAATTGACTTTTTAAAAAAAATCTTGCATTATTTTTTCCCCCGGCATTTAGGCAGGTCCCATTTGCCAGTTTAGAGACAGGTCCATTCCTTTGCCAATTGACTGATTTCTGCATATAAGTTGAGATAAAAAATAAGTAATTTAATGGCCAACAGGTTAAAAAGGATAAAAAAAGGGGCCGAGGCGTGAGGGAAATGTCACCTCCATTTTGTCCTGCGGAGAGCGCGGGGGTGTTTGGCGGTCCCCGGGCCAGTAGGCATCAGCCATTTCTTTGTCTGGAAGGAGGATCTGAGGCGGGGGAGGGGCGCTGGGAAAGAGGATTAATAGCGAGAAGTGACTAGCGCCCAGAACAAATGCAAAAGGCACCAACAAAATGTTTCAAGAAAGGCCAAGCAAGGACATTCACCAGTCCTCCGGTCCGGGCTGTGGCAGATAGCCTGTGAGCGCATGCTCCGCGCGGCAGGAGGAGGAGCCCGGAGGGCGGCACGCGCGGCCGCTGCTTACGCGCATGCCCAGGCTGAGTTTGAGGGCCGTGATAAACATGTGCAGGCAGGACTGCAGCTTTTTGGTCTCTTGAGGACTTCCGATCTATTCCGCATCTAGCTGATTTGTACACACTGGTTTCCTTTTGGTCAGTCCTGTTGGATGGCAAGCTCCACAAGGCCAGGGACTCCCTTCTGCCTCTTCGGGTATCCCTGCCGCTTAGCACGGCGCTTGGCACATGGGAGAAGCTTAATAAATGTCTGCTGAGTGACTGAAAGAGACTTGAATGTGTGTGTGCGTGGGTGTGTTTACACGCTCCAAACGAGTGCAGGGTATTTTTGGCAGACTTTTAAGAAAGCAAAGGGACCCCGGGTCTCCTTAGGAGAGGGATCAGATCCAGGCTAGGGCCAACAGTTCTAGAGGACCTTCCTCGGGTCATACCAATGACCGGCACTAATACAGTTTACATGCACATTTGGCGCTCAGAACCGGCCTCAGAGAGAGCGCCTAAGGGTCGTCACCTCCCATCTGCAGATGAGAAAAAGAAGACTGAAAGAGGAAGTCCCAGGTCAAGTCAAATCAACCTTTTTAAATGCTACTATGCACTGTGTTCGGTGCCAGGGATACAAAGAAAAGAAAAGGCCGTGCCTGCTCTCAAGGGGCTCCCGGTCTGCCGGGGGAGACAACATAATCCCATACACACGAGAGAGATGGCCTAACCTGGAGAGAAGCAGCAGAGGGAAGGCACCAGCATTAAAGGAGATCAGGACAGGCTTCCTTCTCGTAGAGGAGCTGGGAAGGAAGGAAGCCAGGGAAGCCAGAAGATGGAACTGAGGAGGGGGCCAAGCTTGGAGAAGGAGCATCTCGTCTGAGGAGCAGGTAGAGTGGGCGCAGGGGAGGGCAGGGCCAGGTCACACTAATGGCAAAAGGAGGATGATACCGGGAACTGAATGGGTTGGGGGGGGGGGCATAACACAGCTGGCAGATCGTGGGGCCTCACTTCAGTGGGTCCACGCGCAGCACCTGCCTTCCCCGCAAGGCTGTGAGGCTCAAGGGACACAGGGCACGTGTATGTGTATCTGCAAACCTCAAAGGGCCCTGTAAATGCTAGCTGTCACTGATCACCGCTACAATCTGATCTCAGATCTACTAGTTCCAAATCCACACACTCTTAATTTTCAAAACTGTTGGGCATGAAGATCTGAGGAATGCGAATGTTCAATAATAACACTAACAGTATTTAATGACAACGATCACGACAGCTAGCATCCAGGTGGCACTCTGCACCACACTTCACTTGCAGATTCACCGGTAAAGCAGGCCACAAGGCCGCCGTCCTCCACACAGGGAAGTGGCCTGCCCCGGTTCACAGCGGGCCGGGCCTCCTGCCCCCCACAGCCCACCCTCTAATCACGGCACCACCGGCGGCCTTCCCCAAGACACCGACCGTATCTCTGATGCCTCTCAGAACGTGTTCATCATACATACACTCAACCTTAAAAACCGCAACAGCTCAGTAAGCCCCATGGCTCCACGCTTCCCAGCCTTAATCACAGTGTTTCACATGAGTTGTACATTAATATTACAAAGCCACTAATGAATGTGATATTGTCTGTAAGTATCTGACCTAAAAACACACTGGTGAAATTGCTATTCTTGATATGTTTCTAACCAGAAGGAGCAATGAGAGTGATAATAATAATTAATTACCCTTCTTATTTAAAAAATCTTGAAGGAAAAAAAACTCAAGCAAAGAAGTTAGGATAAATTCTAAAAATTCCTTTGAACTAAATTTGAGGTTACTAAGAAAGCCATCTGCTTCATGCATAAAAAGTAACTTAGGTCATTGACCTATAAGTTACTTATGTGCACCTTGTAAGTAGTTACGAATTGGTTTCTTTTCTTTCAAATTGGTCATTTATTTCTAGTTTCAACTCCAGCATAAACACGGCACTGACTTTTGAACCTAGACAATCCCACTGCAATTTTTTTACTGAAACAAATAAACATGTTTACCAATACCTACAAATGTGTGTATTGAATAGACCAGGCATTTTATATGGATGAGTATTCTATTGTCCCTGGGTAATTGGTACCATTTAATTCAGTCCCTTAGAGACCTTCAGAGGAACATCAGTGTGAAAGCCATCCGGGAAATTCTAAAACAGCGGGGCAGGTCCAGGAGGCACGGATCCCATATTCACTTCTGAGCAGAAATCTAGGAGTGAGCCCACAGTACAAGGCACAAACCCTAAAAAGGGGAGGTCTTCATAAAGGATGAGGCAGATACAGAGTGGGAGAAATGAAGAGGCAAGCTGGAGAGACAAGAAAACGGAAGCCGTGTCCTGAGCTACAGAATACCATCCAAACCTTGGAGATATTGTCACTGTAAAAACGATGGTCTTGGGGCAGCTGGGTGGTGCAGTGAATAGAGCACCAGCCCTGGAGTCAGGAGGACCTGAGCTCAAATCTGACCTCAGACACTTACACACACACACACACACACACAAAAAAACTAGCCATGTGACCTTGGGCAAGTCACTTAACCCGACCGCCCTACCTTCCCCCCTCCAAAAAGCAAAAACCGAAACAAAACACAACAATGGTCTTGAGAAAAGCTCAGCACTCAACTCAGGCCTTTAACTCCCATTCTGGGAAATCAAGCACTACCATCAATATGCCCCTTCATTAGTCACAGTCCAGTTCTGGTACCTATTTCAGTCATTCACCTATTTAAAAAAACCAAAAACTCCAGCCCAACGGCCCATGGACAGCTGCAATGACCTCCTAAAGGGTCTTCTTGTCTCTTGTCTCTTTTCTCTACCCCTTACTTCAAACTGACTTCTTTCACCATACATCAAAATTCTTTACCCACTTGAAGTCCAGGAATCTGTTGCCTTTTTGGCATTATGGACCCCTACCCCTTGGTCATCTTGGTGAAGCCTACAGACTCCTCAGAATGATACTTTTAAATACATAAAAAATACACAGGATTACAAGGGAAATCCATTGTATTACAAGACAGTTATCAAACTATTTTTAAAAATTCACAAACCCTAGGTTAAGAAGCCCTGCCTTAGCCGCCTAACACCTGAGCCCTTTTTTTCACTGGTGCTTCTTAACTTTCCCTCCCTATGTTCTCCCCAAACTGGCCTAGTCACCACCTGCCCTCCAAAGCCCTGGCCTCCGCCAGCTCTGGCCTCCACTCGGCCTGTTCCCTAGGCCCGAACGGCTGCCTCGCCTTTTCATACCTAACTCAAAATACCAATCCCTTCCTAGATAAGCTATGTTGTTACGGATGACCTTTTCCTCTGACTTCTCAAATACTTTCCCTGCACTTAAGTACTGATGTCACTTGTATATATATCCTATTTACCTGGTAAACTGTAGGCTTCTACGGGAAAAGGATGGCACGTTAGTTAAATACTGTATATTCTGCAGGACTCTCAGCACAGGGCTCTGTCCAAAATGGGCTTAATAAATGTCTGGTGAATTGAAGTGAACCAAAGACTAACTTTTAGGCATTCCGACTGAAACAAGACTACACTTGGATCCCAAAATACCAGTAAACGTGTTTTTAAAATGTTATTTTAATGAAACTTTACAGCAGAAGCACCGCAACAGTATGGCAGGGAACCTCCTTCAGCGACTCAGAATCAGCCCCCCTCGTGCAGGTGTCGGAAATGAGGATACTTTTGGCAACACAGGGCTGCTGCCACCAGGAGGCTAAGAAATGCACCTTTTATTGCAAGACTAGAATTTTAAAATGTGCCGTTTAAAAACTGACGTGAAATCCTTTCCTTGGCACAAGCTTTCCAAAGAAAGCAAAATGAGGGAGTGGTAGCCTTTTCTCCCAAGGAGACAAGCTTAACATCTCAAATTCTGAACTTTATTTCAAGGAAAAAAACAGAACTGTTTAAAAAAATTTTAAATTAGGCATTAATTATCAGCAATTTTATTTTTAATTAAGCCTTTCCTTACAGCACTGATACTCCAACCCTTTTCCCCTGGGACTCCTGGCAGGAGACCCAGAGAGCATAATAGAATTTGCTATTTTCACCCTAGGCTGGGTGAAGATAGCTTCTATTAAAAAGCTAACTTTGAAATAATTTCTAGGTTAAATGTTGAAGCAGTAAAAGTAAAGGAATGAAAACTTTCACTTTACTAATCTATAAACTTCAAAAGTTTTTACAAATTGCTACAAGTCCGACCTCTTATCTCCTCCAAGACTTTAAAAATAAGAGGCTGTAGTTTTAAAAATGGGCTTGTCATAGCAATTTTTCCAAAATATAGTGTATTTGCTAACATACTTCTGAGCACTCATCACTACACAAAACTCAACTGGTCCAAATGGACATGGCACATTCTCTGAGTTAGAGGAAGTTTGGCAAGGACTCCCTGGGGGCTCCCATCACTACATTTCACAAGACTCTGTCCGATCAGGGATGCCAGACAGGTATCACTCCTTTTAGATGACTGAACTCAGAATAAGGAAGTTGGAGTATTAAACATGGAATCCAAGTGCTTCTTAAGATTCCCACCAATTAAAATAACATCCATGTTGGTCTCCTCCCCAGGACAGGTTCATGAAATAAAGATATTGACTAAATATCAAAGTCAGTCAGTCATGAGCTAGTCTGTTAGAAAAAAAAAATCAGGATTTATACACTGCTAAACAGTACACAAAAGCACAGAAACCATTATCCTCAAAGCATGAGAAAACAACCAGGAGAAGAATCTGGCCTGAGATGTTAATGGTAGAGAAAGCTCTCTAAATAAGGTCTGGCACTTCTCCAAGAGCTACCTAAAGCCAGGAGATTCCATGCTTGGTTGCAAAGCCAAGATAAGTCAAAGACAGGGCTTGAACTCATGTTTTGGAAGCTAGGCCACCTAGCCTCAAGGATGAAGAAGGCAGCTAACATTTTGGAAATGTAGGTAGAATGAGTTTATTTGACACAAAAATCATATTCCGACCTCTTTGCTCCTGCACCTCAGGATGACCAAATGAAGTTGGACCATGGTTCTCTCCATAGGATAATGTCCACCAGTCCATTAAGGTCGGAGGCTTCTCTTCCCCTTCTGCATCTAAATGAGCAGTCCCAGAGTCAAGCATTCTCACAAGGCTGCAATTGAGGCTGGGGCCTTAGGTCTAGAGGGTCAGAATGTCTAGCTGTTATCATTCTTTTTCATGTCTGGTTTTGCTTTTTTTCCCCAGTGATCACTCATTGGTTACAACCCTTCTATATAACCAAACTATTGTACGATGTGAAAGTATTTGCAGATTCTATACATGATTGCACGCCACCATGGTGCGAGGGAAGGGACCTGGAAAAAGTCTGATCAGTTTTTGATGAGAATTCAAAATAAACCTGCCTTCCTACTTTGTCGCTGATTTTGCTGCCAGTCAATTTTCCAACTTGGAGAGGAAAACAAGTGAACTAAAGCTCAATCCGAGGAAACCCTTGCTTAATGTGCACCTGACCCCACAGAGTGCACATGGTTTCAAACTAACAGAGCCTAAACTTCTCTGGATCCCTCGCTCCTCTTTACAATTCCCCCAAATTAAAGACAACACCATTAATTAGTGAGGATGGCAAATGTTAAGACCACAGAACATCTGACCACTTGTTTAGCACAATACACAGCACACTCTAACAGTGCTGACTGTTTTCTCAGGGCTTGGCTGGAATCAAAAGGCCAGCAAGAGTAGCCATGTGCAGGATGAGAGATGGGGGGAAATGTGGTCATTGGAAGCCGCAGGGTACTTTACAGATTCTTATTGAAAGGGACTTCAGATTTCATCTGGTCCAACCTGTATCCTTCCCATATCACAAGTGGTCACAGAGCCTTAACTTGAAAACCCCTAGCGAGGGTGAATCCAACACTTCCCTAAGATAGTCTGTCAATAAGCAATTATTAAGTGTTTCCTCTGTGCCAGGCACTGGGCTAAGCCCTGGAGATAAAAATAATGACAAAAGACAGCCCTTGCTCTTCAGGAGCTCACAGTCTAACAAGGGAGACAAGATGCAAACAAATATGGACAAACTGGAGAGAATCAACAGAGAAAAGGCATTGAGGAGGATCACAAGATGGAACTGTGGCAGCTCTAATTGGTAAGTTTTTTCTCACATAAAAAATGCATTTTGCTGATGCCTTTTACTTACAGATAATATTCATTTCTGAATCTCTCTCCCCACTGTAGCCAATGAGCTTGCTCTTATAAGAGACTTCAACACAACGTTCATTTGGATTCTACTGTTCTTTTTCCATTTACATCACGGCAGTCATGTTTTCCAGGTTTTCCAATTTCACTCTGCATCAGTTCACGTGAATGTTCCCACGTTTCTCTGAATTCCTCACCTTCATCATTTCTTCTAGGCTGACAATATTTCATCATGTCCTTATACACAATTCACTCAGTCATTCCCCAGTCAACAGGAATCCTCTGTTTCCAGGACCATGCATCATTGAAAGTACTGCTATGACTCTTTTGATATACATGGGATACTGCTTTCTATCTTTGACCTTGAGGAGTATATACCTAGCAGGTGGATCTCAGGGTCAAAAAGTAGAAGTTTCCCCCCCACTCCCCTCTCCACACAATTTAGAACTGTTGTCTAGAGTGGCTGAACCAATTCACAGCTCCACTAATGGTGCAGACATGTGTCTGTCTTCCTGCAGCCCCTCCGACATCAGGTATTTCCACCTTTGGTTCTCTCTGAGTTTCTACCACTTCTTCCTTACTCTCTACTCTGTGGCTCCAAGCAGGAGTCTAAAACTCCCCATGACATCCTTTTATCTGCTTGATGAACACAGCTATTAAGTCCCTCCCCCTCTCCCTCTCCTCTCTAGACTAAACACGCCAGTTCTGTGAGCTGATCTTTCCAAAGAAGCCCCCTCACTATCCTAAACTGACCACTTCTGTTGTAGGTCTGCCTATAAAGTACCAATGTCCTTCCCAAACCAAACATAATCCCTTCCTCTCGTGCTCTGCCCAGTGGGACTGCCACCTCCTGGGTTCTGAACATCACATCTCAATACAGTGTAGTAGAGGATTCACTTTTGGGGCTGCCAGACAACACTATTCATTTATTTTGAGCTTATAGTGCACCAAAACCCCAGATATTTTTCACAGGACCTGTCATGTAGCTATAACTTCCCCATCCAATCCTTGTGCCACTGATTATCTGAACTAAAGTGAGTAGAATTTTACATTTATTCTTTCTTAAAAGAGACAAACCTATAAGAATTGGACCCACAATGAGCACAGGAAAATACTGTCATGTAACAGGGATACATTATGGCAGGAACACCAGCTATCAGGGCCACCAAACTTTAAGTGTAATAGGAGCTACCTCTGCTCCCAGCTCAGCTGGACACACTGATTCTGTTTGGTACTTTGACCAGGAAGTCACACCCAATCAGAAAGGGACAGAAACCACAGAGCAAATGGAGACAGAAAAGAAGATACAATAGAATGCGTGCATAGAAGCCAGAAACCAAGCCTGCTGGAAACACGAGAGAAAAGCTGGGAAGGAAATACCCAGGGAAGTACCATAGTCTCTGATCTCTGAGAGTAATGGTGGATCAGGTGTAAGTTGTCAAGGGCTGTGGGGTGGGGGTGAGGGGGAATAGAGTCTTGGTCCCCTAAAGGTTTATCTTTGAAACTCTCCTCTCTTCTACTCTGTACCTTCTTTCTCCTAAATGGGTAAAACTCAGCAGACAAGGAGAAATGATTCATGATCTCTACCCCTCAGCCCTATATGAATCCCAGCACAGAAAAGAGGTGAGAGATCCAACGCAAGCATCCCTACTGAAGTCAGGGGAAGGATAACAAGGGACATAAAAATAATGTAATTATATAAATAGTAATAATGGTAATAATGAAAATATGCTTTAAGATTTGCAAAGCACTATACAGAGGGCACCTCCTCTGTTCCACACAAGTCTTATGAGCTTAGTTTATCCCCATATTAAAGAGGAAGACACTAAGGCTCAGAAAGGTTCAGTAACTCTGGAGGTTACACAGCTACAAAATGTCTGAGGTGGGAATCAAATCCAGACGTTTCTGACTCAAAGGGCAACGCCACCTATTCTGCTGACCGGCTGCCTTAGCCAGAGGGGCACATAACTGGAGGTAGCCTGGGGTGGGACAAAAGAGCCATCTAAAAGCCGTCAGTCACAGGAATAGGGCAACTGATACCATCTTCCAATCGGGGTAATTCCTGATTTCTTTCCTTATTCAGAAGGATCAGATGAAAGGATGTCCAAAATATGCCTCATGTGCAGAATTAAAGAAGGAAATAATGAAACAAAAATAGTAAAGAAAAAAAAGATGAGAGATGATAAAAATGAGAGAAAGACAGAGAGAGTAAAGACAGAATTGATGGTCAAGTTTATCAGACCCCACCAATGTGGGAAATTTTGGGGAAACATATGTGACTTTTTCACAATGGACTCTAAAGGCACAGTACTGAGCAGAGAAATTCTACGGATGAAAGCTGCTGAATTTTTAGAAGTTTTCATGATGAATATTTTAAAATGGCTTCAAAATCTGTTACAGCTGTCTACTGTTATCTTTTAGGATTCTTTCTGGTGTTTGAGTTTGGACTTTTAAACTTGTGTGGAACAATTTAAAGTATTTCACTGCAGCTTTGAAAAATTTTTTAAAAATCCATTTAAGAGCAAGACTGTAACTCTGGTACCATATTCTGCCTGGGACCTCTCTTGGAGATAAACACTCACAGTAAGCCCCAAGGTTCAAGAGTACCGGCATTTTAATCATTTGTTCAACATAATTCTAAACTGCTCCCTAGAAAGGCTGAACAAACCCACAACTCCTCTGGCACTGTAACGAGTGGGCCTGTCTTCCCAAGGCCCCTCCAATACTGACTAGTTTCAGACTGTTGGGTGTGAGGAGAAATCTGAGAGCTGTTTTGCTTTATATTTCTCTTATTAGTGATTAAGAGCAATCTTTCACATGGATGTCAACAGTTTGTGATTTATCTTTGGAGATAAATCTGACCACTCATCCACTGGGAAATGGCTCTTGGTCATACAAATTTGTTAATTACCTATACATCTCGGATATCAGATCTTTATCAAAGACATGTAATACAAAAATATTTTCCCTCAAATCAAGTTTTTCATCTTATCCTTGTTTCATTAATTTTGTTCATGAAAACTCTTTAATTTTATGTAAAGGAAACTACCTATTAAATTTTTTTTTACAACCTCCTGTGGCTGTATTTGGTTACAAGTTTGGTTATGAATTCTCCTCCTAGCTATAGCTGTGAAAAGTCTCTGATCTCATTCTAATTGTTGAATGGTGTGATCTTCTTACATTCAGGTCTCTTTCGAGTCTATTGTGATATGTAGTATAAGTTGCTGGTATAGACTTAATTTCTGCCAAATTGCATTCCAGTTTTCCCAAAAGTTCTTAACAAACAGGAATTCTTTCCCAAATAGTTTATGTTCTCGGGTTGAATAATTCCTCCTTAATTTGAAGGTAATGGCGTATTACTTGAAACTTTTATACACATTTGCTTAGAATTCATGGTGAATTTCAAGAAGTTCTACTGCTACACTGAGATTGGCAAGGACAAATCTGAGGATCAGTCAAACCAAAACATTTCCCAATTTTAGCAAATTATTTTCCTTGTAATTTAGGTTTCCAGAATAAACTCACTCTTCAATATAATTCTCGCATCTGAGAATAATTCCTCCCTAATATTATAGATATACATGCATATGGACGTACATGTGTACACATGTTGGTGTCTGTTCGTGTATAATCAGATATTTTCCAGAGATATTAGAGGTACCAAATAAAATAAGATTAGTTTATAGTAGATATGCTCATGGATCTGTGAATGAAATCAGTACAAATATTCTTTCTCCAACCCCTTGGGGCCTTCTTTCCAACCTGATCCTAGCCCACTCCCACAAATCTTTCCTCGAAGATCTACCCAACAAGCTGAAGGTCGTCTCCTCTCCCCTCCAGAACTGTGATAATCCTCATGCAGCCCTCTGTCCATCATTCTGCATGATCATACCATTTTTCAGCCATATGTTCCCAATCATGATTTTCATGCTGTTTTTTGTGCAAAAGTTACCTATTATTTTCACCATTTGTCTCTTCTTCTTTTCTTTGAGTTCTTTGTAATTAAAATTCTTTTGATATGGTGGCACCTCATGATTTCCATCACACTGACAAAAACACTGGTAAGCAAAAATGAGTTGACTCCAACCCTATGAAATGTATGGAATAACCAGCAATAATCATTCATTTTTTTCTGATTGTTCAGAAGGAGGAGTGCTTTTCTTTAATTTTTTGCAAAACTACTAAATAAAGATAAACTACCTATTTGCCAGGAACAACTCTGATATGCTCTATTTCTCTTTTTTTTTTTGGTCTGGTCAGAAAAACAGCACTTAACACAGGCCCAATCACATTTCTCATTAGCACAGAAGTTTCAACCTGTTCAGTTCCTGACCTGGACTGGCTCACTACTACTTAGGCAACCTGGGGGCCCCTTGATCAAGGGGGCTCACCATACTGATGAAAGACATAGTGCGGAAACCTCAGAGGACTGCAGGCAGAACTCTGGTGCACTAAAGCTCAGCCCGTCTCAGCTCCCCAGTAACAGGGATTACAGGTGGGCACCACCACACCCAGCTCTGTTTCTAATACATAATAAATCTCTTGAGATTACTGTTTAACAGGATTTTAAAATTTTAGATCCTGCTTGAAACTAATGCATTTTGGTTTAGCATCAGGCAACATAATAATTTAGGACCTTGTCCAAGTCGATATACTTGTTTATAAACAAAATATGGGCCACACACTGTTCACTAAAGAGAATGGCCAATTTAGTTTCCTCTCCTTCCTTTATTTAGGCATTCAGGGCAACTCCACCTTCAAATACTAGTGTGATTCTAATTCTCAAAATGATATATCAGTCGGAAAGGTTGAATACAGTTAATTTTCTAGGCTTTCACTTTTCAAGCCTTGTTTTCAAACCTGGTTTTAGTTATAGTAAGATTAGTTTGGTGGTTTTCATCTTCATTTTTCACAAGGAAATGAGGCAGTAAAATAAAATTTGGATTGGACATAATGGCTCAGGAACTACACCTGGGATCTGAAGGTCTGAGTTCCAATTCTACCACAGTCATTAGCAGTATGACTGACTGTAGTAAAGTCAGAAAACAGCAAAATAATTAGGTGTCACCCAATCTAACCAAGAGCTGTCTTGATAACACCTTCAGCAGGTGGCCAAACATCTCTGATGGTAAGGTACTAACTTCTGAGGCAACCCACTGTGCTTCTAAGTGCAAAGCTTTCCCTCAGATCAAGCCTAATTCTGCTTCTTGGCAGCTCTTGCCTATGCCCCCTAATTGTGTCCTCTCAGGCCATGAAGACCAGTACTACCCACTCTTCCCTACCCTAGCCTTCCAAACATTTCATGACTGCCCTAATTCCCAATCCTCTCACCATGCCTGCTTTTCTTCAGGCTAAACATATCCAGACACTTCAAGCAATCACCCTGGCGACTGCTTCCCTAGATGTTCTATCTGTCCTTCCTCCAATGTGGTGCTCAGCATGAAACACAACACTCTAAGTATGGTCTGACCAGGGGAGAGAACAGTGGAATGGTGGAACCGTCAACTCCTAGATTCTAGATACTATGTCAGTGAATGCAGCCTAACCTCTGAGCCTCGATTTCCTCACCTGCAAAATGGGAAGAACCAACCAAGTACCATTACCTGACAGGACTGTTGGGAGGTCAGCACTTTGTAAGTAGTACAACACTGTATAAATACCGACCAAAATGGCCCTATCTGCTTTAGAGTTTCTTGCTTTAGAAGCAAGAAGACCCCTTAGAAGAAGACTTAAAGCATGAGAATGCTTGGTAGTTAACAGAGAGAAGCTGGTCATCACACTGTCCTTCTCAGACAAATCCCTGGGCTCCCATATACTTGTTTCAGGAACCTGGCGTACACCGACTTTAGGGATCATTTTTCTCTTGAGATAATTTAGAGGAACACCTCTCAGCTAAGTAGTCGCCTAGGTACTATACATACAGAGACATAAGGGTAGACTTTCCCTTCCTGCTTTGGCTTTCAGATGTACTTCAATCTGTTAGCAGAAAAGAAACTGGAACTGTGTGATTTACCTGTCCCTGATAAGTGTAAGCCAAGGAATACCACCTACCTCTCCAACCATTCTTAGGGGTCCTCTGCTAACTCTTCTTCCTTTTCCTGCCCCCTAAATGCTGCCACTGCCTGTGCATCCCCAGGCCTCTGCCCTTCTATCCCCCAGGGAGGTCTCATCCTTCTTTCTCATCTGTATCTCTGGGCTAACCCTTTCTGCTGAGTACCAGATCAACATTTCCTAGTCTCCTGGCTCCCTGACCTCTCAAACTTCATGTGCTGAAAAATGACTTTATCATCTTCTTCCTGCAAACGCACTCCAGCTCCCGCCTTCCCCATCTCAGTGGCACCATCAACCTTCGAGTTATCTATCTTCCCTTTCCTCTTCCTTACTCCTAGCAGCTGGTCTCTAAATTCTAGCGTTCCTACCTCTACAAGCTCTCTCTGTCCTCAGTCCCACAATTGTCATGGAGGTGCTTGCTCCCTCTCCCCTGCACTATGGTAACAGTCTTCTACAGACACCTTCAGCCTTGCCACCTCCCTCTGCTCCACATCCAACCTCAGTGCTGAGATCAGAGTTATCTTCCTAAAGCACAACTCTGATTAGGTTATCACCATTTCAAAATACTTTTTTCACCACACGAATCTGACTATGTTCTGGTAGATTCATGTACTTACCCCAAAATTTC
Organism: Pseudochirops cupreus; assembly: GCA_028627135.1. Taxonomy (NCBI): domain Eukaryota; kingdom Metazoa; phylum Chordata; class Mammalia; order Diprotodontia; family Pseudocheiridae; genus Pseudochirops; species Pseudochirops cupreus. Next base: position 20,049,932 of record CM053583.1, on the reverse strand, counting down.
TGTTGCTCTTCACTGGGATCTACTGAATGAAATCAATAAAATCAAAACTTCATTTCCTGATAATCAAGGCCCTTTAGAACTGGTCCCAACCTACCTTTCCAGTCTTATTTCCCCCATGCCTCCCTTTTGTGAACCCTACACTTCTATGAAGCATCCTGCTTCACTCGCCCCAATCTCTACAAACCCTTCAGGGCTCAGACTGAAGGTCCTCTCTAAGAGCCTTCACCGAATCCCTAAAGGTAACTGCTCCTTCCTTTGATCCAACAGAGTAAGGGCTGCATTTTTTGGGGTATGTGTCTTTTCTCCTCCTGCTACGCCATCAATACCTTATAAGAACCCAGTCTATGCCTTTTTTCTTACAATCTTCACAGAGCTTGCTTATTAGCACAGAGCTTTCCCACAAATGCTTGTTGAATCAAAGAACCTGCTGTGTGTAGCAGATCCTGGTTTCCTTAGACACTATAGGCATAAAGAAGGTAAGGAAACAAGACAACACTGCTGCAGAACTATAGAATATTTATTAGTAATACTATTACGATTACCAACAATAATAGTACCATCTACTGACATAACAGCACAGGGAAACCAAAATACAGGAAGTCCCAATTGATGCTCCAAGAGGTTGATATTTTTTGTTGGGAGATTTACCTTCCAAACTGTGCCCTTCTCTGGCATTCCCTAAGCACACATCAACTGTGAGTCAGAAGGAGCAATGAACAGCCTCTTTTCATAGAGGAGACTCAGTCCTAGGGAAGTGACTTGGTCACCAGCTCCCAAGTGGTGAAGCTGGTCCTTTGGCTTGCCTAAATCAACGATCCCATGGTGCCTCTCTTTCTGGGTACAAAAGGGTAGTACCAATGTCCTTTTTACATACTTTGCAAACCAATAGCATGGCCCAAGCTAGAACTCAGGTTTCTGACTCAACTCCTTGTTCTATTCTGTCACCACAGCTTTATCACGCAAGACATTAAGATAATGCTGCACTGAATAATTAGATATGAATAAATTTCTGAATTTTCCACAGTCATTAAACAGGGCAACATAACGTAAGAATATCCTTATCAAAGGAAAGAAAGCTGAATCCTCTGATCTTCCCATGAATGAGGATCTTTAAAAACAAATCAAGTTATCTTATATGGGAGAAGCAGGCTTAAAAAATTCAGATTCTAAGGGAAAGGAATAAGTTAATAGATTTTTTAAAAAAGATTATGTTACCAATAAGGTGGCTAATTAGTTCACAAGCACTATTAAAATAATAACAATAACAGTAATAACAGCTGGCATTTACACTGTGAATACTTTGTGCCTGGCACCGTGCTCAGCACTTTACTATCATCTCATTTGAACCTCACAACAACCCTGGGAAGTAGGTGCCATGATGATCCTCATGCTACAGATGAGGAAACTTAGGCAAACAGAGTGAAGAGACTTGCCCAGGGCCACACAGCTAGTGTGTCTGAGGTTGGGGTCGAGGCCCAGTGCTCTGCCCACTGCACCACCCAGGTGCATAAAGCTTCCTATACACCAGGCAATAAGCAAAGTGCTGAGAACACAAAGAAAGAGACAAGCAGTCCCTATTCTCAAGGAGCTCGCACTCTAATAGTGGAGGCTACATGTGAACAATTGTGCCCACGAGCACACGCACATGCACATATATGCACATACCTATGCACACACACACATGTGTGCACATATGCAACACACCCAGAGCAGATGGAAGGAGGAGGAATGAGGAAAAGCTTGTTTGCAAAAACAGAGAGACTGCAGCTATGGAGTGAAGGATCCATGGAAGAAAAGGAGGGAGAGGATTCCAGGCATGAAGACCCACAGGACAAGGCAGGCCGACAAGAAATGGATGGCAGGGCCATAACGTGCTGGGAGTAAGCATAAGAAAGGCGCCAGGCTAGGAAGAGCTTTGAATGTCAAACACAGGTCTCTAGCCGGTCCTGGAAGCAAGAGGGAAACATGACTCTGGCAGTGAGCGTAAGAGGCATTAGAAGGTGTGTGGACTGACCAGAAGACCACTGCCACAGTGCAAGGCTGAAACTACAACAGTGGCTGTGAGTGGAGGAAAGGGATGGACAGAACAGATATGAAAGTTCAAACAACAAGATCTGGCATCTCACTGGATGTGTGGAGTGGATGAGTGTGTGGAGAATGCTGTCCGAGTCTGGAGTCTAGACAACTGGAAGGATGGGAAACTGGGGCAGATTTCAGGGAGAGGATATGGAGGTCTGTTTCGAACATACTGAGTTTGAGATGACCACAGGACAGTCATTTCAAGATGTCCAAAAGGCAATTGGTATTGTGGGACTGTTGCCAAACCTGGGCTGGATATCGTATCCAGGATATAGTGAGCAGACCCATGGGAACTGATGAAGTCACCAAGTGAGACAGCAGAGAGCAGAAAGAGGAGAGAGCCTTGGAGCACCCCCATGGTTAGTGGCCACAAAACAGAGGAGGACCCAGCACAGAGCAGTCAGACAGAAGTAGGAAAAAGCAGTGTGACAAAAACTCCAAAAGGAGAGCATCCAGAAACAATGTCAAATTCTGCAGAGAGATCAGGAAGGATGAGATCTGGGAAAAGGCCACTGACTGGACAGCTCAGAGGTTTCTATCTCTGGCCATCCTTCTCTTGCTTGCCGTGCACTCACCCAAGCCCTGCTGACACACTGGCACCAGAAGGGGCAGCAGACGACTGTTTGCTCCCCATCATAACCACCACATTCTCCTGCTGCTATCCTCATTCCACTCTTCCTCCTCGGAAGTTCACTCCACTAAATCTGTCCACTCTACTTAAGTCACGGTGATTGTTGTGCACCAGCCTCTAGGCCATTCTCTTTCTAAGAGTCCAGCATTCGGATCGCCATCTCCTTCTTCCCAAGTCCTGCTTTTTCACAAGGGAATTTCACCACCCATGCTGCTGCTTCCTCAAGCTCATTAAACTCTCAATTCCTCAGTGTGATCCATCCAAATCAGCCTTCTCTGTTGCTCACCTTGAGTTCTCCCTCCCCTTTCCCTGTCTTTGCAATGGCTCATCCCCATATCTACAACAGATTTCCCCTTCACTTTCACCTCACTGATTCCTTCTCTTCATTCAAGGTACAGCTCAGGTACCACCTGCTACATGAACTCTTTCCTGATCCCCTAACTACTGGTGCCCCTCCCTCTCCCTAATTAATTTTTATTCATCTATTTTGAATTTATTGTATTTATTCTATATATACTTAAGTATGTATTTGTTGTCTTCCCAAATAGAACAAGAATATTTGCATCACTAGCGCCTAAACATGGTATCTGGCACACAGGAGGCACTTAGTAAATGTTTGCTGCCTTACTGATATTCTTTCTGCTAGTAACTGCTAAACAAAAACCTACTTGATTTTCAAAACCTATTGTGCCAGGATAATTTAAAAAACAAAAGAAGTTCCGCAATCTCTGGCCTTTGACTAGATGTCTTGGCCTGAAACAACTGAACTAAACTAGCAAAGAACACACAGGATGAGGATAGCTGATTTAGGAGGCCGGGTTCCAATACAAACAGACCTGATTTACAGGGTCTCAGAGTCAGAGCTGGAATATAACTTAGAGATTATTTAGTCTAGAAACTGAGGCACTGTGGTGCCTTGCAACTTAATAAACACTTGCAGAATTAAACCGACTAGCCAAAGTCTTAGGTCAACTTAGGCGGAAAAGTCATTCTGTTTGTCAGGAAAGGGAATGAAGGATCTGGATAAGTGCTTTGGAGGCCTCTTTAGCTCAGGAAGTAGAAGTCTGCGGTCACTGTGAGCAGATGACTGTTCATGAGAAGCACAGGAGAAACATACCCAAAACACGGGTGACTCCCAACAAACCTCCCACTCTTGAAGGAACAATCCAATCTTGTGGTATGAAATCAGGTATGACTTCTGGCAGCAGAGCCCATTGGAAAATATCAGGTAAAAGGATCAGACCCAACACCAGGAACTGTTCTGACTTCACAGAAGAACAAAGCCCTTCAGCCTTCAGTGTCTTCATGTTCTTGGCCAAGACTTCAAAGTCCTTCATTCTTCCTATCAACGTTTCATCTGGGCTGAGTTTAAGCCAACTGGATCTTATCCAGGAGAAGAATGCTGGTAGATTTCTGAGATACTGCATTTCCTGGCCTTGGTACAAAGGAGAGAAAAGAGCTGATGTCACGTGTACATTAGTACAGTGAAGACAACAGCAACCGAGTATCTCCTGGTAGCTTCACAAATACGTTACACATGACAGGTGAAAAAGTGTACATCCCACGTAAGTCCTCACCTGGCTATTTAGGAATGAGGTCAAATGCTCACCAGGATTCTAAGAGCTACAGGAGAACAAGACTTCCAACCAAGAAATGGACTGACCAGTTCACCTAGTGAAACGGTACTTCTTAACTCTGTAGCCTAAGGGCTAGCCTTAGGCTGTATTCTCAGGAGGGACTGAAGAGACCAGAGGCCAGAGAGAGAAGTGTACAGCAGCTGTCCTTTATTGTATTGTAGCACCCTCCTTATATACCCTAGAGGTACTTGATTAAAGCATGATATCCACGTGCGCTAGAGGGATGGACCAACGGGAGGACAGGCCGAGCCAGCCAATCTCAGCTGCCGCTCATCAGGCAAGTGGTCTTTCACGACTACTCTGTAAGCTTTAGCAACTGGGCTGTGACTGTCAGCATCAAAGGTGCTTTTAGACTCACACTGATCCCTACAACCTAGTTTGGTTATGAATGAGGGTCAGAAATAAACCATTGGTTGCTGGTATCTAAGACTGTAGACATTCATGGATCAGGTTACCAATATTCTATTATAGGAACTAATTTACTTACTTGACTCCAAGGCAATGAGGCCTAAAGGCAGTGTAATTATTGTGCCTAATGTCCTATTTCAGAAGATATTTGGTGAAATCAGAGTCCACAGAGTAATAGGAATGTACAGTTTTGTAAATAACACCCAAGTGGGAGTATGGTGATCCATATTTGCAACTGGCCAGTTACATGATCTCAAACAAGACAGTGAATCACTCTCACCTTGGTTGTCCAAAAGGAAAGTATGTAATACTCCATCTACTTACAATCATGTAGGCAAGTTAAATGAGAAATGTTCTAAGTCCTGGGAAAGTGGCCCTATGTAAAGACAACATGAAGGTGTTACTAAAATGAAAAATGGCTAAGTACACAACCATCAGGTCCTACTTATGCAGCACCCACCTCCCAAAAGTCAGTGCCCCTTCCCAGACATATGTTCATGAGTTCCTATGGGGAACATTTTAAACATTTTTTAGAAGAAAAATGAAATGACTGACACGAGACCCCTCAGCATAACCTGCAGCAGAACCAGAAACAGAGTCAAACCAACTGACTGCTGGGGCATTTTCCATGTCATTAGCCATACTTCCTCCCAGAGAAGAATTGTGTTCTATGCATAAGGACAAGTCAGGCCAAAAAAACAATAATTTCTTTTCTTAAATGTGGTTTAATCTTTTAAAAATGCTTTAGTGATGCTTTTATCTGTTCATAACACTGAGGCAGTAGCTGCTCTTCTGAAGAGCACACAAAGCTATTTCACTATCTACATTTGACATCTATGAATGGCAACTCCCTGCTTCCTGATTAACCCTCAACATGTAAAACGACTTGTGTCTCCCTGTATCAGGTGGACATTCCATAAAGGGCGGGGCAAGGCCACTTCTAAAGGATGTGCTATATATTCTTCACATGGAGATATAACGGAGCTTACTCAATCTGAAAAGCAAACTGGTAACTAACAGCGAGGCTTACAAACTACTCTAGCTTTCTAAGGAGAAGGAAAAAAAGAAGGGGTAGGTGGAGAACCACATTTCCAAAGCCAGTTCTACGTAGCATCTATTCAACTATACCGTAGAGGAGCATGGTACTTGTGTAAAAACAAGTAATTCCAAGAGAAATATGCCCCCAAAGAAATGTCAGAAATGAATTAATCAGTATTCAAAGAAACACACTCTGCAATAAATGACTGTAAAAATACATTTGCACAAACCAGAGTAAAAATGTGACTAGCCAGATACTCCTATGAGGTATCCACCCCCTTCCCACAGACAGACAGAGAGACAAAAAAAAGTCAGGTGACTGCCCAAGGCCAGCGTGAGTTAGAATCAGGGTTGGGAATATAACTTACAGTCTAATCTTCTGTTCAACCCACGAAAATCAATGTTACCTTTCACCCCATCAATATACGTCTTGTAGATCTAGACTAACACTCTTCCATTTCGAGTCTTCTGTAAGGGAATACCTTTCTTTCACCACCCTCTTGTACCCGGGTCCTTTATACACAAATATATAATTGGCCCCCAACAGCCTGCTGGAACCCTCTCTACCCACACATACACACAGAGGAACTAAGAGTGGGGGCAGTGGGTGGGAAGGGAAAAGGAAAATGTGCTTTTTATTCATTTGGTGACCAAAGCATTTCAGTGTTCACAGGCAGCTACCATGACCCTTAAAAGAAAAGCTTCTTGAGGACAGTGGTTATCATTGACCCATCATTGTGAACAGACTTTTTATTATGATAATTATGTGTACTATTTTTAAATATTAAATAGAATTTTAAAAATTGAGGGTAACTGATAGATGTTTATTAACAGTAACAAGGGAATCTGTTAGTAGCATCTTGTCCTCACCAGCATGATAAGGGCACCAAAGTTAATATTCTCTTTTTGCATTAAATTCTGATTTAATAATGTAATAATTTAGGGTCTAATAGGTCTTTAGGTCTAATAGCTTTCTACCTATTCTGTAGAGAAGGAGTTGGGATAATGCTAGAAAATAAAGTCATCCAAAGTTCCTTTCTTCAACAAAGTTAAACCTAAGGTGCTTTGACCTCTTCTCTCTACTCACACGACCACCACCTGAGTTCAGGCCCTAATAATGTCTCCTCCAGACTCCTATAAGAGTCTCCCTTCATCTCCCTGTGTCAAGTTTCTTTGGCACAGTTGCCAAAGTGATTTTTCTAAAGCAAAGGTCTGACCATGTCACTCCCCTGCTCAATAAATGCCAGTGGTGCCCGACTATTACCTTTAGGTTCAAAAATAAATTCATCTGGCATGGAAAGACTTTCCCCATCCAGTTCCAAGCTACCTTTTCAGCCTTGTACATCATTCCCCTTAATGCATGCCACACCCTAACCAAACTGGCTTTCTTGCAGTACCTCATACTCAATACTCAACCATGAATCTCCATGCCATCTCTGCCCCAGTCATTCCCTCTGCCTACAAGTCATGCCCTCTTCCCCTCTGTCTTAGATCCCCAACATCCCTTCAAAGCTCAACTCAAAATTCACAGTCCACATGAGGCCTTTCCTCTTCTTCCTAGTTACTTGTCTTCTCAACAAAATTAACTGGGATATATTTTGTATATATTTATATCTGGATGTATACAATGGAATGTAAACTCTTTGTGAGAAGGGAGATGTTTCATTTTTTTGCTTCTGTATTTCTAGTGTCCAGCATACTGTGTGGAATGCTGTAGGCACTTAATAAATGCTTACTGACTAATTTTTCACAAATGATAATTTCATAAGAACTGCATTTAGATTTCCAAAGCTTTTGTCATATTTTCTTAATATATTCTCAAACACTCAATATTCCTTAACATAAAGTGCAATTTACAAACCTTACTAAATAGCATAATACAATCCCATGTGAAGCATCACGAAACTAACCCATTACTGACAGTAAAGTATGCCTGCTTGCTTCTCATCAGAGTGATGGTAGGCTATAGGTAAGGAATGATATGACTTTGACTTTGTATGCTGAACTATACTTCTCTGTTATAAGAGAGGTTCTATTGGGGGGAGGAAGTCATTAGGAAGTTACAGTGATTTTGTTTTTTAATCAATAAATTCTTTTTCAAAAAAGGTAAAAAACTCATTAATTTTTAAAAAAATAGTGAAGGTCTTAAAAGCAATCTTTATTATTCTAGGTTATGCCTAGAGAAAAGATTTAGCTCATTTGGAGGGTTATGTTTATAACCAAATATTCATGTGTCTGTTTTTGAGAAACAGAAACATCAAAAGATCTGATCATCACAAAGTTTGAAATATTTCTTAATAAAAGCTTTAAAAGATAAATATCATTAAAAATGTCCACAGATACAATATCACCCCTTGCCAGTTACCTTCACATGCAACCCAGGACTCTCTCCATCATGCTAGAGACTGAAGCATCCCTGTCTTACAAGTTAAATCATTCAAAGCCTTTATTCTGCCACTCTCCTCATCACCTACCACGCAATGGGTTCAAGGGTCAGCCCTCTGCATAAAGTATAACTTTGCAAGAGCTGAACTCAGTTCTCTTTTTAGAGTTGAAGCCTACCTGCTGCTGACTTGCTTTCTTTCTCCAATGCCAGGACGCTTTCACTGCACAAAAGTTTCTGAAGCGAGTGTTCATTATTAATTCTCAGCAAGAAGCCTACAACAAACTACCACATTACACATGCTTCTACGGTGCCCCAGAAGGGGACCACGTCCTACAGCCACCAGAGGCTTTGGCCCCAGGGCCAGAAGCCTGATCTCCCCATGGGACAGGTCTGTGTGCCCAGAGCAAATGAGGGCACAAAGAAAAGAATGAAAAATGAGGTCAACACTTAAGCAACACTACTGTTTGAAACACAGTGCCTCAAAAAAAGAAGATTTTGTTCAACATCAGACACTCTGCTACTGGTGGAGATGGAAGTTTCTGGACACTTTCAGATGAAACACTAAACCACCAACACCAATCTAGCCCAGTACTGTAAGAGACTAGACCTGCTCCCTCCAAAACTCTTACTTCTTTGGCCAATATTTTGCACTTCCTCATCTGTGCCTGTGATGCTGCCTCCGGTATGCTGTAAGCTCTTGGAGAATAGGGATGCTTCTTGTCTTTGTCTTCCCAGTGCCCAAAACAGTGCTTGACGTACAACAGGCTCTTAATATATGTGAACTGAATTGAAATTCATTGAACTGGGGAAACTGAAAACACTGGAATCTTCTGATGAGAGACTCAAAATTCTCTTAGAGCTAGAGGGATAGTAGCTGGTCCAGGCAGAAGAGCCCACAGGACAATATTTCCATGAATATGGAACTATTTTTAAGGGCTTAACGGAATCTGTTTTTCCTTTTTTTCTTACAGTCTGTAAACAAGAAAATGTATTAAGCACTAAGGTGGAAGGGCAAGAAGATTGGTGGTGGCCTAAAATGCTCAGAAAGGCAGAGACACATGAGCAATGAGGCATAGGAGAAAAAAGAAAGTATACAGTTAAAAAAATTCAAGGAAATACTTAAAGTTTTCCCAGAAACTAAAGAGTTTTGTAGAGTAAGTAAAGAAGCCAGGCAGAATAAACAGCGATAGGAAAATTCCCTAAAACAAAATTAAAGTCAAGTAGTATTTCTTCCATCTCTACATTGTTGAAAAAGTTACCTTTTATGTTCTTATGTAACCTACCTACCTGAGCTACCTAAAAACAATCTCTTCTGTGGCCTAGTTGAAAGAGACTCCTTTGAGAAGACAATTTACAATATGCTTTAACTATATATTTAAATATCAAGCCTGTAATCTCACTGGTGAGAAAACACCCTCTGTTAATGCAGATTGATGACTATTCTGCAACTTGGTCTTGGGGAGGTACGTGGAACCCTAAAGAGTTTAAGTGACTTGCCCCAGGTTACACTCTCCATATGTGCCAGAAATAGGACCTGAACCCAAGTCTTGGTCCTCCAAGGCTGTGTTAACTCAATTGTGCTGTCTCTCATCTACACAAGTGAGACAGAAATTTCATCCCAAATTCTATCATTACGGTCACTCAGTTCTTGTATCTCAGCTTTTTCTTAGACTGAAAGAGGGCTGTTAACGTTAAACGATCCCGATTTCTAAAATCCAAAGCTTCTAGTCCAAAAGGACAGGACACTAAGTTGGGTTGGCTGAGACTTGGATGGAGTAGTGTCTGGAAGACTCACCTGGGAATTCCAAGGTAGAATGCAAGCTCCTTGACAACAGGGGCTCTCTTTCATTTTGTCTCTATACCCCTGACACACCTTTTAGGAGTGAGAACTTCATAAATGCTTAATGGATTAGAGCAAAATGCTCTTTTTTGCCATCACTTTTTGATCTCATTAGTTCCCATGGGTTCAAATATCTCTATGTAGATTACTCCCAAATTCCCATATTCAGCCCTCTTCTCTCTCCTGAGTCTCACAGAACCAACATGGAACCACATTTTCACCTGGATGTCTCCCACAGGCATTTCAAATTCAACAGGGCCAAAACAGAATTCGCTGACCTTTCTCCTTAAACCTACCCACTCTCAAATTTCTGAGGAAGGTATAAGTATCCTCCGAGCTAAGTCATGTCCTTCACCTGTCCTCACACTACATTTCCTAGCAATTGCCAAATCCTCTTGATTCTGCCTCTATAATCTCTCTCATATCCATCCTCTTCTTTCTACTCAGTGGCCTCCACCCTAATTAAGGTCTTCATTGCCACTCCCCTGGATTTCTGCAACAGCCTCCTTATTAGTTTCCCTGATTCTAATCTCTCCTCTCTTCAGCGCATCCCTGGCAGAGGCCTAAGTCTAGCCATAGTTGATCAACAGTCACTGAGTGGGTGCATGCTATGTGGCAGGGATATAGTGGTTCAGTATGGCTTCTAGGATAAAATACAAACTCCTCTCCTACCATTTAGAGCATCGGTTCTCAACCTGTGGGGCGTGACCCCTTTGGGGGTCAAATGACCCTTTCACAGGGGTCACAGGGGTCGCCTAAGACCATCAGAAAACACATATTTCTGATGGTCTTGGGAACCGAGAAACTGCCCCTCTATCCATCTCCAGGTGGGTCCGCCCACATGCAGATACGCCCACATAAAAGTATTAAAGGGTCGCAGCATTAGGAAGGCTGAGAACCACTGATTCAGAGCCTTTAAATTTGGTTTCAACTGACCATTCCAGCCTTAATTCATATGACTTCTCTTACAGCATCCTCCATTCCAGTCAAGTTGTCCCTCCTTGCTTCCTCCTGCAGACAATATTCCATCTCCTGATTCCACAATGTTGACTGGCTGTCTCCCCATCTCCCTGGCCACCAGGAATCCCAACCTCCACTCAAGGCTGCCCTCAAGGGCCGCCTCCTACCTGAGACCTTTCCTGATCCTTTCCTCCCAAAAAATGACTCTCTCTAGACTTCTGTATTTACTTATCTGCACGCTTTACACTGACATGGTAGAATGTACGCTCCTTAAGAACAGGGCTCAGTCATCTGGGCTTATTCCCTTTTCTGGTGCTAAAAAATCAGCCTCTCTGTGATTTTGGACTGTGTTGTTCCATTTTCTTATGTTATTTTTTTTATGTTGTATATTTTCATTTAAATGTGCAGTTGAACATAACATACAAATTCATTACTGTAAAAAAACAAACAAACAACAGGGGCTGTTTTATATTTTGTCTTTGTATCCCAGTGTCTCATATACAGCAGTCACTTAATAAAAGCTAGGTGAACTGAAGCAGCAGCTTACTGTTTGCCACTTGGTGAAATACACTGCCACACATAAAAGATGCAAATTTCTGTTAAATGAGTGTCTCCAGAGAGCAAAGCATTTGAAAAGAATAAAAAGCCAAGCCCGATTAAATCTGATTCCTGACTGCCACACAAGTGAGCCACGTCTTTGCTTTCATTGTCTTAAGACTGTTAAAGCCCCCAAAGCTGCTCAATTACACCAAATGTGGCTGTACAGTCAGTTCTCACCTTCTGTATCTCTGTCTGAACACGTGAGTTTTTCAGCAAATGTGACTCATGCACTGGCATCTTGTCCAACTGACCCTGAAGCTGACAAAGTCTAAGACTAGAACACTCACCCAGATCAATTGGGATGGCTTTAGAAAGCTGAATAAGCTTCACAACAGACAGACACGGGCAAACTCAGTTTATACTTTTCCTCACAAATTATCGACCCACCCCATATACTAGTCTGGCAATATTTCCTCTTCTAACATGCTGGGGAAGAGGGAAGGAGGAGCAAACTTTGGGAAAAGACTCAATCTTGAAATGTAAACTAATCCCCATATATTCTTCACAGAATCACCAAGTTAGAGTGAGAAGTGACAACAAAGGCCTGCACCCCAAGAGAGTTCAGATTGACTGTCATGAAAACCTTAACTAAATGAAAACACAATTTGACATCGCTTGGAAAAAAAGAAAAGGTCTAAAAGGAAAGCACCCATTCAGGTAACACGTTACCGCCTAAAATTAACTTTTAAAAACTCAATTATCAGTTACTGGGAATTACCTAGTGAAAATCTTCACTAAAATAGTATAATTATGTACTATCAAACAATATTAACATGTTATGCATCACAGTGCTCTTCTGATTCATGCATTTATCTTCATGACAAACACTAGGGGGTGGGGAGGAGGGAAGAAGATGCAAGAGGATATTTTTGTCAGTTTCCTGAGATACCGTGTCTATCAGCCACCACCACTCCACCTGGTGGCAAGAGCCACCCAAAACTGGTCATTCTCCAGAACACTGCAAACAAATCCATATATAGGTAGAGAGAGAAAGCATCAGTCAGCTGGGTTCACAAAAGAGAAGTCAATCACCTTTAAAGATGAGCTACCTGGACAGGATCAGACTGAAAATGGGAGAAGGCTAATGCCAACCACTTTTCTCACACTTGAGGTTACAGGCCAACACCACCCTTTAGAGTGGCCATCCTAAGACAACAAAGGCCAAAGAATCTCTGCCTCACCTTCCCCTGCTGGTAAACTCTAGTTTAATTAATACAGTTAACAGAAGCCTGCCATGTTGCTTTTAGATATTTGCCAGTAACACAAACTCATGGGATACTCTACCCTGATTTCAACCAAAAATAAAAATGGATAAACAGAGCTCAAACAAAATTAAAACTGAGTCTGACTGCCCACACTTATTTTCACACATGAGGAAAAATAGCAGTTCTCTTAGAAGCCTGGAGTAGGCATACTGTATCTTTAGAACACAATGTTAAAAATATGCCCCCCTTTTCCCCTACCTGTTTCTCACTCAAAGCTGTGATTTTGGCTTGGAGTTCATGAAGCTGCTTCTTCAGATCAGCATTCTGATTGGAAAGAAAAAAGATCTGTGAGAAAGATACTTCATTTGTCAATTCAGAATAGTAGCAAGACAACGCTAGGCATTTATTGTATTATAAAGTACAAACCGCTTTAAGCATTTAGTGTTAACGTTAGCCAGCTGCATCACCCCCTGATCCACAAGTCCTCCATGCAGTCAAGTACTACTGCGGAGAGGGACAACTGTTTTCTAGAATGGTTTCAAATTTGGAGGTAACTGAACCAAATAAAAGTTATTAACATACCAGTGGCTTTATAGCATCTTCCACTGAAACACCACCTTTCTGCCAAGAAGTCACATTCTTGGGTCACATATTTAAAGAAACCCACCCATTCAAAGACCAAAACCCAAGATGATACACATATGCACCTTCTCTCTCTCCCTCATACACATACACACACACATACCCCATATTAAGTGCATTGCAGTAGAAGGGTTTTTTTTCCCCCCATTCCTTAGTGCAGTGTTACACAGTTAGTTATAGCCTAGATTTGGAAAAGATTTCATTATGAGGACCACTGAAACTGCCCAACCACACTAGAACATTGCCTATAAGGGCATTTATTTCCTCATCTCTGGAAATTCTAGGAATTAATATATGTATTCACATATCCCTACCAAATGTAGTCTATTTTGCTTTTACTCAGATGAAAATTAAAACAAATATTAAAATTTGCAAATGGCCAATACTGAAGGGCAACAGATTAAACACATATTCCAATGAAATTATTCTTACTTAACCATCCTTTATAAAGCTTTTCCAATTCATCCCATCCTAATTTCTATCATGTTTTATGTTCACATCATCCAAGCTTTCCTAACCCAGAGAGTCCCCAAGCTAATCTGAAGCCAGAGCCTGCATATGAAGAAAGTAAATTATTACATAGGGCCCATCTGATGTCAGGCAGGCAGGAAGGCAGGCAGGCCTCTCTCAGAAGACAACCCAACAAAGTAGCTAGCTTTCTGCCTCTGAGACTCTGACGGGGGACTGTCTTGTCACGTCATCACGTAGTGTGCTGCAGGAACAAATACTTTTAAGAAGGATTCACCAAAAATTTTTATTTAAAACAAGCAAATATTTTTGTGTTTCCTGTTTTAGGTTCTACTTCTAAGGCACAGCATGCCAATCTTACAGATTTATTTTAATGTGCATCATATACAAGTTCAAAAAGGAAACACTCGTCTTGGAAAAATGGACAGCCAGAGGAATGAGTACCGTTTACTGGAATCAATGGATTACACTGAGACACAGGTAAAATTAAGCTACAGAGCCCTGAGCTTGTAAAAATAACCTTTTCCTATTCTACTAACAGAAGATGGGCTAAAATGCTATTCTTAAAACTCCAGGGTTTTTTTTTTCTTTAGAATGGTACTGACCTGCAATGTTTAATAAACTATATATATAGATATAGATATAGATATAGATATAGATATATAGATATACATACATATATATACACACACACATATAATAAACTATAAAATTTATCCAAGTGCACAACCACGTTTCCAGGTTTCCTTTGAATGGCCTATAAAAATAACAGAAATTCTCCTTTGATTTCCAGAAAGCAGATTTTGACTAAAATGTGGAGTTTTCTAAATATAATACTTACGATTCCCAAAAGTTACAAAACTGTGATGTCAGAACAGCCAATAAATTATATAAGGCAAGATAATCATTTTTTAATGAGTGGAGAGAAAGCAGAATGGTTGAGTCAATATGTGCCCACCAAACTGCAAGACAAGTCCAGAGAGGGAGTGCCCTGCTTGTCCAACTGATACAAATGAGATCCAATGTCAACCTGCATATAGAGAAGCTTTGAGCAGCCAAGTGACCCTGGACAATCACACAAACACACAAAGTAAGACTAAGTAACAATTAGCCTCAGCTACTTTCAACAACTATAAGGCTCCAGAAGGTCTCACAATCATCCGGTGTCTGACAGCAAACACTTTCATATTCTCGTCAAGATGTAAAAAGCAATTACTCTAACAGTAATGATAAAAAGTAATAAATGAGGTGACATCTTATTTACATGAAAAAATGAAGATCTCCAGCCTAGGCCAACGGCTTTTCAAAGGTCAGACAATTCCTTTATGCTCAGAGTTCCTTTAGAATTTCATCACCATTTTTATTTTTTAACTTCAGGAGTTAAAGGAATGAATGAATAAAAGTAAATATTTACCTGTGGATCTTGCTTCATTTGAGCAACCAGTTTCTAACAAAAAAAGAAAGAGAGCCATTAATATTCTAGATGTTAACCTACCAGAGTTGCAGTCATCAGGTTATAGATAAAGTCCTAAAGGAGAAGCTAATGACTTTTTAACTTGTTGCTGGTATTTGTTAATTGGCCAAGTTCAAAAGGGACCCCAAATCTTGTCGAACTCACAGCACCAGTCATTCAGATGAGACAACCTGATCAACTCAAAAGCTAGTCTGGTGCCTGCTCTTTATTTAGTCTTGAGCTGACTGCTACCACTCTTCCTGGGTATCCCAATTTAATAGCTTAGCATCTCTTTAAAATGCCACTTTTGCCCACAGGCCCAAGGAAAACAGAACAAAGAATACATCAGAGATAAAGACTGCCTGCCCATATAATCAAGTACAGGTTACTTAAAAGAACCACCACGTGGCTGATCTTCTGGCTTTGCACTTGCCACACAGGAGACCCAGATTTTGATGGGAAATGGCCAGAGATGTCTAAGGGAGAAGTAGCAGACAGGTAACAATGCAATGTTCTTCTAACTCACTCAGCTCTTCTGGGGAGGAGAATGCCACCAGCACACTAAGCAAATAGGAAAGACTTTTATGGGGAAAAGAGGAGACCAAATAAAAGATGAAGGAAAAAAAAGAAATGAAACCAACTCACTTCCTGGAAAGCAGCAGATAATTAAAGCCTCTCAAGGGCAAAAGACGGCTCTGACACCTTGTTTATCTGAGACTACTGGGGACAGAAACGGTGAGCTAGAGGACACCACGCAAGATTAACCCTCCCAAGTCAAAAAGCAAGTTTTTATTTCTTATAACTCTTTCCAAAACATATTATCCATACTCACGCCCTCTTAAACAATGGCTACAAAGTCCGCTTTGGTTTTTCCCAGGGACTCCCAGGTACACTCAGGATCTTACCATGAGGAAAAAGTTTTTTGTTTGGTTGGTTGGTTTTCTGTTTTAGTAAATAGTATTTTATTTTTCCATTGACATGTAAAGATAGTTTTCAACATGCATTTTTATAAGAGTTTGAGTTCCAAGTTTTTCTCTCTCCCTCCCTCCCCAAAAGAGCAAACAATCTGATATAGGTTATACATGTGCAATCATGTTAAACATATTTCTATATTAGTCACGTTGTGAAAGAAGAAACAGAACAAAAGAGAAAAGCCTCGAAAAACAAAAAACAAAAAAATGAAAACAGTATGCTTTTATCTGCATTCAGACTCCAAAGTTCTTTCTCTGGAGGTGGAAAGCATTTTCCATCATGAGTTTTTTTGGAATTGTCTTGGATCATTGTATTGCTGAGAAGAGCTCCGTCAGTCATAGCTGATCATCTCACAAAGTTGCTGTAACTATATATAACATTCTCCTGGTTCTGCTCACTTCACTTGGCCTTAGTTCATGTAAGTCTTTCAGGTTTTTCTGAAATCCACCTGCTCATCATTTCTAATAGCACGATAGTATTTCATCACAATCCTACGCCACGGCTTGTTCGGCCATTACCCATTTGATGTGCATCCACTCAATATCCAACTCTCTGGCACCACAAAAAGTACTATATTTTGTACATGTGTGGGTCCCTTTCCCTTTTGTATGATCTCTCTGGGATACAGACCTACTAGTGGCATTGCTGGATCAAAGCGTATGCACAGTTTGGTTGCCCTTTCGGCATATGGAACATTTAGGATCTTTCCAGTTCTAAATCTATAGTGCTACGGCAATAGTCTCTGATCCCACCCTGACAAGCCCTAGACTTAGAGAGGTTTCATGTTTGCCTAAAAAAAACCTCAAACAGTTTGAATATCTTTTCTCTTGCTGTCAAATGACACTTTTTGCTTCTGTGACTTTTGCTCCTGTGAGGATTACTCTTTTCATCTCCTTGGAGGTCAGAATGGAGCTTGTTAGACAATTTTCTAAAATAAGAGTGACCAGGCTCTGAGTGAGAAGCTGGGGTGCAGCACACAGGCCATGTTCCACCCTGGACTCGATCCTCATCTCCACCACTCAGACCTGTTCTATTTCCTTACTGTGTCCAGACAGGGTTTCCAAGAGCTGAAGCAACTTAAGAGGAGTGGCCCTTGCATAAGTTGGTACTACTGGATTCTACCTCAACAGACAAGCACTGGCTCCTTTACTAGACTGGGATGGTTTCGTTTTCATTACTAGAAAGAGGAGCGAAATCTACACAAACCACCAGTCCCTTAAGCAACTGAAAACAAAGGTTATATGGGTATGTTCCCACAATGACTGAAGCTGGATACAACTCAAGGAGAGAAGCTCTTTGACCTTCTCTTCTTACAGGGTTATCATAACCCTTTTAAAAGGGAAAGAAAGCAGACTGCCTGAAATTCTGAAGCATTCTTGGCTGAAACTTAACTGAGCAGCAGAGAAACTAGGAGGGTTTAATACTGGGGGATAAAATCCTTCCCCCACAAACAGCCCCAAAGCTTCAGAACTGACCAAAAACAGGCACAACTGATAACTTTACTAAGGAATCCTCTTGGGAAGAAAGATATAAATTTATTTTTTCTATGCTAAAGCTGCACTTCTGATGAGAAATGGTTAGTTAGGTAAGTTGGTATTGTAAGTGACCAGACCACCTCCAGCTCTCACACTTTTAAGCTTTGTCATCATTAGCTCTCAGGATTCACTGAATAAAAAAAGGAAAAGCTCTTTCCTAGGAATTCAAGACAACTAGGTGGTGCACTAAAACAGAGCACTGAGCCAATAGTCAGGAAGACCCGAGTTCAAATCAAGCCTAGCTACGGAATCATGGGCAAATCATTGAACCTATTTGTCTACACTTCCTCAAATATATCTAACATTTCTGCTTTTCTGCATTTATTTGTGAGGCATCTATGCCCTAATACATGATCAATATTTCTGAATGTGCCATGCACAGCTGAGAAATAGGTATGGTTCTTTTTACTGCAAATCAATACTCTCCAGAGGTCTCTCATATCTAACTTTCCCAAAATTCCATCCATCTCCTTAGCTTCTCTCTTATTTATCTTATGCTTAGATTTATCTAGGTCTAAGAGGAATAAATCAAGGCCCATCCCCCACTAATGTAGTTTAACTGGCTATTTCCTCCTGTAACTCATCTAACTTTACCTTGAAGAATTAGAGAGAATGCCATTTGCTGCTGATGTTAACTCGGGGTGTGATACCAAAGCTACCAAAATGTAGCTTCCCAGTTTGTCTCTTTTAAATGGGTATATTTTCGCTTTTGCTTTGTCTGAGATCATGACTTCACTCCTGACTTTTTTTTACTTTAGTTAAAGCCTAACAGATTCTGCTCTAGACCCTTACTTTAACTCTGTCTTCTGTTTCAAACGATTTTGTTTGTTTGTTTTGTCTTTTTGGAGGGGGGAAGACAGGGCAATTGGGGTTAAGTGACTTGCCCAAGGTCACACAGCTAGTAAGTGTTAAGTGTCTGAACTCAGGTTCTCCTGACTCCAGGGCCAGTGCTCTATTCACTGTGCCACCTAGCTGCCCCTGAAATACAGGACTCTTAAGACAAGTATAAAAAGGTTAAACATAAGGGAGAAATCATAAGAGACTAAACAAGGGTAAGCTGTTTACATTCCTATGTGGGGAGAAGATAAGTGTAACCCCTCAGAACTTTTATCATCACTAGAGCTCTTAGATGGAGTCTCATTAGATAGAGGGCCTGGGTGTAATTCCATTATGTTGGGATGATTTCAAAAGAAGAATGGAAGGGTGGAAAAGCTAAAAGCTTGGGGGGTGGGATTTCCTCACATATATGAAGTGTGCAAGGAAGATTTTATATAATGAAGGGGGAGGTAGAGGGAAGAACGGGCAAGTTGAACCTCACTCTTATCTGAACTAGTTCAAGGAGGGAAAAATAAACATATTATGGGGCACAGAGATTCATCTTACTGAGCAAGGAAGCAGGAGGGAAAAGAGGTTAAGAGAAAGTGTGGTGGGGTGGAGAATAAGACGCAGTGATCAAAGGCAAAGCAGATTCGTGAGGATGAGACAAAGTAAAAAAGAAAAGGGTAAGTATAAGAAAATGGGATGAGGGATAGTACACAACATAACTACGAATGGGGATGGGATGAACTCACCCACAAAATGGAGTGGTATAGCAGAATTGATTAGAAATTAGAATCAAGCAATATGCTGTTTATAAGAAAAACACATGGGGTAGCTAGGTGGTGCAGAGAATAGAGCACCGGCCCTGGAGTCAGGAGGACCTGAGTTCAAATCTGGTCTCAGACACCTGACACACTTACTAGCTATGTGACCTTCGGCAAGTCATTTAACCCCAACTGTCTTGCCTTCCCCCCTCAAAAAAAAAAGAGTCCTATGTTTGAACGTTAAAATTTCCATTAAGTTCTCATCTTTTTATCAGGAATACTTTAAAGTCTTCTATTTCATTAATTACTCATTATCCCCCCCATCGGATGATACTCAGTATTGCTGGATAGGCCATTCTTGGTTGTAATCCTTTGCCTTCTGGAATATCATATTCCAGGCCCTCTGTTTCTGAATAGTAGTGGATGCTAAATCTTGTGTGATACTGGTTCCCTGGTACTTGAATTCTTTCTTGCTTGCTTGCTACCTGAGCTAAGAGTTCTAGATTTTGGCAATCATATTCCTAGGAATTTTCATTTTGGAGTTTCTTTCAAGAGGTGATAAGTGGATTCTTTCAACTTCTATTCTGCCCTCTGAGTTCTAAGCTATCTAAACAGTTTTCTTTTATAATTTCTTGAACTATGTCTAGGCTTCTTTTTTTAGTGGCTTTTGGGGCAGTCCAATAATTATTAAATTATATCTCCTCAGTGTTTTTTCCTATGAACTACTTCACATTTTCTTTTACTTCTTTTTTTTTTTTAGTATTTTAACTTTGTTTTTATTATTTCTTAGCTTTCACTTGGCCAATTCTCATTTTTAACAAGTTACTTTCTTTAGTAACATTCTGTACCTCTCTTAATTCTCTTTTCATTAACTTTCTTAAACAGCTTTCATCCTTTCCCCATTTTTCCCTCTACTACTCTTATTTAGTATTAAAAATAACTTTTTTGTGAGATAGCTAGGTGGCAAAGTGAGTAGAGCACCAGCCCTAGAGTCAGGAGGAACTGAGTTCAAACCCCGCCTCAGACACTTAATACTTACTAGCCATGTGACCTTGGGCAAGTCACTTAACCCCAATTGCCCTGCCTTCCCCCTTATCTTCCCCTCTTCTAGGGATTCTTGTGGGCTTGTGACCAATCTACATTTTTTCTTTAAGGCTTTGCTTATAGATGTTTTCGAGTCATTTCCTTCCTCTGTATTTGTGTCTTGAGTCACTGTCACTATAGTAGTTCTTTGTGATCAGGTTCTTTTTTGTTTGCTTGTCTGCTCATTCTTCTGGTTGACTTCTTGACTTTGGACTTCATGTTGCTATTGGGCTCTGCTCATTTCCGGGCTGATGGTGATGTTTCTACTTTTATGTCCTTCTGCTGTTTTTGCAGCTCCATCTGGGGGCCTTAAAATTTTCAGTGCTTCTAAGGTGGCCCGAGAGATTTATTCACTACCCTTCTGGTACGAACTCTGCAAGTTCCTGACCCAAGTCCGGGCCTTTTGAATGATGTGTGGTTGAATTTCAGTAGACTACTGTTGGACTCTTGTTACTGTTAGCCCACTGGGAAGTTCTGCAGGTTCAGAATAACTTAACTGCCTGACTACACTTTGGTTTCAGTTTCCTGTCCTAGTTATTCCACTGCAGGCTTGTGTGTTGGGCTAAAGGTTAGAACTGAGTCCCCGCCTCTGCTCTTGGGTTCAGAGACATACGGCTAAGTTTTCAGAACTTGTTCCTTGGGGGGACGGAGCCAAGATGGCGGCGTAGCAGCAGCAACATATCGCAGCTCTCACATAGCCACCCCAAAATACCCATAAAACAGGACTTTAAACCAATCCTAGAACTCCAAAAC
>CM053583.1:19966500-20028159 GCA_028627135.1 Pseudochirops cupreus | reverse complement strand
ATATAGATCCTTTTTTCTTTGATCTCTCTGGAATACAGGCCTAGTAGTGGTACTGCTAGGTCAAAGAGCATACACAGTTTTATAGTTCTTTGAGTGTAATTCCAAATTGTTCTCCCAAATGGTTGGACCAGTTCCCAACTCGACCAACTGAGTATTAGTGTCCCTGTTTTTCATGTCCCCTTCAGCATTTGTCCTTTTTCTTTTCTGTCATGTTTGCCAATTTGATAGATGTGAGGCAGTATCTCACAGGGGTTCTGAATTGCATTTCTCTAAGTAATAGTGATTTGGAGCATTTTTCAAGTGATTTCTTCTGAAAGCTGCCCATCTATATCCTTTTACCATTTATTGATTGGAGAACAGCTCATATTTTTATAAATCTGACTCAGGTCTCTACGTACTTGAGAAATGAGACTTTTATCAGAGAAACTTGTTGCAAAAATAATCCCCCAGTTTCCTGTTTTCCTTCTATTTTGGCTACATTTGTTTTGTTTGTGCAAAAACTAATTTAAAATTTAATGTTATCAAAATTATCCATTTTACCTCCTGTAATCTTTTCCACCTCATTTGGTCATAAAAATCTTCCCTCATCCATACATCTGGGAGGTCCATTTTTCCATGCTACTCTGATTTGCTGATATAGTTAAATCATGTACCCATTCTGATTTTACCTTGGTATATGGTGTGAGATGTTGGTCTAAGCCAAGTTTTTGCCAAACTACTTTCTAGTTTTCCTAGCAAGTTGTTGAATTCTTGCCCAAAAAGCTTTCATTTTTGGGTTTATCAAACACTAGGTTCTTGTGATCATTTACTTCTATACATTGTCTAGCTAATCTATTCCACTTATTCACCAACTCTATTTCTTATACAGTACTAGATTGTTTTAATGATTATCTGCTGTAGTATAGATTGAAATCTGGTACTACTAAGTTCTTCCTTCACTTTTTTTTCCATTCATTCCCTTCATATTCTTGACCTCGTTTTTCCAGATGAATTTTGTTATTATTTTTTCTAGCTCTATAAAACAATTCTTTGGCAGTCTGACTGGTATAAATTAAGTAGAAATGTCATTTTTATCATATTGGCTCAGCCTACCCATGAGCAATTAATATTTCTCCTACTGTTTAGATGTGTCTCTGTTTGTATGAAAGGTGTTTTGTAAATGTGTTGATATAGTTTCTGGGTATATCTGGCAGGCAGACTCTTAAGTATTTTATACTGTCTGCAGTTATTTTTAATGGAATTTCTCTTTCTATATCTTCCTACTGATTTCTGTTGATGACACATAAAATGTTTATGACTTATGTGGATTTATTTTATATCCTGCAACTTTGCTAAAGTTGTTAATTGTTGTGACTAGTTTTTTAGTTGATTTTCTAGGAGTATCTAAGTATACCGTAAGTATGCCATCATTTCATCTGCAAAGAGTGACAGCTTTGTTTCCTCTCTGCCTATTCTTATTCTTTCAAGTGTTTTTATCTTAAAGATTTATTCAATACCCTTTATCCATCTCAACTGAAGAATTCATTCTAAAAGGTTTAAATAGTACTTGCCCCAAGTGTCTACTAGAACAATTCATGAAAACAATTATGAAAAAAAGGCAGAAGAATAACCGCTGCCCTGGACAGGTAGACTATCCTCATCTATGATGAATCAATATCATTGATTCCACAAACATTTCAGCATATATCATGTGCAATGACTCAACACTGCAAATCCAGGTATCTAAAATATACTCTCTCCACAATCAAATTCAGAAATGTATCAAGTCATCTTTTAAAATATTTTTATTCAGAGAGTTTCATTTTAGCCCTGAGGCTCTGCTGAGGTCTTCCTCAGTTGATGAGAAATGAGGTCTTCCAATGTAACTAAACCAGAACAATGTTATACCGTCAGCTTATTAGTATAAAACACAGGACCTGGCACATTCTAGGTGCTTAATATTTGTTGATGGATCCTCTCTTGGTGGTACCAGAATTAAGGCCAAACAAAATGAAATCTAAATATAGATATATACCTATTCCTGTAAGTCTCTGCATTCGAGACTCTCCAATTCTTTTCTGAAGAAAAGCACACCAGTGAGGGCTGTATGTAGAAAAGGCAAACATTGGGAACCTATCTGTGTACAACAGTCAGTTCTCTGGCTATTGCTGAGTCTAAAAGCACCACAGCAGCGGTAGCAGCTATTTAGGTCAAAAGGGGAAGAAGGACATTGAATCTTGCAGCCACAAAAGAGAACCAATTAAGAATACTGACTGTATTCATCTGAACCAGATCTTACCTGAGACACTGATTTTTGTGACAGCTCACTAGATCTCCATTATCTCTCATTCCAAAGTAGAAACTTTCAGGAGGAGCCTAATACACGCAAAGCCCACTTGAGCTCAATTTTTACTAAGGCTGTCTAATAATGCTTTTTTTTTAAGCATTCCTTGAAGATCCCCTTCTAAGTTCTCACCCAGTCTGGTTCTAGGTCACCTGACAAATTCAGGGGTTATGAGAAACACAAGGCAGCATTCACATGGCTACCCTGACCATTTGCTCCTAAAAGGAACAGCTCTCCATGAGAATTAAAAAAAAAAGTTTTCTCCTAACTGCACAGCTAGTGATTACCTTTCAACTGAGAGAATGTAGGCCAAGTGTCATAACCCTAAAAGAGCAATGTAAATGTGAACTAGGATTGTGAGTGCATTGAGATACTCCATCTTTGGATGATAAAGGGATCCAATGTAACATGTTTTGGAGCACGAGTACAAGATCCAGCTAACAACTAAGACAGGGCTATTCTTGGTCTGTGGCTTTATCTTGTAAAGGCTAATTATTTGATAGTTTAAGGTAGGCCTTTTGCCTTGACTAGGAATATAAACATATTTAAAAGGTTTACTCAGCCTGGCTTCTTGGTGAAAAACATAAAATTTGTGAAATTCAAACATACCTGTGAAATACAATTAATTACATTTTTGCCTACTAACCCTAATCAAGGTTTTGGGAACATGAAATGAAGTTGATTGATGACTAAGGCTATCATCTATGTAAAATGAAACCTGGGACTAGAGTTAAACATTTTCCAAATTAATAAAATTGCATGTAACATTTTTCTACATAAACTATATCCTTCAGATAGCCTGAAACATCTAGAAAAGTTCACCCTTAGACATTATAGCCAGTTATCAACTGTTTTAGTAACTGTGAACAATCTTCAGCTCCCTTTTTCTAGAAAGGAAGCCCTGGAGATGCTTGGGATCATGGAGTCTTAAGAGGCGGGAGAGAGTTTGGATGGGCCAATTCCTACACAGGGTTTGGATGGACCAATTCCAACACAGGGGAGCCTCGACAATATTGCCAACAAGTGGTTTCTCAGTTCCTCTATACTGGTAGGAAAGAAAATTCACTCCCCCTTACTTGACAAGTGTATGACATCTCTAAAGTAGCTCTGACTGCTAGCAAGTTCTTCCTTGTAATGAGCCAGAGTCTTCTGTGTTCCCAGCACTGCTGACTTTTGCCCCTGGAACCACAGGAAATGTGTCTGCCCCATCTGGTACTTGTCAGCCTTTTAAATATTGAGAGACAATTGTCCTGTACCCCTCCCCCAAGTCCTTTCTTTTCTAGGCTCAGCATGTCCAATTCTTCCAAATTGCTCTCCGTGATGATGTGGGTGAGATTCGGTTGCCCATCAGTGCTCCTTTTCACAACACTCCACATGGTTCTGACTAGGCCAGAGTATAGTCTCAAGGCCTGGAAACTGGACGTCTGGTAAAGCAGCTTAAGACTAGAGGAGTCTCTGTGGGCAGCCACGCTCTGCTGCTGATTCCTACTCGAGCCTGCACAAAACTGTACCTGTGCTGCTTTTTAACAATGTCACTCTCATTTTCCCGGGAACAGCTCCTTTGTCAGATGCTTCCTCAACATAGGCTCCCTAAGAAAAGGGTCTCTGCTCTATTAATCTTCGTATTGATTCTACTAACTAGCCTGGTGTGTTACCCATCCTAGGTAATTAATATACATATTTATTTCAGATCACTGAACCTGCTTAGTGATATTAATAGTCGAATAACACGACTCATGGTTACTATCTAACAACAGATACAACAGAAAGGGGCTGTCTCCTAAAATTAGCTCTTACTTGATAATGTTATTTGGAAGGAAAAAAAAGCCACCCAAGAATAGAACTTACCTGATGAACCTGAATTTCCACTTTAAGGGCCTCCTGTAGAGTCTGCAACTCCATCCTCCAACTTCTCCACTTTTCCTAATGTTTCCGCTAATTCTACGGTTTCTTCAGTCTTGTTCAAAATGATAAATGTCTTCTCACTGCAGATCACAAAATTTCCCCATTACATTTGATACAGAAACATACTGATGGTAATAGTATAAATACCCAAAACACAAACTTGCCTAACCCAGGATAAATTCCACACTGAACATCAACTTTCCTAAAAGTTAAGAACAAAGTTAGCATACGCAGAATGGATTCCTATGAACTACTGAATTTATTCTTGTGAACATCACAGTGTTCAATACACTTGCTCAAACACTTCCAGTCATCAACGGTAGTCTTTCCCTCTGAACTTAAACACTCTATTAGGCAAACTTCAAAATACTGTCATCTGGGGAAGGCCAGTCAGAAATGGAAAGCTCTTATGCATTTCTCTTTGTGGAGACAGGAGAAAAAAATGTCATACATGTAACAGTTTCACAGAGGCAGGGTGTTTGGCAGAGAGATTTGAAAGAGAGGAGATGGTCATAGCTGGACGAAGGGCAGACTCCACTGATAAAAGAGACAAAAGAACAGAACTTTAAAAAATAACTATATACATATGAAGCTGCTAGAACCATTAAGATACTGATTTAAGATGTTAAAGAATTATACAAAGGCTGCTGAGCATGTGCAACAGTCAATTTTTTAAAATCTGATCGTTTTCAGTACTAAAAGGGTTCAAACTTATTTTATGGCCTCTTTTTAACTTGGTATTTTAATTAAATATACAGAAAAATCAAAATAGCTTTATTTTAACAAAAAACTGAGGCTGTATTTTTGTGTTTTGCTTGAAAATAAGTTTAGAAATTTAACTAAAAATGTTTCTGTAACATTTTCTGCTGACCCAAGTTCTAAACTAATGCTGAGGAGGAAGAGATAGCTGTAGCACAGAAGGAGTATTTAATTTGAAGTGAAAAAACCCAGATTTTGATTCTGGCTTTACTACCTACTACTATGTGTGTGACTTCTGGCAAAGTAATTAAGTATCTCTGAGGCTCAGCTTCCTCATTTGTACAATGTGGTTATGGACTAACTGATCTCAAAGGTCAAAAATATACATTAAAAAAAGTCTTGATAAGACCAAACAAGAGATAGAGAGCATTACGAAATGCAAAATGGACAATTTTAATTACATTAAATTGAAATGCACAAACAAAGCCAACGTAACCAAGATTAGGAGGGAAGCAGAAAACTGGGAAAGAAGTTTTACAACCAGTGTGTCCGATAAAGGGTTCATTTCTAAAATATACAGAGAACTGAGTCAAATTTATAAGAATACAAATCATTCCCCCCAACTGATAAATGGTCAAAGGATATGAACAGGCAGTTTTCAGAGGAAGAAATTAAAGATATCTATAATCATATGAAAAAATGCTCTAAATCATTACTGATTAGAGAAAAGCAAATCAAAACAACTCTCAGGTACCACAACTCACCATTCAGATTGGCTAACATGACAAAACAGGAAAATGATAAATGCTGGAGCAGATGTGGGAAAATTGGGACACTAAAGCATTGTTGGTGGAATTGTGAACTGATCCAACCATTCTGGGGAGCAATTTGGAATTATGTCCAAATGGTTATAAAAATGTGCATATTCTTTGACCCAGCAATACCACTTCTAGGGCTGTATCCTAAAGAGATCATGCAAGTGGGAAAAGGACCCAAATATACAAAAATATTTATAGCAGCTCTTTTTGTACTGGCAAAGAACTGGAAATCAAGGGGATGCCCATCAACTGGGAAATGTCTAACAAGTTGTGGTATACAAATGTAACAGAATACTATTGTGCTACAAGAAATGAGTAGTAGAAGGACTCATGATGACCTGGAGAGACTTATATAAACTGATGCTGAGTGAGGAGAGTAGAATCAGGAGAACACTGTACACAATTCCAGACACATCGTATCTGTGATGACTGACTTTGACAGTCTGGGCTCCTCTCAGCCATGCAAGGCTCTAAGACAACTCCAAAGGACTCATGATGGAAAAGGCTATCCACATCCAGAGAAAGAATTACGGAGTCTGAATGCAGATTGAAGCGAACTACTTGCTCTCTTTCTGTTTTGTTTTCTTTCTTCTTTCTCGTTCATTCCGCTGGCTAAAATTCTTCTTTATAACTTGACTAATATTTAATGTGAAGGTATCTGGAGAACCTATATTAGATCGCATGCTGCCATGGGGGGTGGGAGGGGAGGAAATGGAGGGAAAGATAATGTGGAACTCAAAAGCTTGTGGAACTGAATGTTGTAAACTAAAAGTAAATACGTTTTTTTAAAAAGTCTTGACCCCCTCAAAGTTCAGTTTCTTCTGCACCGATAGTAGCAATTAACCACACTAATCAGTGATCTATCAACCAGCTAAATTTATGTATCCTAAAAATAAACGACTTTTAAAATGTGAAGGGAAAGGTGAAGGAGCCATCAGCAAATTTCATGTGGCCTAAAGCATTCCGTAGCAATGGAAAAAGTCAGGCTTAACATGGAGGCTCTGTATGCCAGTGGCAAGCCTAGCATCAGGGAGTCTGCAACTCAGGCTGTTACTTTGGTCAGAGAGAACGCACAAGAAGGGTGTTTACTTGGCAAAGGTTATAAATGCCAAGAGCTCACCTCGTTTAGAAACAAAACAAATAGTTTTAAAAAGCAAAAGTAAGAATACAACAAACTAAGAAGGAGCAGAAAGTTCATTTCAAACTCTTATTCCCCAAAGAGGCCCAAGTTGCCATCACTTCTCCCCGTTAAGCAGTGCAGAGCCAGAGCTGGAACCTCGGAGGCCATCTCGGTAACATTTTCTCCTTGTAAAGGAGGAACCAAGGTCCAAAGAAGGGTCAAGGTGAGTCACCCAAGTCCCTCCAAGAACAAGGGGCAGAGGTGGCGCATGTCTGAACCTGTGCCCTCTGGCTCCAAACCCACCATTCCCTTTTCTGTACCTTCCTCCTTCTCTGACTAGTGAACAAAATGAATAAAATGTTCTGAACTACCACAAGCCCAAAACAGTATAAGTGGAAACCTTTAAAAGTAAAAATGCTTGAAGTTTAAATCACTCATTTTATTTTGGTCTGCTTATTGTATAATAAAGAATATATTCTTTGCTAAATTTATTAAAGACAATTTATAAATGTAATTCGTTCCAAAAGGAGTTCTAGCTTAACTGTTTTGAATATTTTAAAAGTAACAAATGTGCTGATTTAAGGTGAACCTAAGCATGGTTACAGCATAGGTACCATGTTTATTAAGTAAGGCATGGTACTTTTTGTCACCTGACACAAACATCTGTCTGATAATGCAAATTATTACTCTTCATGATAAAGCCAAGGCATATCACTTTCAAAAAACTAAGCAGCACCAACCAAAATGCCTAAATTCTTCTTTTTTTTGACTGAAGTTCTTTAACATTGGCATTCAGCTGATAAAGTTATAGAATCTCTACTTTAAAATCTACATTGAGAGAAACAGAGGCACAGCATGGACTAATGGGGGGGGGGGTGGGAGAAAGACAGACAGAAAGAGAGCGCTGACCTTATACCCCAAGACTACCTGGAATGAAGTCCCACTTTTTTTTTTGGAGGGGGGAAGGCAAAGCAATTGGGGTTAAATGACTTGCCTAAGGTCACACAGCTAGTAAGTGTCAAGTGTCTGAGGTCAGATTTGAACTCAGGTCCTCCTGACTCCAGGACTGTGGAGGTGCTCTATCCACTGTGCCATCTAGCTGCCCCAAAGTCCCACTTCTTGACACACACTTGCTGTGAGATCATGGGCAAGCCACACAATCTCCCAATGCCCTAGGAAAGACTGGGAGTGGGAGAAAAAGGACCAAACTATCCTCAAAGAGGGAGCTTCCTCATCTTGGAATTCTCCATTAAGAGCCAAAAGGCACGAAAGCTAGAATTTTTTTCACTGTGATCAATCAAAATGGTTTTACCTTGTATTTCTGAAGGAATAGAATCACTTTTCCTATCCCATGGGTTAAAGTGGCACTCAGGCCAAAGACTGGGACTGGAAGGAGAGACAGAGGAGGAATGACTGGAAGAGATGAAAATTAAAAGTCCTGAGTGATGCTGCTGCAAAGACTGCAGAAGAGGGCCCAGGACAGAACTGTGGGCTACAAGTCAGCAAAGGGACCGGGGAGGGGTGGTGCAACAGGCAGGAGAAATAGGAAATGGCAGTGTCACGAAAACCCAGAGAACAAAAGGGAAGGGAGTTGTCAGCAACATCAAATGTGCAGAGACCAGGAGGCCCGAGAGGAGGTCACTGGAATGGCAACTGTGAGGCCATGGGTAGCTCTGAAGAGAGCATATCAGTGGAGCGCTGAAATCCAGAAGCCAGAATGGAGCTGGATGAGAGTGAGGGGAGAACAAGGGCTGGGACCTAGTGTAGACAAATGGCTGAGAAAGGGAGCAGAGCCTTACCAGGGATGGCAGGATTTAATAATACTTGGACTACCTCTTTACAGGGTTGCAGCAAAATGTTTGTAGAGCTCTGAATGCTATTATGTAAACGTGCTATCATTATTACACTTTCTCATTAACACTGTATGTTTCAATACTTCTTATCAGACTCAGGCCCTCCCTCCCCAACTGTGCCATGTTTCCTCATTCTGCTTACACAAGTCCTCCAGAGAGGCCTTGCTCTGGCCTCTGTCTATGTGTGGGTACCAGTGCAGCAGGTAGGATATCATCGGGAATTTCATCTTTTCACTATATGGCTGGTTTGCCTCCTTTCCAATCACACAATTAGGGCTAATACTCCTTATATCACATCTTGAAAATCCCTAGTAACAACCTGCAAGTCTATTATACTTGTGTCGGCATACATCTTTCCACTGCCTTTTGGGTCACCTGTAAGTCTAGTTCTACGAAGACTGTTTCATATTTCACAGCTACATAGCACCTGGAAAATACTAAGGCTTAAAAAAAGATGGGCTTTTGTGTCTGGGAGTCTCTTGGAATTAATCAAAGTGGTGTCCAATTTTCCATATGCAAACTAGTTTCCTTTCTTCTTAATTGAATTCTAGATGATACTCACTGCCCATATGCAGAGCCAATCCAAAGTATAGTTGCTGAAGGTCAAACTTAATGAATTTTCCATGTAACTATATTTCAGAGTCTGGAGAATGTGATTTTTCATCCATTTGGTTTTTCCTGTGTGGATTGCCAGGCCAACGCTCTCAAATGGTCACGAACTGAGGCCCCATATTATTCCAAGGCTTATGCAATGAGCACAAGATCAAACATAAACCAGAATACCTGGAAGACCTCACAATCTACAGGAAATTTCACTCCAATCTGGATTCTGTATTCTCCATGACAGGAGCCTCCAAGTTTTAGGCCTAATTTGACACTGGTGATCAGAAGACCAAGGCATATATCTGTGGCTACCTCTATCAAGGAAATCTATGATTTCACTACATGCATAGGAGACAACTTACTGGAGGGTAACTTTTTAAAAACTGGAAGACATAACAAGATCTCGTAGTCTCTACATTTCTCAAGCTGTGTTACTGCAAAGATGTGGTCTACTGTAGAAAATGGTTTACATAAGTATATCTATACCCAACTCATTTTCGTCTAGGATACCTTTGCTCAAAGACTTTACAGAAATGGAAAGTTGATATATGAATCATATATGAATTACTAATGTCCTACTGTTTATTTTTTGGGGAGGATAACAATGTCACTCTTTTTTTTTTCGCTTATTTGATATTTTCCCCTCATTGAAGTATCTCAAAAATCAGTCTTGATGCTTTCAAAATTGTGTTGCCCCAAGCACAATTTATTGTGTATGTCCTTGGTTTGGCATACAGCTGTTCTTCTCAATTCCATCCTCCTAAATGACATTTCTATCTTTTCATATAATCCCTTGGGTATTGAGAAATTATGAGTTCAAATATGGCACTTCTATGGTCATTAGTGGATAGAATGGGTTGTTAACAGAAATACTGACAAATCAGTCCCATTTTCCATGTCTTTCAGGGGTTCTTACCCGAGGGTCCATGGGTTGATTTCAGGGAGGTACATTAACGTGGAAGGGAAAATTTATATCTTTATTTCAATAAAACTGCTTTCCTTTGTAACACCAAGTAATGTTTTTTGCATTTAAAACTTGATTCTGAGGAGGAAGCCAAAGGCTTCACCAAACTGTGAAACTTAACACAAGAAGGTTAAGAAGCTGTGCTGTCTGTCCTCCATCCAGTTTCATCTGTAAAAGCCCTTGGGACGATCTGGCTTAGTTGGGGCCCATGCCATTAGTTATTATTACTATGAAACACTTAAATAATCCTTATGGTACAAATAAAACAACATAAAAAGACGGAACGATGATGACAGCTGACATCTATATAACACGTGAAGGTTTACAAAGTATTTTCCACATATTAACTTATTTGATCCTTACAAGAGATTGTGAGGTAGGTCTTCCACGTATGATTAGCTTCATGTTACAGGTGAGGAAGAAGGCTCCAATGATATACTCTAGAACTATATCAGAATATTTCAAATATTGAAAAATTGCTAAATGATAAACATAGAAATCATATGAAAGGTAACATAGTGAAATGAGTGCTGACCTTAAAGTAAATTAGTAAGACATGAATCTGGGTCCCGATTTACTCAAAAATACTAAGAAAACCACAGAATATCTATTCTTAATTTGAAGGCCAGTTATGGTAGAAATAACATACCTTAGTTTAAGAGTTATAAACGGTAGAGCCAGACAGTGGTTAAAAACAACAACTCAGCTGGTTAAAGTATGATTACCAAAACAGTGTTTCAAATCACACTATTTTACCAGAAAGTCCTCAGTGATGAACCCCAGCAAACCAGGTTTTCCCTCCAGTCACTGTTCCTTCTCTCCATGGATTACCATTATACCTTAGACCTTCCACTTGGTCCCCCCCACCTCCACCTCCCATCAAGTCATGTCCTCCCTTCATTGTCAGGAAGAAAATCCAACTCACTTCCTATCTTGTCTAGGAATAATTACTACTCAACAGTAGTTATAGCACGCTCCTCAGCATAACTTCCTGGGCCACCACTGGTCCTGGATCCTGTGATAGGAGCATTCTTGTCTTTTCTGCAGCTACCTGACTGGAGCTAAGTGTACTGTCAAAAGCATACCAACCAAACTGTTGACTCTTTGCACCAATTTTTATTACTGGCCGTGGAGACACCTTCCACTCTAACAGGCGCATGGAAGATGAAGTGTACATGTATACCACATAATGGGAAGAGCTAGACAGCACAAGGTCTCAGGGTGATTCACTCCTAAGAGAAAGGCTGTTCCATGACCACCAGCTGTACCAAAAAACCTGGCAACCTCACAAAATATACGTCCTTTATTGCAATGGTAAAAGGACATGTTTCCCTTAGCACAACCATCACTTCTACAAACAGAAAATTCAAAGTTAAAGGAAAGTTTCATGAGATAACGATGATTAGGAATATAATAAAGTGGCTATGCTTCCTTCCACTTTCAAAGTACTGGACTTAGGACAGAGTGGCATGCTACAAAGTCAAAGAAGGTTTCCAGCTTTTGTATTACGTTATTCACTATTTAACAGAAAATAAAAAGAGGGACACTCTGCCAATAGACTGTCAAAGGTCCAAATTTCCTGCCTGGATTATTGGCTGCACAAGTCCAAGATCTTTTTTGTGGGGCGGGGGTGTCAAAATGTACTCTCCAAAAAGAGATGATATTCACTTGCTCACTAGCCATGAAACTGTTCTGTAAAAATTATAAGGTCTTAACTTAGACATTCAAAAAGCTAACTACATGGCGACTTCAAGGGTTTTTTTAAAATTTAAAGTAGATTTTTAAAAATTTCTTTACTAGAAGACACGTACTATTACCCTTCTCCTCTTTTTTCTCCCTCAAACTTTCCCTTCATAAAAAACAATACAAGTATAAGCACTCAAAAATTCAATGCTATAGATAGGGTCAATGCAACACAAAGCAAAGAACACAAATGCTAAAGAGGCAGGAATTTCCAAGCCCCACAGTTACGTTAACCGAGCCATTTTGCACAGAAATTAAGGTCCTTACATTAAACAGCATATTAAGTAATACAAACACAATGTGTTTAACTTCTGACGTTTTTGACTTTACAATTCTCAAGCTTAACCGTTACGTTAAAGCCGTTTTTGGCAGAGGAGACCTTTACATTTTAACAGGTTATCAAATATAGGGCCATGCCAGGCTTGCAGTCTTATTAGAAGCACAAACGCGTCTGAGGTGTGGTCATGTAAAATGAGACAAGAATTCGCTTTCACTCAGTGCAAACAGCAAAGCTCCACTTCTGGGAGAAAGGTCTTCATAAAAACACACTAAATATCATGGATTATTACCCATCACCAATACTTACCAAGTCACAGAAAATCCAGCTGTCCTTTAGCTCTCTGGTCCCCCTATCACAAAAAAAGGAAAAAAAAACCAGGTTACAGCAGACTTATGATATGAAAGCAAAAGTCTGAGGCTTAATGAGTAGCATCTAATTTTGAGAAGAAAAACATGCAACAAAACTTTAAAGATAAGACTGAATTTAAGTAGATACAATAAGAAAAAATCCAAGGGTACTTTAAAACTTCCTTCTTTCTAATTCAATAGTGAAAAACCAAGTGAGTAGCTGACGGTTTCTTTATCCCAGAAAGCACTAAGAAATGGAATATACCTTTAGCTAGATAAAATGAATAAAAACACACTAGTTAACCTGGCCTCATCTCCAACTAATGACCCTGTCTGTTACTTTGTGATTTAAGCCAGCACAGGTAAGTCTAAACTGACACAGGTTCTCCTCTAACTCTTCTGAATATACAAGTTGGGAACTGACTTTTATCAGTATTTTCAGGCAACTAATTTAAGATTTTAAAATCTGTAACATGATGAATTAAAGATATACTCTGAGTTTACATATACACACAGAATTTAAATCTCTTCAGTCTCACATTTATCATTTCTGAGGTTAAAGCAAAATTTAAAAAAAACAGATTTTCTTTAGGTCACATACCTAATGAGCAAGCAAACCAGAAGAAAACTTGGGATCTGTGCATTGCTAACACTCTGCTTTGACTGTAAACTTTTTTTTTCTACTTCTAACCTCTACAAATTCCACTTATTTTGTTCGACTCTTTGGGACCTTTATGCCATGATGATTTCAAGGTCAGAGAAAGCAACCTTTTTAAGGCAATTACCAAAAAGAAAACCTTTTGTTTTGTTTCATCCTAATTTTCTAACCTGAAACAATCTTACTTTTCTTTAATGCACTTTATACAAATTCAAAGGTATCATCATTAAAAGTCATCTTTCTGATGATCTGCTAATACTAAATTACTTAAATCTTCTACCCCAGAGGTGCCAAATATGGCTACCCCTCCTTAATGCAGCCCAAACCAGATTAAGATGTAATTGGGACATATTTAACAAATAAATAAAAATACAATATAACAGTGAATATTACACTTTAAAACTAAATCAATATGCGGCCCTCAGGGGTCCTTCTGTTTGGATTAGTGGCTCCCATTCTAATTTGACTTGGATACCACTGGTCTATACCATACTCCTACACTACAGATCCAGTCCTTGATCACAAGAACTTATTGATATTCCCCTAAAGCATAACTTGTTTGGAGGGGGGGGGCAGAAATTGTCTTTATTCTATTATTTAAGCAGATTCAAAAAATTTTTCATTAGAGTTACCACTTCCAAACAAACAGCAACCATTCCTTACCCAAACTCATCTGTGTCACCATTCCATTCCATTTTTATTTCTCTTTATCAGCACTTTTTCAAGTTTTTAGGCCTTCTAAGAAATATATAGAGGGTTATAATTTAGGAGTTTTAAATTGAGATTGACCCCAGGTTTGGATCAACTGTGGGTTAATTGCTGTTTACTATAAACATAATAACCATCATAATAATAACACCATCTATGTAGTGCTTCACGGTTTGCAAAACATTTCACGAATATCTCATTTGTTACTCTCACAACAATGCCCAGGAGGTAAGTAGGATTAGTATATTCATTTTACAAATGAGGAAACTAAGGCAGAGAGTAGTGAGAGACCTTGGCCAGGGTCACACAGTCATTAAGTGTCTGTGGTTAGATGTGAACTCAGGTCTTCTGACTCCAAGTCTCAAGCTCTAGTCTCTGTGTTAAGAGTGGGCTATATAAGGAGCTTTTTTTTTGTGGTGGCAAAGAAATGGAAATTGAAGGAATGCCCCTTAATTGGGGAATGGCTGAACAAGCTGTGGTGTAGGAATGTAATGGTTATTCTATAAGAAATGATGAGCAGGTGGATTTCAGGAAAAACCTGCAAATATTTACATGAACTGATGCTGAGTCAAGTAAGCAGAACCAGAACACTGAACACAGTAATAGCAACATTGTGCAATGATCAACTATGACTGACTTAGCTCTTCTCAGTTATCCAAGACAATTCCAAAAGACTCGTGATAGAAAATGCCATCCACATCCAGAGAAAGAACTATGGAGTCTGAATGCAGATCAAAGCATACCATTTTTGCTTTTTTCTGGTTTTGTTTTGTGGTTTTTCCCTTTTGTTCCGCTTTTTCTTTCACAATATGACTAATATGGAAATACGGTTAAGATGATTACCAATGTACAACCTATATTAGATTGCTTACAATCTTGGGTAGAAGGGAGAGAAGGAGAAAAAACTGGAATTCAGAATCTTATTAAAAAATGGATGCTGAAAAAAAGTTAAGTGGAAGAGTCCAGATCACAAGAAACGTGAAGAGAGGTAGATCACTTTCACATGAGGTGGTGGTATAAGAAAAAAGGCAAGGATTCATGAAAGACTTGGCACCTGAAATGGGCCTTAAAGAAATGGAGGAACTTCAAAAAATGAACTTTGGTAGGCGGGATAGTCTATTCTAGGAATGAGACGGGATGTGAGCAAAGGGTTGGAAATGAAAGAGGAAAGACTGAGAATCAAAGAGTAGTCCCAGTGGTTTAAAATATTGAGTCCATGCAAAATGGTATGGGATAAGGACGGAAGTATATGCTAAGTCAGATTGTTGGCGATCTTGAAGGCCAGAATCAGTAGTTTCTATCTTATTCAATAGGCAAAAGGAAGATGCTAAAAAGAGCTTTGGGTAGAAGAAGAAGAATAAACAGTGATACATTTGGAAAATTAATTGTGTAGTGAGTAATGTAAAAGGATTAGAGAGACTATAGGTGTGAAAATATTATGGATTAAATAAAAGCAGCTGAGAGAAGGCAGATGTGATAAAACATAGAAAAAGACAACCAACTGAATGGATTTGTGATGTATGAGGAAGCGTCAAAGTTGACTCCAAGGTTACGAGCTATAGAGGTAGTGCCATCAAGAGAAATAAACTATCCAGAAGACTTGGGAGTGGGATGGAAGGGCAGAGGGAGGGAGGGAGATGATGAAGTTAGTTCTGGGGTCTTAATGGGCTCCATCCAGATGGAGATAATTCAACAGAGAGTTGGGAAAATGGGACCAGAATTCTGGGAAGAGGGTAAAGATGGAGATAAAAATGGCCAAGTTATCTGCATAAGGCTGGTAACTGAAGCTTTAGGAATAAACTAAATCATAAAGGGAGAGAATAGAGAGGAAAGACCAAGGATGGAAACCACAGTGATGCCTACATTGAAGGTCTAGAATGAAAATGAGAAACCAGTAAAGGAGACCAAAAGAGTACATTTGGAAAGATGGATGAGAAACGAGGAGGGTCCTGGGGGCAACATGATGCAGAGGAAAGAGTGCTAAACTTGTAGTGAGCGAACCCAAGTTCAAATCCAGACTACCGCTGAACATCTGGTCTAACCTTAAACAAGTTCACCTCTCTGGGTCTGAATTTCCTCATCTGTAAACGAAGATTTGTACAGTAAATGGTCTCTAAGATCTCTTCCAATTCTATATCTATTTTCCCATTATCCCAACATAACCTTAAGTGAAAAGTTGTAGAGAATAAGTGACATAAGGAAGATATATTCTATCTCCAACACATTTTCTTGCCAATATGTGGTCCCAGAGCTCATCTTTTTTTTCTTACTTTTATAATCCAATTTATTTGTTTCTCTGTAAGTTCAAATAGAACACAATAAGTGAAATTTCCTCTCAATGTGTAGTAATGGTGGCACAGTGTGTAGAGTTCAGGGTCTAGAGTCAGGAAGATTCATCTTTCTGAATTCAAATCCAATCCCTGCATGACCCTGGGCAAGACACTTCACCCTGTTTGCCTCAGTTTCTTCATCTATAAAATGAGCTGGAGAAGGAAATGGCAAATCACTCCAGTATCTTTGCCAAGGAAACCCTAAACGGGCTCATGAAGAGTCAGACCCAGCTGAGAATGACTAAACAAAAACAAGTGGTATCATTATTCCCATTTCATAGTTAAGGAAACTGAACCCAGGCAGTTTGTCCAGTAACTTGTCGGGTGTCACAAGCCAGCAAGTGCCTACAGCTAGACTTGAATGCAGGTGCTCCTGACTCCAAGCCCAAAACAAAGGGAATCCTTAACCAATGAAGATGAATCGCAGAATTTTATGGCTGGAAGAAGCTTCTGAGACCATCCAGATCCTCTCCTTTCTTTCACAGATGAGAAAACTAAAGCTCAAAATGCTTTCTGTGACTTGTTCAAAGGTCACGTGGCTCATCAAATGGCAGAACCAGAGAATCAACCCAAGGCCTTTTCACCATCCTGTGCGCATTACTCTTTAAAAGAATAGGGCATAAACACCAACGATCAGCCTTCCATCCTCACAAAGGTGAGCCTTCCAAGGTGTGCCATTCAAGGAGTGTTTATGAAATCTGAAAGGGAACTGTGCCAGGGAACAAAGCGAACGGATGTAAGAAACAACTACGTATCCGGTCACGGGAAACACCGAAGTGAAAAACGCGGCTTGAAAGAGAAGTTCTTCCTGCACACGGGGAAACTAACTATCTGGGAACTGAAAAAGGAGAAAAGCCTAAGAGTTCATCTACATTTAAGTGGGAAGACTGAGGGCCACATAAAAGAGTGGGATCCTTTGGTCTACCTGCCGAAACACAGGCGCTGCTCAGTCACCCGCCTGAGGTCAGAGGGGCTAGCTCCCGGCAGCCGTGCTCACTCCTCCTTCCCTCCACGGCTCTGGGGAGCCTGGGCCTCCCTCACTCCCCACCTGGCCCCCAAAGGACCTGCAGCTTCCTCAAAGGTTCTTGCTAGGAAGCATTTCCTGGCCCGCCTGCTAGCAACTTTGCGTCCTCCGGGCCGAGCCTGGGGCCAAGAAGACTCATCTTCCTGAGCAAATTACTGAAGCCTGTCTGCCTCAGTTTCCTCATCTGTCAAACGAGCTGGAGAAGGAAACGAAAAACTACTCCAGCAGCTTTACCAAGAAAATCCTAAATGGGTCACAGAGAGTCAGACATGACTGAAACGAATAAACAACAAAAAATCGAAGGTGAAGTTGCTTATATTTGACCTCACTGAAACAGTCTCCATTTTGTGGTTTAAGTACCACGTGCACACACATTTACACTTTCTTCTCTCTGCTCTCTTCAATATGTACAATAACTAAAAGTTCAAAATACACATGCACATTTTCTCAAACTACACGTGTTACTGGAAAACCACATCCAGAATACATGAGCTTATTCCTTTTGGGGATGAATATGGCAACCCCTGGTCTCACTTCCCCAAGCTGGCCAAAAATATTCATGATTAATCCACCCAATTAGATATAATTCCAATTCCCAACTGCAGTTCTCATGAACACTTATTCAGTGTCTCACTTGGGTGAAAGGCCTGCGCTTGCTGCCAGAGGTACAGAGAAACAAGCTTTGCTGAGGGCGTAGTTGAGGTGAGGGTCTACATCCCATTTAAGTAGATTTGGGGTATCTTGAAGAAGTGCTGGAGGAGGGAGCACTTGCCTTAAGGACTCTAAGAGGTAAAGGGGAAGACACACATTACAGGCCTCACAGATGGGCACTGGACAGGAGACAGACTGTCAAGTTATTGTGTCAGTAGCAAATAGGGAAGTCAGATTGGAACATAGATGATATGGAGGAGCATAACAGGAAACAAATCTGGAAAGGTGGGCTGGAGCCAGACTGGAGGGTGTTCTACTCCAGGCTGAAGACCTCTGAGTTGGAGCCACACGGTCAGACTTGCATCTCAGAAAGATTACTCTGAAAGCCGTGTGGAAGTTGAAGGGAGGAGGAGGAGATTAGAATCAGAGAGACCAATTAAGGAGGTAGTGGTGAAGGCCTGAATTCAAGTAGTGGCCTTGTGAGTAGACAGCAGGGGACCCAGGCAAGAAATGCTATCGGGTGGACTTGGCAAATGACAATGGAAGAGATATGGAGGAAGGGAAAGAACTGAGTACGGTCAACGGGAGTTATCAGTATATAGCAGCCAAAAAACAGGAATTCCATTTTATCAGATTTTAAGAAAAGACAAATGGGCAATAAAAAGACTATGACTGTCCCAAGGGCCTTTGCCCCAGTCAGATCACATCGCAGGGGGTGTGTTCAGCATGGGGCACATTTCAGGAAGGACCAGGACAAACTGGCAAGAGCCTGAAAGAGAGCAACCTAGAGGAAAGAGGCACTCGAGCTCAGAACAGATGAGGAATGGACAAAAGAACGGGAGAAGGGGTGGCCCAACTGGGACAGGACAGCTTTCTACAAGTATTCCTCAAAGAGATGGACTTGTTCTCCCCACACACACCCTGCCCCCAAGTCAGAACCGGGAGCAATAGGGGACACTGGCAAAGAGGACAACGAAGACTCAATGTCAGGAATCATAGCCACCCACAAGTGGAATGGCCCTCCTTAGGAGGAGAAACAGATAGCAATCAGCTGCTCCCTTGTTAGGCAGAAGGAAGACTATCTCCGGGCCACACTGGGCAAGGTGGCAACCGTGGGGGGCCCCTTTCATATCTCAAGATTCTGTACTGATTCCACTGATGAAGGGCACGTGTGTTTTGCACAGAAAGGGGAAAATAAGGAAGAGAGCTTAGATTAAGGGGAAGGATAATAAGTATGCACACAGCAAAACTTTCATCTTTAGATAGTTAGGCATTAATCTAATTTTTTTTAAAAGTAATTCACTCTTTCACAAGTGCAATATACACTGAGAAAAATGTTTTGTAAACTTTAAAATGCCATATAAATGTCAGTGAATTGTGAAGACTATGAAGACATTGAGGTATCTTAAATAAGGTTTCACTTTTTAACTGACAATAATTGGACCTGACTAGATTATTTAAGCCAAACAAATTTAAAATTATCCAATCCCACTACAAACTTCATAAGCTAGCGCAAGGAAATAAGCTCCTGAATAAGAGACAGAATGACAATTCATAGACTGCCCCCAAACTTTCAAAGCTAAAGATTTCAATGTCTTCTTCGAGCCCAAAGTGAAAAAAGTTCCCTGGATGTTTGGGTCTGCCTTTGGATCTGCTCTTCTAACTCAAGTTATGATGAGTCTGAAATTACTAAACACAGGCAGCTCCAAAGCTACTGAATGAGGCACAGAGCATATGAAAGAACAGCCACTAAAATGGGAGCCCACCCAGTTATCAGATAACCTGAACTGCCTCTGTTCTGCTCACTAAGTCTCAAACTCCAAAGATGTTCTGGGCCATCCAGCTCTACAAGCCTCACTAAACCTCTCTCTCGCATAATGTGTGAATGGGACCTTCCCAAGCCTTGGTTTCTTCATCTGTAAAATGAAGGTGCTGGACCAGGCAACCTCTAAGGTCTTGTCCTGGTTCACAATCTCTAACTGCTGCTCAAAACGGGCCTCCTGCTCCACTTGGCTGGGCCTCTTCACTGTGCTGCAAGTTTCAAGTTGATCTCCAACTCCAAACCTGCCATCCTTCCCTGCTCCATCCCCCAGAAACCCATGCTTCTTACTTCCTTCTTAGAGCCCCTCTTTCCTTTAAGAAGTGGTTCAAGAGCCATCTTCTGAAGAAAGTCTTTCCAAGCCCTTCCCAAAGAGCTGCTAGTGCCCACCCTTCCAAACAGCCTTCTATTTAATAACTCTGTATGTATTTGTATATGTGTATCAGTGTACAAATAAATGTATTTGTGTTTATGTAAAGTACATGTCCTTGTAGTTTCTACCATTTGAATGTAAGCTCCTTGCAAGGGGGGATTGTTTCATTCTTTCTATCTGTGTCTTTGGCA
The DNA here is from genome assembly GCA_028627135.1 of Pseudochirops cupreus. Lineage (NCBI taxonomy): Eukaryota > Metazoa > Chordata > Mammalia > Diprotodontia > Pseudocheiridae > Pseudochirops > Pseudochirops cupreus. The sequence goes on along the minus strand of CM053583.1, from coordinate 20,007,750 downwards.
CTTAGCACATAATATGACCCTTAATGCCTCATTGTTGTGGTGGTATTCAGTACAAACTCTTCGTGAACCTTCTTGGCAAAGACACTGGAGTGATTTGTCATTCCTTCTCCAGCTCATTTTACAAATGAGGAAACTGAAGCAAATGGGGGTTAAGAGACTTGCCCAGGGTTACACAGTTAGTAAGGGTCTGAGGCCGGATTTGAGAACTCAGGAAGATGAATCTTCCTGACTCCAGGCCCTGGGTCACCTAGCTGCCCCTTAATGCCTGCTGACTCTACCCAGCACTGCTATTTCTACATCCTGGCTCCCCAACTGGGCTGTGGAGAACTGTCTGAAGCATGTTTGTACCCATGACCCTTTAACACGGTATTATGTACATGTTAGTCAATGAACAAGTATTTATTCTCTGAACCCGAGTTCAAACTGGGCCTCAAACACTTACCAGCGGTGTGAACCTCAGCAAGGCATGTGTTTGTTGTGACAATAAAACAAAATCCCGTCTGTAAAGGGCTCTAAGCACTCCATAAGTGCTCCCTATCATTTACTAAGTGCTCACTATGTGCTAGGCACAACCCCACAGGAGATGCCAACAAAGGCCAAACCAGCTGGACTCAGGTGCACTGGAAGAGCCAGGGGCTTGGACTGGGGGATCTCCTCCAAGCTCAGGACGACTAAGCTGACCAGCTGTCTACACTAACAGGTTTGCTCCCATGGAGATCAGAGTGGGGCCATATCTTGAGTAGCCTGGGAGAGCCAGGAAGACCTAATCTTTAAAATTAAAAAGCAAACAAATAAGGGTGGCTAGGTGGCACAGTGAATAGGGCACCAGCCCTGGAGTCAGGAGGACCTGAGTTCAATTCCAGCCTCAGACACTTAACACTTACTAGGCACACACTTACTAGGGGTGTGACTTTGGGCAAGTCATTTAACCCCAATTGCCCTCTAAAAAGAAAAAAAATTAAGTATTGTGAAATAAATAACTAAAAAAAGACTCAAGGAGGGACCAGGAAAGGCCTCTTAAGGGAGGTAGGAATAATTATTTCTCAAATGAATGGATGCACCACAAGCAAAAAAATAAAATAATTTAATTTTTAAAATATAAGAGGCAGAGACAGACAAATCCAATGATTAAACTACCAGACCTGTGGTCTATATGCCATCTAATGTTAGAGTACATTTCATTTAAGACAAAGACAAAACCAGGAGATAGTGTGTGCCCTCCAGGAGCTTACATTCTACTGGGAGGATACACTACGTACATAAATACAAGGAAAACTGAGATGGAAGAGAGCACTAACAACTGGAAAGATGGGAGTGAGAGTGGAAATCTGAGGAGGCTTCCCAAAAGAGGTGGCACCAGCACTGTGTCTTGGGGGAAACCACGAATTCTGAGAACCAAGAAATGGAATGTCCCAGTCTGGGGAACAGTTTGTAAGGCAGTATGGTGAGAAGCCACAGCTCCTAAGGGCTAGTAGTGTGATAGCGCTAGAGAGAGAGGAGAGAGCCAACTTGTGGAGGCAATTTCCATTTTATCCTAAGGGCAATAAGGAGCCAAAGAAGTCTTTTGCCCAGGGGACTAAAAACCTGAAAATGTGAAGAGGCCTACCAAGTAAAAAACAAAACAAACAGGCCACTGGATCTTCATTCATTTAAGTGTTACTGACCACGTGGACCTGAGTTTGTAGAATCATTTATGCTGCTGCTTGAGATGGTCAACTTGGAGACTTCATCATTCTCAGGCTTTCACAGCTCACAAGCTGTAAACATTTCTAAGTCATCACCATCATAACTGCAACTTCTTAATTACAGATCAGAATTTGTAAATCACCCTACATCCCCTGACAACACAACTCCTATTTTAATAACAATCAGAAACCCCAGGACCAAAACTCTTGCCACCAATAACAAAAAAACAAGTAAGGTACCAGCGAGGCGAGGCGCTACAAAGGGAGGGATCCGGGCTTATCTGTGTGTCCAGGGATTTAATCGAGGGCCTCCTATTAACAGTAATGGGAGATCTGGGTGTGAAACAGAAGCAGAGGAGGAGACTCAATGCCCAGCACAGCATTTACAGAAACTTACTTGGGAGTTGGGCTCCCAGCAATGGGATCACAGCCCCAAATTCTGGGGTATCTAAAGCACATGGATAATTCAAACAATCACTAGGGAAGGGCACTGATAAACACCAAATTAGGAAATATACAAGAAAAAGCTTCATCCTCCTAAATTTAAACATTTTTAAACACCACGGGAATCCTTTTTAAAACAAGCAGAAGAAACTAGTGAAACAAAGACAACACGAAATCCCCTCAAACACAAAAAATTCCGTAGGATTCGAACCAAACCAAAACAAAGCCACACACTCCCAGAGCTCGGTTAGCCCAGCTAGAGCCAAAAGTCTGTCCAAAAACACAAATGACGACAAAAACTCCTCCTCCTAATAGCACCAGAAGCGTACTACGGTCCTTGCTTTAAGCACATAGAAGCAGGGGAGTACTTGGACTCCTTCGCCAGCCCAGAATGATCACAGAGCACCTCCAGACAAGCGGATAACCATTCCAAGCTGCCAAGGATGACCCCAACTAAAGAAATAAAAAGCATAGCACCTTTTGTATTCATCTTGCCTTATTTCTCAACATATAACTACTTCGTTCACCAGGCTGGAAAATGAGCAGGTGCTTTTCCGGCTACAGAAAAATTAGTGCCTCTCACACAAAACACAAACATGGAGAGGATGATGTTCTTTCACCTGAGGGGGCTTAAGAAATACAAGGCTCTGCTGCAGGCCTACAAAACTCTAAGAACAGGCCTAGCACATTTCTCATACCAAAGAGGTACTGAAGAAAAAAAAGGCAGGACTTTATCCCAAATCTACATTTCAAAGGCTAAAAAAATTAACACCATTTATTCAGATCAAGTAGGACTGGTGACTGCTTAATCCATTTCTAAAAGAAAAAAGGAAAATTGTGATTCCAACCCCACAGAAAATGAGAATCTTCTCTGCTGACTGCAGATTCAGCTACACAGCACAAACAAAAAATAACCCTGAGTAAAGCCTCCAAACTCAAGAAATGTTTGATTTTTCACATTAAAAAAAACTCAGAATTTGCTTCAACACAGTGGGTTTTTTTTATCATTGCTTTCATTACCAAACATTTCTTAAATCTGTATATTGAATTGTTACTGACAAACTCAAACAGAACGTAGGAGAATTTGACTTTTTAAGGCAAAACAAAACAAAACAACAAGGGTCTGAAACCCAAAGTCTTCATCACACTGATAAATGATCCTAAAACTTGAAAGCGAAAGTAATACAGATTCCCCAAAAAGACTCGTTTGCTAGATGTTAATGTTAGCCTTTAAAACCAAAAATACTATCTCTTAACAGAGGGTAGAAATCAGGGCTTCCATTAACCTTGTAAAAAAAAAATCCCATGAGCATGGATTTTTTTTCTCCCCCAAGTCTCTTCATCAGAGCAGCAGGGGGTCCCATTAGGCACCCTATTTTACTTCTACCTTATAAATAACGTTAGCTGTGTGTTATTTCCATGGAAACCAAGCACAGCAAAGCCCACTTAAATGAATACTGGTTAAAGGAGTAAGTTTTCTTTTAGATAAGGTTTTCCTGCTCTGAACAAACACTACTGGGAAATACTACAAAGTCTTCCTAAGTGAAATTTTAAAACCATCTCTTTGGTGCAGAGGGAGCTTATTAAAAGTCCTGCTAAATACGTATCCCCTCTATGCCTTACACTAAATACTCCAAGCAACATCACAACATTATGGGTACATTTTCAACACACTGCACTGGGGCCTAGCTGCACACCTCCCATTGACTGCTTCTCCATGCACTGGGCTGGAATAATTACCCCTAAGGGTTTAATTTAAACTAATAAAAGCAAAGAAATTCTGAGGTGAGGCTGTATCACCTATCTAGTAGTGGCTAGACAATGAACAGGTTTCACATGTGCATCCGTTCTGACTTCCTAGACACTGGAACTTTTAACTCTAAGAACTGAAGGTCAATAAAATACCCCTTGTTTCTGAAAGCAAATGAAAGCTTCAACACAAATGTGGTACAGCAGCTTAGATTCTAGTATTCTAACAATTGTCAGTCAAGTTAAGTACTCTCTGAGCCCATGTTAAATGAAAATGAAGGTATGGCCATGGAAGAGGGGCTTCATATGGAATCCAGGATCTTTAAAATAACTGGAGAGCTGCCTTAAATTATTTGTGTAAAACTTTAGGAACTCCTGCTCATCTGGCACTGACCTCTATCGGTAGCCCATACTAAAAGAGCAAGGAACGGGCCAGTTCATAACACAAAATATAACTAATGCTACAGTAACTGACATCCTTCAAGTTACTTCAAATAGGCAAAGATTGAATGTGCAGGAAAATCATATTTTCTTCAGCATTAAATGACCCCTCAATAACTCAGAGGGGTCTCTCTCCAACATCTATATATCATTTACTATAGCATATTAAATAAATGTGATGCCCAGAAACGGTTTTTACCCTAAAAGTTGATGGTTCAGCAACTTTTACCAACCATTATTAAGTTTACTGTTTAAACATGAAAAGTTGATCATTTCCCACATACACTTTAAACACATCAATATACATGTTTGCCCTAGGTGTTTTTGAGAACAAGCAAAATTATCAATTTAATCCACATACACATCAAGAAAACAAAGTAAAGACTTTCAATTGAATAAATATTCACTTATCTACCAAATGTTACCATGTTCTACATAACCCAAATAGTGAATTAAATGCTCAGCTTTTGAATTTAAACCCAGCATCGCTAACAAAACTATCCCTGCTGTTGGAACCTCACATTTCCTTAGTACAACAGCATAGGAGAAAATTCACTAAAAACTTTTACAAAACTCAGGAAGAAAACAATGGCTGTATTCTGCTGACATGAAATACTAATGGAATGTAAATTATCCATACATAACAAACACAACACCCAGAGCCGGATCTGTAGTCCTCTATCAGCACATACTCAAGGCTTTCTGCCCTTAGTTACTAAGGGGGGGGGGGGGAAATTATACTAAGTTTCTGCTATTGAATTAAAATACTTTCCATAGTAACATCACAAGGACTTTGACTTTTGCCACAAGGCTCCCAGATGCAACAAGACAAAAGAATCTTCTTGACTTCTTCCATCCCTTGGGCTAGGTGAACATACTAATTAACCCATGTCCCATCCTCCAAAAGTTGCCAAATTGGTGCTTGACCCTTAACAGTCAGCAGGTCACAGCTCTGAGGGGGTCAGGAGTCTATCCTCAGCTTCACCTTGATTTTAGGTGCAAAGTGACTTTACAACACAAAGGCTCCTCCAAATACACCCTAAAGGTGATGCCAAGTCATCATCGAGTTTCTGATCAGACTCTGTCAAGAGAGGTGCTAACCTCCTGGAAGGAGTCCTGAGGGATAATCAAACTCAGCATCTCTGCAGAAGCCGACTTCTGGCTTTGGGACTAGAATAAATGACTGTGGAAATGAATGGTTTCCAATTTCTAGAATTTAGAGGATCCTGGAGCATGTCCTTTCTCTAGATCTCATCTACAAAACGAAAAGACTGGACTAGATAATCACTGGGATCCCTTCGAAATTCAAAATCTCTGCTGCTAAGTCTAAGATCTTAATATCTCTGTACTCACAAGGCCTTTTAAAATTGACCATTTTCTTAGTAGGAAGAGTTCAAATGCAAGTCACTAGAATGAGCTCCCTCAAGCGGGCAGTGAAGCTCCCCATCTTGGGTAGAAAGTGTATATAACCACTGGTTGGAATTTCTGTAGAGAAGATTCCTGCTTCGGGTATGTTTTGTAAGACACAATCTCTGAGGTCCCTTCAAACTCTACAATTCTCTAAGTCTGTAACTTGTAATTGCTAACTTACTTATTACACACTACAGCTGTTTGAATGAATACAATGTGCTCAGGAGTTCAACAAAGTTACTCTCAAACTCACACTGGTTAGACTCAGAGTAAGAGCATCGGCCAAGTGCCATTCAGTGCTTAACTCCACAAGCACTGGTGGAGCACAGACTACTTTCCAGGAAGAGGGGCCTAGATTTATAGCTTGAAAGGACCTCAGAAGCCACCCCCCTCACTGGGCTGAGCAGGTGAGGAGCTTGTCTCAAAAGCTCATCATCAGTCAGGAGAAATGGGGAGGCACAGTTTCCCCAGATTTTAACAAGTCATTAGTAGAAATATCTCACTTCTTGTGAACAGACAGAAGCACTCTGGGCTAGATAACAGTATGGGTTAGGATATTTGTAAATCCCCAAAGAGCAGTCGTCAAAGGCTCAACATAGAAGGGCATCTCTAGGAAGAAGGGGGTCTGTGGTTGTCCCAGAATTCCTGCTTCTTAAGCAGGCAGCACAACAGTGTAACAAAGCCCTTGGAGGCACAGCAAAGACACTGTGTAACAGAATCAGGATCTACAAATATCTCCTCAGACTCCAATGCTGGGGGCAAACCCAGCCTCTACCCAGCTGTCAAAGTGATCTCTTATGCACAGGTCTTACCTTGTTACCTCCTGCCACCCATTCAATAAACTACAGTAGCTCCCTAGAAATCCCCTGGTGACTTCGGAAGCCCGTCATGGCCCGTCTACCTTTCAGACACTTCACTCCTGCCAACACACAGGGTCCCAGACAGGAACACTGGCCTCCTTGCCACTTCTCACAGTAACACCCCATCCCCCAACTCCAAACACATTCATGGGACTGACTTTTCCCCCCTCTTGAAACATTCTCTCTCCTCACCACCAACTGGCTTCCCTTCATGTCTCAGCTCAAATCCTTCTTTCTGTAGGAAGTCTTTCCTGGTCCTGCTTCATTCTCGAGCTTTTCCTCTGAGGTTACCCCCAACCCACCCTGTCTATACCTTGTTTGTACATGACTGCATATGATCTCCCCATCAGAGGGTAAGCTCTTCGAAATCAGGGACCATGTGATTAGCACAGTGCATGGCACATTATAAGTGATTAATGTTTGCTGACTGACTTAAATGAGGATGAAATTTATCAGAAATAACTGTGAAGTCTCACAATTGGATTAAGAAAAAAAACCTTCCAAAATACAAAATGAGGAGGCATAGCTGGAAAGCAGTGTGTCTGAAAAAGACCTGGGGGGCCTTTATCAAGCTTCAGATTATGAGTCAACAATGTGAAATAGCAGGCAAAAAAAAAGTATGTGAGGTCGAGTCAAGAGCAGCAACATCCAGGACCAGGAAGGGGCACAGCTGAGGTCCCCTTGCCTGGTCAGACCATAGATGAGCATAGTATTCATTTATGGGAATGCCATTTCAGAAAGAACACTGATCACGAGTAAACGGCTCTGAACAGACACTGGTATAGGGTTTGAGATCCTGCTGTGAAGACAGGCTGAAGGAACAAGAGGCATGACAACACCCAGAGAAGAGGCTTCCTGGGGACAAGGCAGCTGTCTCCAAGAACCCTTAACTACCAGGGGGTTAGACTTGGCAGTCCCTGAAGCCACGGCTGAGAGCTGCACTGACACACATTTTGGCTTCATGTAATAAGAAACCTCCTGACAGTTAAAGGTGCCACAGTGGAATGGATTGGCCTAGGAAGCCAAAGCGAGATGATGGCCACCTCTGTTATAGGGGGCATTCTTGGTTCAGTCAAGTGCTGGGCTAGGGGTCCTCTGGAACGACTTCCAAACCTGAGATTCTGTGACTCTATGATGATGAAGGGAACAGAAAGAAATGCCTTAAGAGAAATAACCAAGTACCCCCAGAGTTCAAAGAAAAAAAATAGTCCCAGGGAGATGGAAGTGGTATCTGGTAAAGAGAGAATATTTGGGAGGGCCCTCGAAGGTAGTTTTTAAAATGACAGAGATGTGGGTGAAAGGTAATGGAAACAAATATTTCATGCTTAGTTACAGACCATCTTTCTCACCCCCTCACCATCCCACCCCACCCCCCAAAGATCCTGGTTTTACTCTCATTGAGTAGAGATAATGATGAGTACTCAAACTCAAATATTCAAGTCTCCCAACAACAGACTTTTCCAAACTATTCTCTCTCCTCTCATTCTTCATCCTGGAGTTCCGCAAAGGCAACACACAATGATTTAGTATAGAAAAAGGAACAATCAGAGGCAAAGACAATAGTCATTTCTTGGAGGCAAAATGCCTGAAAGGTAAAATAAGCACCTTGTGCTAAGCAGAGAGTTCCCACCACCATCAGATTATAGATTGAGGGCTGAAAATAACGGCTGACTCCATGCCCCTCATTTAAAAAAAGAAGTTCGGAACAGGGCAATGACTTGGCTGTGAAGAACCCCGAAGCATTGTGTCCAACTTAATTTTACAGACGAGGAAACTGAAGCCTGGGGAGACAACTGGCTTGCCCAAGGTCACCTAGGCAGGGTCAGAGGTGGGATTTGAACCCAGATCCACTGCTTCTGTGTGGTGGCATGGCATAGTGAAGAGAGAGCCTCAGAGCCAGGAATATCTGGGTTCAAGCACCATCTCTGCCATACCCTGGGCAAGTCATTTACACTCACAGGCCTCTGGGTTTCAGAGAAGGTGCCAACCTGCATGACGAAGGGAGTTTTCTCACCCGGGGCTCCCCCTACTCATTAAAGTGCAGGCCCTCATCCTCACACCACCAGTCTGTGCAGCGCACTATGGTGGCAAGATCAAGCATCACCAAGGTCGATAAGCAGCGTGCTGACCAAGTGACAAGTCGCCGCACCCATCAGTGCGGAGGCACCAGGCTGGCTCTGCCACCAACCTGATGCTGAGTAGCCCTCTGTATGCTGTGGAAACATCCCTGGGCCTTCGGGTCGCCAGCCGTGAAATAACAAGGAGTATCACAAGGGCTTATAATGACTGTAAAGTGCCCTGAAATATTCAAAAGGCACTGTTAAACTTACAACCTAGTCCTCTTTGGGTAGCACTTCTTACAATGTCATTTATGGGCAAGAAGTTACACTTTCTTCTGCCATGTACTTTGTCTCCAATAAGCTGGGGGGGAGGGGATAGAGGGTCTCCTCTCCAAATAAATTTTTCCAAATCTAATCATTCCTCATGGGAGAAATGGGGAGTCATAGATAAGGACAAGAGAGTTTGATAAAAGATCCTTAAATTCCCTTTAACATGAATTACAAAGCTTGAAAATAAGATTGCCTTTAAATAAAAAAAATCCTACAAATTTTATGAATTCTAAAATGAAGAGCATGTGTTTAGGCAAATTTAGGGAAAAGCTCAGAGAATAATAATAAGCATGCGCAACAGAGTTTTCTATACGGCACACAGGCTATGTCCCTAATGATTAGATCACTGCACTGTTCAGGAAGCAGAGCATCGTAAATCTGGTTACAAGCCCCCGTCAGCTTCTCTCCACACTAAGATACACACTCCAACTCTGCACTTCAAGAAGAGGGCAAATCAGAGATGCTCTAGTACAACCTTTTGTGAAATGTCCCTCCCTTCTCCACCCCTTTCCTCTCCTTTCCCTAATTTTTTTTTCTCTAGCAATATCTAAGCATTCAGCTGTCTTACTTTGGGGTGGTAGTCTTTAAACACACCCTCCAAAAGAAGGGGGGGGATGAGACAGAGAGGAGAGAGGGAGGGAGGAAGGAAAGGAGGGAGAGGGAGAGAGGGAGAAAGAGAAAGAGAGAGAGAGAGAGGGAGAGGGAGAGATGAATACAATGTGCTAGGTACCTAAAAACTGTAAATGTCCAATATAATTACTAACTTAAACAGAACCCCAAAATGCAAAACCTAACTCTCACACTTGCCCATATTTATACTCCAGGGCACTCGGCTTCTAATGAAAAGCTCACTTTTTAGGCTACGCCACATATTATTATATACATGCCTTGAAAGGTACAGTAAAGGTCAAAGTCTCTTGGATTCTGCATTTCTGGAAATGCATATTTAAAACATGAATCCTTAATGCTACACAAGTTGATGCTTTCCAAACCAACATGTACTCCTATGGCAATGCATTTAAGTACATACACAGCAAAATGTTAAGTATTCAATTTATACTAATTTCCCTTAAATATATGTACATGTAGCACATGCAGAAAATAAATAGCGAGTGGAACAGCGCTGGGCTGGGGCTCCTGTGAACTTGATACAAGGAGAATGGGAGCTACTGCACTTCCCTCCATTGACATCGTAAAGTTGCCACATTTTCTGGGCTCTCTTTTGAATTAATGTGACATCTGTTCCAAGTACAGCATGCTAACATTTTACTAAAAGATATTTTCATTCCACATTTGTATCTGGCTTGCTTTTGAGCTGAACTCCTATTTTATTTCACTGGTCATTATTTCTTTATACTAGGTTGTCAATTTGGCATTCCTAATCTCCCCTGAGCACAAAGGCCCACTCAGAAAAAGATCAGCAGCTTAAAACCATCGAACAACAATAATTACAATATGCTCTGCATATAGATTAAATAAAAGAAATAAACAGCACAAAGGTTTTCACGGGATCCTTAGTTTCAAGTCCTGGTAAGTTAAAAGCATCAGTCCCTTCCACAAAAAGAAGACAACTACAAGGTGTTGGGAGGATGGGAAGAGGGGTGGGGGTGGGAGGGGGTCGTGTACATAACTGGACGCTAACAGAATAACCCAAGGTGCAAAGTTTGATCTCCATGGAATAAGAAAGATTCCAGTCACTCAGACCGACCGAGCTCTATAGGTGAGCAAAAACCGGATCTGAGGGCACTCTCCGAACTGCTGCCGCACACAAGCTAACTACTACCACCTCCATTTAACATGCGTGCAACGTCACCTCACGCTGGGAGAAGATGCTTATCAAGCTATCTTGGGCTCTATTCCTGAAGGGGGAGAGGAGGGATTCTTCCTCCCTCGGGCGGACCACAGAGAAAACAATAAGGGGGTCTCCTTTAAGCGAAGGCCTGCCCAGGCCTCTTCCCCCTCCCCCCTCTTTTTCTCCCCTTCCACAGAAATAGGCTGCTTTAAAATACAGAAAGCCCCAAAAGTTCCCAGCAACTTAAAGTCCTGAACCTTGAAGCAACTGTCCTCCTGCTGTCACCAGGGCTGCCTACTATGCCAGTTCCACTGTGTTTAAAGGCAGGCAAAAGAGTCTGAGAACAGCGACTCCCAACTTCATTTGGCCCAAGAACACTGTGGGGCCTGAAAGATACTGACAGAACCAGTAAGGACTGCCTCGTGGCTTAATAAGCAACAAGATCTGGGGGATAAAGTCATAGTGGAGAAATTAACGCTGGAGCAAAACAGAAGAAATTAATCCCCCCAAAGCCCCTGCTGCATCCATGATTTTTTATTCAATCTTTTAAAGGGGAAATATTGCAAGAATCAGCATCATCCAAGGAAGACTGGACGGCCTTACGCCCAAGTAAACACAAGACCAAACTTAACAGTGCGAATATGAATGAACTGCCAGCCTACCACAGTCAAGCACAAGGCATAAAAAACAAAGCCAACACTCCCTGCCCTCAAAGGGCTTCCCTTCGGTGGAAGCCCTCTAACCCACCAACAGAGAAGGAAAGCTGAGGTTGCTTTAGGGGGAAGAAGGAAGGTATTGGAGGGAGGAGGGCCAAAGACCGGAACCATATGGGGCAGGAGGCAGAATGAAGAGCAGCTCTGGGAAGTGGGAGCAAAGCCTCTGAAGGAGAATGATGTGAGACCATCTTCAAAGGTCTGCAGGCAGGCTGAGGAGTCCTGCATTTACCCTTGGGACAACAGGGAGGGCCCTGAAGGTTGAGTGGGAGAGTAGCAGAGTAGGATCAATTCCTTAAGAAGGCTGCTCGGGCAGATGGACACAGAAGGAAGCAAGCAAAGGCTGTTTGGAGACAGCACTGCCACTGACCCAGGAACCCTCCACTGTTTATCTTTGTACCTCAGTTTCTCCACTCATGACACTACACCAGAGAGTTCCTAACTCAGGAGGGAGGATAACAGAATTTTGCCTTGATGTTCTAAACCCTCAGAATGAAAGATATTGTGACAGTCAAAATTTTTTCTATATACTAGAGTTTGAAATGGAGGGGAGGTGAGAGGGACTGCTGGTTCTATTTCTTGCCATACAGAGCCACCCTGGCTGCAAAAGCTCCCCAAAGTCCTAAAATGATGGAGAACTCTGCAGTAGCCACTGCAGGATCACTGACCCATGCTGGGGAAGAGAGCCCCTAAACTAGGAAGGTAACTGAACCTCTCTGACTCAGTTTCCCTCCTTTGTAAACTACCCTACCTCACATGGCTGTGAAAAAAAGCACTTTGTACCCTGTAAAATTCTGCAGAAATGTGAGATACCATTAATTTAGTAAGTATGGGACCAGGAGTGAATCATAAGACCTTGTGGAATCCTCACAATTTATGAAGGGTAGGTGCATTCTAAAGACCAGAATTCCCTCCCAGGCACAATCCAAAAAGAATCCCTACTCTGGACCTGAAGACCTTGAGCTTTGCCTTCCTTTGTCAAATAATGCCAAATTCTCTACTGTCATCCAAGTATTTAACCAATAAGATGATACAATTTCAAAAGTGGCTATATTCCTAGCCCACCTGGAGGGGGAAAAAAAACTCCAAGAGTGAGCTCTACTCCCTGGAAAAGTGATGTTCAGGACACCGTGTAGACTCATACCTGAGAGTTTGTCTATAGCCAAGGAAGAAATGATGGCCAAGATTTTGTTAAGCCCAAATATGGTAGGGATTTTTCTTTTGCTTCCAAAGGCAAATTTATTTTTCTAAATTGTTAAAAAATATTTTAAAATGTCATTAGTTAATGCATAATAGGTATCTATGCGGAAAATCTACCATCCTAACAAAGAAAAAATTGTTTGTAATCACATTCTACATTCATTACTTGCTACGTTTAGGAGGCTGAGTGCTAATGAAGCATTAGAATTTAATTCTGAAATCACATACCCCAATTTATAAAGTTTAAAAATAAAGAACAGATCAAGTCACACCCACACCCAAAAAATTCAGAACGGGTAACCACAGCGGAGCTACTGTTAATAGCGTATACAATATTGTTAACAGAGAGGAGAAAAAAATCTAACAGAAAGGAATACACAACACTAAACCTTTGCTCACAAGACTTAATTTGTCTGGACTTTTAATCTCCAAGGACAATCACAAGCTTTTCCTGAAATCAAGGTACCTAATTAACCCCAAAATATTGGTAAATCAAATTCTCTGGTTGAACAAGGAACTGGGGGGTTCATACCTATTTGGAAGTTTCAAAAGGAAAGTAAAATTTCTAACTTCTATTGTCACCATTTACCTTCTAATATCCAACTCTGATGGGGAAAATTATCATGTTTTTAGTGCCACAGGTGATTTCTGGTAACTGAGAAAACGTTTTAGCAATTTACTTGAAACATTTCAACCCAAGTATTTCTGTAGAGAACACTGAAGACTAATCACACATATGCCAAGAATGGCTAACAAATAACATTAACTACAAAGAAAAAAATATTATTCCCAATTTTCCAAACATTAAAACTCAGCATATATGTGTATGTGTATGATTTGTTCAAGAACACATAATTACTTGTGTGACCAGCAGAATTCAAAGATTGAGTTAAAATACACATAGAAATCTTTTTTAAAAATACATACAAGTCTTGAAATTAATTACTCTGGTTCCTACAGCAACCTAACACAACCCCTGTGACACTTTGAATGGGCCCTATTTTAAATGGGCCATCTCCATATATAAGTATCTTTTCTAAAAAGCCACTGAGGGAAGAACATAAATTTTGAATCTATCATTTCTACAAATTTCAAATTCATATAAAATGTACAGTACATGCTCATCTAGACTTGATTCAATCTATCCCTTTGCATCCCTTCCAATCCCCCAAATCTGTACTTTCTGTAGCAACTTCATCAATGTACACCTGACTTTGAAGATTTCTGTAGGAATCCAGAAGCTCTATATTGAAATCTTAGGACTGTACAGTTCTAACCCATATATGACAAGCCCAAATTCTCCCCTCCTCCCATATGCCTATCATTCTTGTCAACACAGGTGCTAGTGGATGAAAAAGATAAGGAGGTATAAGCTACAGAAGTTGCTACATCACCCTCTTCTTGCACTGGTCACAGAGAAAACCTGATTTTTTTTTATCTTTCTAGAACTGAACCCTTTGTTTCTTATTTTAAAAAAATCTAACTCTCTGAATTTCGTCTCTTTTTATTACTGGGCTGAAAAAAGATAACTATAGAATTAATCATGGGATGGCAGACATCAGCCCAGATACAATAAACTTTCACCACCTCCAAAGGAGCTGTTTAACGTCTAACGTGAGCACATTAAGACTATTCTAACCTGCATTATTTATGGAAGAAAAGGTTCCTGGTATTACAGTAGGTTTATTGTGTAAATAAGTATTCAAATAATTGCTACTAAAGGCACAGTTTCGCTCTTAAATCCACACAGAAGCTCTCAGCTCCAATATTCTGTGAACTCCACATAAGAAGCAGAGAAAATAAGATTAGGGCAGAAATGAGCCAAGAAGCCAGGAAAGATCTCCAAGCTGCTTCCTTACATAAATTACTAAGAACAGACAAAAGCCTCAGTTTCCCCCCTGTGGAAAATGGTAGAGAGGGACTATGTGACTCTAACTGGACTCCCTTCCAGATAAAACAAAAGTATTAGTCCAGGACTACACCAGTCACACAAATAAGATTCAGGTAGGAAGGGCCTAAAAGAAACTGGAGGATGCCTAAAACAAAGTCCGGGGAAAAACAAGAAGCAATAAAACCCCCGGGCACATGCCTCAGCTCCTTCCCATCAGTTACAATGCATCATAAACTTTTAGCTCTAAGGAGCTTCAGAGGTTAGTAAGCCCAGCCTCCCTACATCTTAACAGACTACCAGAACTGAGTCCAGGATAGGTAACTTGCCCAAGGGTCACATGGCAATTAAGTATAACAGGATTTGAACCCAAGACCTTCCTGACACCAACACCTATTACACCAGGAAGATGGGAAAGGGCTAGCAATTTCTTTTTAATTTTGGAAGGTAGAATTTTGCCAAGATCATATAATACATGGCTATATGCTTTTTCCTAATAAATCTGACACACTGCAAAGATGAACACATCTCTCTATAAAGAACAAGACTTGGGTTTTTAAAGTACATATCAGGTTTAACAGGTAACACTAGCACCGTCCGGCTGGTCCTGAGCCCCTTCTGAACTTCGACTCTCTTCTGGGAATTGTCAGTTTCACTGACGCTCTTCTTCTCTTTTCAAATCCTTATTTTTCCATCATGACCACCTCCCCTATAAACCATGGTGATCCATCTCTCCCCCTCCCCTCGTACCAAACACACGTGATCAAGCCAAACTGATTCACACACTGGTTTAGTCTAAGCTTCCTTAACTCCTCGGAGCAACAAAAGGCAAAGTACTCCTTCCTGCCTGGAAGTCAGAAGAGCTGAGCTCTGGGCCTGGCTCCTCTGCTGCTAACCAGTGCGGAATCTTAAAGAACACACCTCTCTGGGTCTGCTCCTCAGCTGTGAAATCATTATGAAGTTAGACTTCATCACAGTCAGGGTTCTTTTACCTCTAGGATTTTGTGATAAAAAAAAATCCCCATGGGGGCTATGACAGGATTTTACCCCCAAGATTCTGATGTTATCACAGGCTTCTGATAATGAATAAGGATCAAATGTGTATCTGCAGAACTTTACTGATATACACAGAATGCTTTGCATATTTTACCAGATCACAGAGTCATAGACTTAGAGCCAGAAGGGCCTTCAGAGGCCATTTACTCCAAACCTCTCCTTTTAAAGACACGTAATCCTAAACAGAGTCCCACAAAAATATCGTGACTTACTCAGGTGGAAAAAGAGGGAGGCAAAATTTGAATTCAAGTCTTCTGACTCCAAGGTCTGTGTACAGATTTTGTATTTAAAACGTTGTTTTTAATGAGGCAGAAAATCTGGCCCGCTTCAAAGTCAGCCAAACTTAAAATTGAGAAACGTGAATACAAACAAGAAATTGAAGAAACAAGCATCCTGCCCTCTCACGGCTGCCATTCAGACCGAACGTCTGGATTTCAGAGTTCCATTACTACAAATAACGTTTTAATCACTTTCAACAACGTGCATTTCCACCTACTATTACAGGTATCCATGACACTAACGACAATTACAGAAGAAACACGCAACTGTACACTTGAATCCTGGCAGGCCAAAAGTGTACTTTAGTTTATCTTTAACTACCCAGCTATAACGCCATCACTCTAAAGGAGGAAACAGCCAGGTACAGGCCATTACCAACATCACCAACAAGTGATAAAGAACCTCTGATTCTAACACTGTCCACAGTGTCTTCAACTCCAAAAACATTTAATAAGTACCTAAAGCTAGAACTCCAAGCTTACTTAACATAAAGCCTGTGTCTACAACTCGTTATCATAAATTTTAAAAGAAGCTGGTATGAATCAAGCTAATTTAAAACTGAAGGAAATGTTATTTTTAAATATTCATTATGAAGTTTAATCATTTAACATATAAAACAATAACAATCAAAATTCACTCTACTGAAAATGATTACTGCTTTTCAAAGCACCTCAGGCTTTGCCCCAATTTGCATTAAATGGACTCTACAATGCTAGAAGAGCAGCATAAGCAGTTTGAAGTAACTACAAATCCCAGCATGCAATGCTCTCATCAGATGACAAATAAGGGATTGCATTGCATCCTGGGACTTGTAGTACACAGGCTATAGCATCCTGCTAGAAGTTCAACAAAGTCTGGACTATCTTTCAAGGCTTGACAAGAGCTAGTCAGAAGGGACTACTCTGTTCCCTCTTTTGGAGTACCATAGAGATTACCTTCAGCACAATCTGTAAAACTCAATATCTGTATCAGTGTATTTTCACATACAAAATAGTGTCGAGATAGGCATATGGAATAACATAACAAGTAAAAAGAGCAAATAATTCTGTAAGTTTTGGGTTTTTTTTCCTCTGCAAGGTCCAAAGTACAGCAGCCTCTAAGTTGGTCAATTTGAAAATATACTTTGAAAAAATATTATTTGTTGGGTTTCCTATCAGAACTGACTTCTGGGGACCAGCCCCCAAAAGATACATAAATCACACAATTACCATGCCCACTGCCCATAATGAGCCCGGTGAATAGAGCCTGAGGCTATGCCCTCCTTCCCCACCTCCCACATAACCTCTCAGTGCCCTCCAACAGCGCAGACTGAGGGAGTCCCCAATTAATCAATCATGGAACACTTATTAAACTGTCGGTATCCCATGCCAGGCCTTAGGACACTTGCTGAGGTACAAAGATGAGAAAGAAACAATCCTCCTCAGAGAGCCCGAATTCTATGGAGAGAAATGCATGCCCATCTAAGTACATACAAAATAAATACTAGGTAATTTCCACAAAGGGGATTCCTGACCCCAATGACAGCACAGGTCTCAACCCAACCCTATCCCCAACAACAAAACAAACACCCTACACACAGTAAGGACCAACACACACAACTATTTTGAAGCTAAGTAAAACTTTAGGCAGGAGGCCCCACACAGTTTGCACAAGCAGCAGCACCTCCACAAACAGGCAAGAGAATCAAGCTCGTGAAATTTTTAAAAGAAAAATGTAAGCTACCCTATAGATATGATACAATCCAACTCCGGTCACCCAAAGTCCCTGGGGCCTCCATTTCCCCATACAAGTGACTACACCTGGCTACCAAAAGCTCTGAAGCTTCACTGATATAACCAAAGCCCTGTCCACAAGGCCTAAGACAGTGGTTGCTATGGCTACCATCCTCTAGTTTATCCAGAGATTATTATGATTATTTTTAAGTTTGAGTTTTAAAAAACAGTTGCTGGTTTTGATAGTTAACTGACTGAACAGATCAACTACTGCTTAGTTTCTAAACAGGATGCTTCAGAGATGCACATGGTTAACAATACTCGGATCTGCAGTAGAGAAAAAAAATCAATTCTTTTCTGCCGCTCCTTCTCCTCAAGCACTGACAGTATGTATTCTCAATGCAGCCAAAACAATAAAACAAAACTCATCTTTCTGGCTCCTGTGTTTAAGTGATTTCCCCCCCAAGTCCACAAACAGTTACAAATGAAAGCCTAGATCACCAACCTGTTAGGCCCCATCCCCTTCCTCTCTCCCCATGAAGCAGTATACTTTTTAGAAGGATTCTGCAACAGAAAAACTTCCAAAACAAGTTCTGAGTCAAAAGCCCAGCACAGTTGTCAGAGGGCTAACTAGCTAGATTTTAAAAGTAAACTTCCAAAGTCTAAAGGGTAGGGAAGAATGAGGTTACATTCACATCCCAACCTGGAATGGCAAGGTACAGACACAAAGATAATCGATCGGTGCATTAACAGCTCAAGTTATAACATCTGGATCACCACCCCTTCTTTAAGATTTTTGGGCTGATGAAACAGTAATTTAGAAATTAGTCTAAAAATTATAGGTCAACATTCCTACACGGAGAACTACTTAGGGCTCCAGATAGACCTCAGAAGAATAGGAAAGCTCTACAAACTACTATTACAGAAAAATATACAAAGCAAAAAAAAAAAAGCTATTTTGAGAAATAATTGTTTTATAATAAACTGTGTGCAGTGTTAACACATTCCCTCTATAAATTCTCAAAGCAGAAAAAAAAAGCCCCCAACCACAATAAAGCTGATGTCGACAAAATCCATTTGGGGTTTCTAAAGAAAACCTAGAACTAGATAACTATTCATAAAACAGAAGTTCCTGAAGAGGCAACACAACTCTCTAAAAACTAACCTGTAGATTCAACTGCATAAAGGAAACCAAACCTCACCATACTGAGGACAAAAAGGGATTCTATCCAAAGATTCTAGCCTGGAAACTTCATTTGCTTCTATTTTTCCCCTTGGATAATGATTAAATGAAAACATCTACAGGACAATACAATGCTGAAGATAAAACAGACTGTAACTTTAGCCATTCTTTCAAAATGACCATGACACAGGCAAGTGAATATTGCTCTTGGAAATTTAATTTTGGTCTTCCCCTGTAAATAGAACTCTTCCTCCACAGGGCAAAGTTGCCCCAATATAAAGGACATGACTTCTGTATATTCTCATGTATACTGAGACACAATTACTTTTATTTCCCAAAAGTCTTTACGTTTAGTCCCTCTGACCATAACGTTCAAAACTTTTAACTTTAAACTCTAAGTTACTTCTCTACAAAAATATCTGAAGGGGGGAAAAGGTAAAGGCTTTTCTCCCCTGATTCAGACAACTATTTATTTCTTCTTTTCTTCCAAAAGAAGGAAGAAACAACCATAAAGATTCCCATACAAAGACACAGACACACAATTTATCTTGGTCTTGAAAACAACATTAGGCCTGAAAGTTTCTGTCACAGAGTTTTTTGAAAAGTTCTGGACAAATCAAAACTCAAGGTGACATTGAAAAGGCCTTTACAAGCCTCAGGCTTTATGATGACACCTGCTAGTATGCACGTTAGAAAGAATGTGGAAGCAGCAGGGAGATGCCCAGGCCCCCCACAAGCCAGAGCTACACCGACAGGGGAGACCAACAGTCCCAAGCCAGAGGACCTACAGTAACAGCAAGAGTCATTCCTCCCATTGATGCAGACAGCAGCCTAAGATTCAGGCACGTGTTCTCGTATTTCTTTTTAGAGGGGGAAAAAGTAAAAGCAAATTTTAACAAGGGAGAAAGATTTCACAGCCAAACTCCCAAAAGAAGGTGACAAGCATTTTTTAACTAGAAAAATACACTGGGAACTCTCTTTAAACAAATATCTTAAAAAACAACATCATCATAGCACAGTCCCTGAAACTTTCCCTACCCATCCAGCACCCTACTCTCCCTTGCATTCATTCTTTTCTAAACCAGCATCAAGCCAGTTCCAGCTTTCTCTTCCAAAGACGCAACCAACAGACCACATGGCAGTCTGCCACCAAGTATGACAGCTACAAAGTACATGTGTCCCAGAAGTCTTAGTTCAGTTTCAAGCTTCCAGAGCCGCCTATCCAGGAATTTAGCCCAGTTAGCTTCCAAAAAGCTTCACAAACACTCTTAAGTTTGTAACAAGTTTTCTGTAGGATGTCTCAAGCAATGGAACAAACTTCTAGAGGTGTGAATTCGCCCTAAACGCACGGAGTTTCAGAAGGCCGCATGCTCTGAACACTGTGAAGCTATCCCACTGGCCCTTTTCCTTTGTAGCCTCTTATGTGCGTATGCCGCACTGCCAACTTCTGCAATGGCTCAGCCCACCGGCACAGCCGGGCTTACGGGCTGAGAAGCCACGCAGCCTCTGGAGGCCGGGGTGAAAGAGGTGAGCTGGGCCTGTACAAATCAGCCCCTTCTTATCCATCCATTAAGGTCCTTTTCCAACTCGGAGAATCACTTCGCCCAAAAAGAAACTGAAATGTCTACCACACACTACAATGCCCAATTCCAAACTACAATGCCCCAAAGTCTGTTAATAGGAATATTCAGAGATAAGCAGTACCAGGCCTGAAATTCCAATCATCGATTGCAAATGTTGCTATGAGAAAATGGTTGATCCCAGGGATCTTGTCAAAGTCTGACGACCCCAAAGTAAACTATTTCTGTGCATGCTCTCTGAACAACTGTGCCACGTAAGCTCAGCGCCCCAACTCCATCCTCAAGAACAGAACCAATGCCATGCACACACGTGGAAAAGCAGCCTGCCTTCCTTGAGCCATCCCTCGACAAAAGGCCGTCTGGGTTTCCATTCCAACAGTCTCGTCTCACTCAGAAATGGAATCTTAAATGGACTTACTGAAGGCACTCCTGGAACTCTGAGCTGACTGTTAACCTGTCACTCCTTTGGCCCAGATGCCGAAAACGAGTGGTGAGCCCAAGCTCAAAATTCAGCCGGAGAATGGCCTTCTGTCGCTACAGCACCTCCTACTGGGCAGAACCGAGAGCTGTCCACACAAGGCAAGTGGGCATCTATCTCCCAAGCAGTTACCCACATGGATGATCAAAGGATGGCAGCAGTGAGGATTATGTAGTAAGTGGAAAAAATAGGACCACTTCACCACTGGGGCTTCCGTAGGCCCATGTAGATGTCTCTTCTCAGAAGTCCTTTACCTCCAGGTCCATGAAATCTGAAAAAGAAGGTAATCTTGTCTGAGTTGGGAGTACAACTTGCTTACCCTGCACAGAACTTTGAAAAACTCTTTTAAAACTCAAACATCTTCAGCAATACCCAACCAGAAGAGATTTTATTGTGAGAGGGCCCCACTGGGTAGTACCAGGCAAATGACAAATATCACTATGCTCCTAAGAAAGAAAACAAAGTCTTATGCTACAATGTTCCTGGTGAGTTTGCTCACTGTGCCAGTCAGTATTTTATTTTTAAACTACTACCAGAAAGGTCTTTAAGCACAGTTGTAAACCTAATATGTAGTCTTCAGGACATAAATTTCATTGATAAGTATGAGTTCAACTACACACCAACTCCTCCTCCTTCAGAAGACATGCCTAGGAGTGAAAGATGTTTTCTTGGGACTTTAAATGGTCATCAACAAATCGGTTTTAGGCCCACAACGAAGATTTCCCATTAAAGAGAACAACTAAGGAGGAATATCGGATTTTAAAAATAAATTACAGCATTTTCAACAAATATGTAGTAACAGTTCCCTACAACTCTGTGAACCAAACTGTAAAACTTAAAAAAAAAAAATCCTGGGCTCCTCTTCAAAAAACAAGTGAAGCTGACCCATTTATTTTCACTGTCCAAACTGAGCCAATCCCAGATTTAAGCTAAAGGTGAAAATGCTGAAAAGTGTCCTTCAGTGTTTTCAAAGTCCTAAATTTCAGTCATCTTAAGGTATTTTACTCAACAAGGATTCTATCTTCTTTATAAAAAACAAACAAACCAACAGAAAGAATGTCCCACCTTGTTACCCTCTGACACCTCTGTAATGTGCACGTATGTAAGTTCTCCCTACAGGGCAAAAAAAAAAAAAAACAACAACCGGAATTCCATTAGTTAGAATTAATCTCATCCCACAGTTGGGCTCTAAATGACTCAGGTAACATTCCCTGGCCCCTGCCCATCCAAGTTCCCCCAGCTGAGGCATCCACAGGGCCAACAAACCCTCTCGGAGAAGGAGGGAGGAGAGAAGGCAGACCCCACGAAAAAGCAGCCCCAAGTTCAGCGTCAAGGCCAGTGCTGAGGCCCACTCTAGCTGCCAGCGCACCCCCCACCCCGGGATTCCCGAACCCGAGAAGCCCAGGAGCCGTGCAGGAGGAGCCCCACTAGTTGGGGACCCAAACAAAGAATATTTCAACATCTGACCAGGATGTGATGGCACGGATTCACCCAAGAAAACAAACCCTCCCTCCCCTCGGCGTCCGCCTGCCTGCGTGCCCCTCAATCTCTACAACTAACTCCTCAGGACCCCTCGGGCTCCCTGCCTCCCCCCGCAGCCCCGGCCTGGGGGCGGGGGCTCTGCATCCAGCCCCCACCCCCACCCCCCGGGGCCACCTCGGCCCGGCCCGGCCCGGCCCGGCCCGGCGGGCAGCATAAAGAGCGAGCCCGGGGATGGCGAGCTAGAAGTGCTGCCAAGTGCGGGCGCCGCGGGGCGGGAGCAGCCCGAGTCCCGCACGCCAAGCCCAGCCGGCCCCTCCCCCGCCCCCCCGGCGGCGGGGCGGGGGGCGCGGGAGTCCTTGCGGTCCGCGCGCGGGTGCGTGCGTGCGTGCGCGGGGCTGCGGGGAGGCCGGCCCCGGGTGAGGGGTGCAGGCTCACTCTTCAGAATAACAAGTTGCCCAAGAAGAATAAGGAGCGGAATTTCCCCAGCGCCGCGGCCCCGGCCCCCAAAGACAAATGCACCAACACACTCGCTCACACTCACACGCGCGCACACTCACACTCGCACACTCACACACACGCGAGCCCGACGGCGTCAGCAGCCGCAGCTTTTTTTTTTTTGAACCAGATCTCTCGGCCGCCAAACAAGATGGTTTTCCAAAAAAAAAAAAAAATGGTCCCCATCCTCCTCCTCCTCCTCCAAACTTCCCCCCTCCAATGGAGGGAGGGAGAACGCGAGAGAAAAGGAAACAATCATCAGCCGGGGGGAAACCAAAGGGCAGAGAACGGAGCTCCCCGGCACCCCCACCCCCCCCACGACAACGTGACCCCCCCCGCCGGGCCCCTCCCCCCGCGCGGGGGGGGCGGCCCCCCTCCCTCCGCGGCCCTGCCCGCAGCTCCCCCGCTCCCCAGGCTGCTCATAAACTTACTTCCAATTCATCCAGGGGGGGAGGGGAGGGGAGGGAAGGGGGGGCTGGGGAAATAGACAAGATTTTTCCATTGTCTTTGGGGGGGGCGGTGAAAGAGAGGAAGGACACCGAGAGGGGCGCCCCCCCCAGGGAAGTTCTTCCTGAAATCCCAAGTTGACTCCAGGGGCCCTGACAAGAGCCCCCCCTCCTCTCCTCTCCTCCCTCCCTGCTCCATCCCCTCCCCTCCCCCTCACCACCCCAACAAACTCCCAGCAAGCAGCCCCTGCATCTCCCTGAGACGAACACCAAGAGACCAGACAGACAGAGAGAGGAGGGGGGGAGAAGAGAGAGGGAGGAGAAACAGCTACTCCAGGAAAAAAAAAAAAGAAAGAGCAGAGAGTGAGAAGAAGAGAGAGAGAGAATGGAAAAGCTGGGATACTGCACCCTCCTGCTGCTGGCTGGCTGTCCCCCTGGCAGCTGGAGGCAGGAACTCTGAGCAGGAGAAGCAGCAGGAGGAGGAGGAGGAGGAGGAGGGGACTCTTCTTCATGGGGAGAGAGGGAGGGAGGGAAGCAAGGAAGGAGGGAGGGAGGGAAGGAAGGCGCTGGAGCTGCTGCTGCGGCTGCTGCTGCTGGGGCTGAAGCGGCTGAAGCTGCTGCTGCTGCTGCTGCTGCTGCTGCTCGGGGCCTCTCACTTTTTGAATATACTCGAGTGTGTTAAGATGGGAGGCTGCCCCCCTCCCTCCTCCTCCTCCTCCTCCTCCTCTCTTCTCCCTCACTCTCACTCCCTCACTCACTCCCTCACTCCTCTCTCTGGGCTGTTTCTTTCCTCCGCTTCCCCAGGCAGGGGGGTGGGGAGGAGGGGGCCGCGGGGGGAGGGATGGGAGCCTCCTCCTCCTCCTCCTCCCCCTCCTCTTCCTCCTCCTCCTCCTCCTCCTCCTTCTGGAGACTCACTCTCACAGAGGCCCGGGGCCGAAGTGAGAGGAGGGGGCGGGCGGAGGAGAACCCTAGCAGCGGGAGACAAACTGTGAGAGACCAAGCAGCCCAACTCTTCTTCTTCTTCTTCTTCTTCTTCCTCCTCCCCCCCCCTCTTTCTCCTCCTCCTCCTCCTCCTCCTCCTCCTCCTCCTCCTCCCAGCAGCAGCAGCAGCAGCAGCGAGCACCACCAGCCCATTCACCACCCGGCCCCGGGCCGCAGCACCTCCGCCGCCTCAGCCCGGGGATCCCTCCGCCCAGGCCCAGGCCCAGGCCCAGGCACACTCGTTCGCTCGGGAGCCCGCCGCGCGGCCCCGCCGCCGCCGTGCGCGTTCCCGCGTGCCGCCGCCGCTCGGGAGAGAGTGAGGGCGCTGGAGAGAGCGGGCCGGCCGCGGGGCGCGGGGGCACAGGGCTCTCCCCCTCCTCTCCCTCCCTGGCCTCGCCTGGGCCTGGCCCTGGGCCGGGCCGGGCCGGGCCGGGCCGGGCCAGGCCGGGAGGAGGAGGAGGAGGCCTAACGGCGGCGCTCGGGCGGACTACTTGTCGGGGCGGTGCGGCGAATTTATTTCACTTTGCCTAAGGAACGGGGTGTGCTGCGGCCCCCATTGCCTAGGGAAAAAACCCGGATGTAAAGTGAGTGAAACTAAACTCGAGTGAAGTAGGGCAGCGGCGGCGGCTGAGGAGGAGGAGGGCACGAGCCGCCGCGGCCGGCCGCGGGCCCGCGCCCCGGACCGCCCACGGACCCGCGGCCCGGGACGGGCCGGCGCGGGCGGAGCCGCTGGAGCGCACCGCGGGGCGCCCAGCCCCGCCCCCGGGCCCGTAACTGCCCCGAATCCCCCGGGGGGAGGGGGCGCGCGGAGGGGGCGGGGCCGGCAGAGCCGGGCCCCCGCCCGTGCCCAGGCCCCCAGAGGAGGCACAACAATGGCCCGCAGCCCGAGGAGCCCCCCGCCGCGGGGGGCCCGCCGGCGGCCGTGGCTCCGGGAGAGCCCCGGGCTCGGCGGCCGGGCGGGGGCGGGGCCGGGGCGGCTAGCCCCTCCGGGGGCACCGATTAACAATGCGGCTCCCGCTGCAGGTCAGCGGGAGTCCGGTGCTCGCGGGTCCCAGGCTCGGGGGAGGCGATCTTTCCGGAGTCGGAGGGCGGCTTGGGCGCAAGCCGCGACCGCCCCCCGCAGCCCTGCCCACAGCCGCTTCCAGGACTTTCTCCCAGGACCCCGGGAAGAGTCAGTCTCTCAATCGTTTTACACTTTCATCAGTTTTCCCCTCTCCCTAGAGCTGCTTGGAGATCAATGGATGAAGCTTTATTAAAGTATTTACTTATTCCTATGTGGGCTGTAAAATTAGGTTTTGTTTCTTCCAAAGATGAAGTTGAGAAAACTGAAATTAAAATATGGATACAGTTTATTTTAAAAGTTGTGATCCTTGAGCACACCAGGCTTTATAAAAAAAAAATCACAGCGGGGAAAGTCAGAAGGAAAAAATAATTTTAAAAGGTACAGAAAATGAAAATCCCTATAAATGATTCAAGAAGCCTGGATGAACTCATTACCATGTTGTGAAACTAAACCCGTAATGCAGTCATGATGAGTAACGGAAGGACGTGTTGGGTAGTAATACAAGCCTTTATCATCTAGATAATTCTTAAAAGTCGGACTAACTAACCACTGTAACCATAACCTTGCTGTTGTCATTTAAACCTCACTGCTAATGCTGTCAAAATTCTGGAGGCAGCCTGTCTTCATTGCCCTTGGGGATGTGGGGGGAGTGACTGACCCAAAGACTTGGATATCATCCTCTCTGACATTCCATTTTGAGACCTAGAGGAAAAACTCAAGAATTCAAAGTGAGTGGGGACATCCAAAGGGGAAAGGACCACACCCAGTAGCCACCTGGTTGGACTCCCTCATTTGGGAAATCAACACCCGCTAGGTTAAGGGACTTCCCAAAGTCACACTGGGAATAAGCTTCAGAGAAGAGTTAAAGGATATCTTGCCCCAGAACCACTGTTCTTTTCTACTGTACCACCATAGGTCTGGAATGTGCAGTGGCAGAAGCAACAAGTTGATAATCTCCATCATCATTCATGTATTTGTGTGATTAAAATATGTTTCTTGGCTTTGGAGGGGGCTTGGGAGGAGTGCTTTAGAATGATCTTAGCATCATTTAGTCCACCTCACCATTTTAAAGATAAACTCATGCCCAGTGACTTGACCGTGGTCATTTAAGTAGTAAGTGGAAATGCTAAAATTTTAATTCCACCTCCATGGAAAAATCCAGAATATCTGTAAATTCATATGAAAAATTCCAAGTGTTTATTTTAAAAAGTGTGACATGTCTATAACTTTTCCTATCTGTATGTAAAACAGTATGATTTTGATATGTTAAGTCCCAATTTGGGAGCAATGCTGAATTTCTTGAGACTTTCTTAGTAATGATAGTGTTGCAGTAATGATGATAATAAAGTATCTTCCCTCCTCCCCCCATGGAAAATGCCCTTAAATGATGTGGGAAAATTGGAACAGTAATGCATTGTTGGTGGAGTTGTGAGCTGATTCAACCATTCTGAAGAGCAATTTGGAACTCTGCCCAAAAGGCTATAAAACTGTGCATACCCTCCAACAATACCACTTCTAGGTCTGTATCCCAAAGAGATCATTAAAAAAGGGAAAAGGACCCACACATACAAAAAAATATAGCAGTTCTTTTTGTAGTGGCAAAGAATTGGAAATTGAAGGGATGCCCGTCAACTGGGGAATAGCTGAACAAGTTGTAGTATATTAATGTAATGGAATACTATTGTTCTATAAGAATTGACGAGCAGTCAGATTTCAGGAAAAACCGGGAAAGACTTGCATGAATTGATACTGAGTGAAGTGAGCAGAACCAGGAGAACATCGTACACAGTAACAGCAACATTGTGCAATGATCAACTATGATAGACTTAGCTTTTCTCAGCAATTCAATGATTTAAGACAATTCCAAAAGACCCATGATGGAAAACGCTACTCACATATCGAGAAAGAGCTATGGAATCCGAATGCAGATTGAAGCATATTATTTTCTTTTTTGTTCTTTGTTTTTATTGATTTTTATTCTTGTGGAGTCTTTTCCCTTTTGTTCTGATTCTTCTTTCGCAACATCACTAACGTGGAAAAAGTTTAATATGATTGTACATGAATAGCCTATATCAGATTGCTTGCCGTCCTGGGAATGGACAAGGGAAGAGAGGAAGGAAAAAATTTGAAACTCAAAGTCTTATAAAAGTGAATGCTGAAAACTATCTACATGTAATTGGGGAAAAAATAAAATATTAAATGAAAAACAGTTTTTAATTTAAATGTTCACTTACAATTTATTTTATTTTAAAATATATAATATTCATAATATATAATATTTTAAATTTTATTTAAATTTAAAACTAAAAGAAATTATGAGCAGGCAGGTTTCAGAAAAACCTGAAAAGACTTATATGAATTGAGGCAGAATGAAGTGAGCAGAAACAGGAGAACATTGTACACAGTTACAGCAACATTGTGTGATAATCAGCTTTGATAGACTTAGCTCTTATCAGCGATACAATGATCTAAGACAATTCCAAAAAACTTATCATGGAAAATGCAATTCAATCCAGAGAAAGAACTGATGGAGTCTGACTGCAGGTTGAAGCATACTATTGTCCTTTTTGTTGTTTGTTTTTTGTGGTTTTCATTCTTGTAGTTTTTCCCTTTTGTTCTGATTCTTCTTTCACAACATGACTAATGTGGAAATATGTTTAACGTGATTTTTACATATATAACATCTATCAGATTGCTTGCTGTCCTGGGGAGAGTGGAGGACAAAAAAATTTGCAACTTAAAGTCTTATAAAAATGAATGTTGAAAACTGTCTTTACATGTAATTGGAAAAATAAAACAAAATACTCTTAAGGAAAAAAAAGTCCTTAAATTAATTTTCTCTTATCCTCATACTATGATCCAAAAGTAGAGAACTCAAAGTTCCCAAAATACTTCTCAGATGTGGGGGAAAGAGGGTTGTCCAGGAAGGAGTTGATCCTTGACTAGCCATTAGTCAAGACCGAAATAGAAGAAAATAATAGAATGAGGGGAGAATAAATGGAACTTTTGTTAATTAAAAAAAGAAAGGACAATAATATGGTGTTATATATAAAGACAACATACCCTCAGCAGAGAACTTTGCTTTAAAAACAAACAAAACAAAACCAGACCATTCAACATGATCCCTCCTCTCCCATTTTCTTTATCTCAAAACCCCTTGACACTATCTCCCATTCTCTCCTTTCTCCAGGATCTGACAAACAGGTGGCCCTTATTTCCTAAGCCAACCTCTTTGTATACAAACTTGACCTCATCTCCTGTCTTCTTGAGAAGAGAGGAACCTTAATCACTCCCTCTCATCTCCAATCTTCAGCCTTTCCCTTTCTACTGGTTTCTTTTCTATATCACCATAAAATATGCCCATTTCCCCCATCCTTTAAAAACAAACAGAAAGCTTCACTAGACCCCACCATCCTATATCTCTTCTTTCTTTCTCAAGTATATTTCTTTAAAAAACAAAAAGCTGTCTATACTCACTTCGATTTTCTCAACTCTTTGCAGACTCAACCACACCACTCAACAGAAACTATTCTCTCCAAAGTTACCAGTCATCTCTTCATTGCCAAATCTGGTGGCTCTCCTCTCAAGGTTTTTTATGACATTCCTCTCCCCTGATTCACCTCCTGTCTGACTACTCAGTCTCCCTTACTGGCTCATCACCCATGTCACATCTTCTAGCTGTGGGCCAAAGCTTTGACCTAAGTCCTTTTCTCCTTCTATACTATCACAATAACCTTATCACTTCCCATTGGCTTCATTATCATCTCTATGCAGATGACTCCCAGATATAGCTATAGATGCACCTCCAAGTGTCCTTTGAGCTTCAGTCCTGCATCATCAATATTGCCTATCAGACATTTCAAACTTGATGTCCAGGAGACTTGTTAAACTCAACAGGTACAAAACTGAACTCATCTCTCCCTCTACCTTCCTCTGTCAAAAGCACAACCATCTTTCTATTCTCCTGGGTTTGTAATTTCAGCATCATCCACAATTCTTCAATCTTTCTCACTGCACATTTGTGATCAGTTGCCAAATCTCGTGATTTCTGCCTCCACAACATCTCTTTCATGTGACCCCTTCTCTCCACTCACACAGCTACCACCTTAGGTAAGGTCCTCATCACCTCTCACCTAGGTTATTTCAACAGTCTCTTAACTGGTCTCCCTGCCTCAAGTGTATTCCCACTCCAGTACATCCTACACGCTGCTGTCAAAGTAATTTTATCTAAGTGAAGATCTGTCCCTGTGACTCCCCTACTCAATCAGCACCAGTAGCTTCCTAGTGCCTCTAGGATCACATATAAATTGCTCTGTTTGGCTTTTAAAGCCCCATACTATTTCTCCAGTCTTGTTGGACATTATTCCCCTCTCGCACTCTGATCCAGACAAGCTGACCTCCTCTATGTTCTCCCACCTCTTTTCACTGACCATCCCCCATGCCTGGACTGTACTCCTACCTCATGACTGCTTCATAGACATCCCCTCTTCTTTAAAGACAATCCAAGGACCACCTCCTGCAAGAAGCCCAGCTGTTCATGCCTACACTTCCAAACGACCTTATTTATTTTACTCCTTTGTATACTCCTTTGTATGTTTTACTCAACATTTACTTTACATTTACGTATATTGACTATTTTTGTTGTTTCCCCCTTTACAATGTAAGCTCTTTGTGAGTAGGAATTGATTCATTCTTTATGACTGCTGAATCTACAGCAACTTGCACCATGCCTGACACTAACTGGATTACATTTTTTTTTTTACAAAATGTAAAAAAGTACCTTGGTTTGGAAGGGACAGCTTCCACCGATCAAAGTTAGCTGGTCAAAAATTAGCTTCATGATGTCTGTCAAGGCAGGAGCCAGTAGTTGAGGAAGCTTCCCTCATCTTACCTTTGGCCTGAACTCACAGTAACATGGTAAGGGAAATTAGTATAGTCCTTGAATCTTCTCTTCTCCAAGCTAAGAACTCCCAGAACCTTCAACTGAAATCATAAGGCATTTTGTACTTATGGTTACAGGGTCTCCCTGTACCACTTCATTGTACTGTAGAGGTGACTGTAGGTCTTACAGTTTCTACCATGCTAGGAGACCTTTGAGCTGAATCTCAAAGACAGGATGGGTTAGCTGGCTCATGACCAGCCAACCTAGCTAAGGACAGGAAGTTTGGCAATGGAAAGCCATGAAACAAAGAAAAATAAGTGATAGATCTCAGTCCTATACGGTCTCCTTCTGCTTTTTAGCACTGGAATGGTAGAAAGATGGGAAAAGAGTTTCTGAGAACCATACCCTGTCTATAAACATGAACTTTTCTGAATGGGAGATTTTTTTTCGTTGATCTACTGAACTGAATTGAATTGCCATTTGGGAAGGACATTGATGAGCTAGAGGACCACCAGGACAGGGAAAGACTTGAAGACCATGCCAGATGAAGACTGGTTGAAGGAAATGTGTATGGTTAGCCCAGTGAAGAGAAGACTTGACATGATAGTCATCTTCAAATGTTTGAAGGGTTGTCACATGGAAGAGGAATTAGATTTGTCCTGTCTGGAGTGACAGGTGTAAGTTTTATAAAGACAGATTGAAGCTCAATGTCAGAAAAAAAATCTTAATATTTAGAGCTATCCAAAAGTGCAGTGGGCTCTCAATGGTGGAATTCCTCTTCAATCAATGAATTTATCAATCCATAAGCACTGATCAAAATGCCTACTGTGTGCTAGGCTCTAGTCATACAAAGACAAAAATGAAATTGTTCCTATTCCTCAAAGAGCTTATGTTCTATCAGAGGAGATAAAAAAAATACTTAAATCTGTGAGCATGTATGAAATATATGTGTGTCAAGGCTTACATGTACAAAATAAATACAAGGTAATTTGAAGGGGAATACACCAGCAGCTACGAGATCAGGTAGAAGGTGACCCTTGAACTGCATTTTGAGAGAAACAAGGGATTCTATTCTAAGAGGCAGTAATGAGGAAGGAGTGCCCATGCAAAGGCACTGAAGCGGAGGATAGGCTGTCATGTGTGAGAGAAGGCAAGAAGGCCCTTTTGATTGATCTGTAGAGTGCTTGAAAAGGACTTCTGTCTAAGAATGCAGGAACAGTCAATTGGAACCAAGTTTGTAAAGAACTCAAACTTCAGAGTAGACCAGAAGCTCCATGTATTTCCCCTATTCTTGTTTCAGAACTTGTACACAGTAGGTCCTTAATAAATGTTTCTTCCTTAAATGAACTGATTTACATTTTACAAAGTGTTTTCATCCCAATGAGGTAGGTAGTAGAAGCGTTCTTAACCTTATTTTTACATATAAGGCAACTGAAGCCTAGAGAGCTTGAATGAAAGGTAATGAAGTCACACTGCAAAGACCTCCTCGTCCAAACACTAGTGTCAGAAGTAGGATTGAAACCCATCTCTCTTCTGACCAAGTCCATCTCTCTTTCTACCACAGCAAGTAGATAATAATAATAATACCAGGAGATGTGACTCCTGACTGGCTGAGAGATTTCCGGGAGAGAGAAGCAAAGAAGTCACATCCCCCCACATACACAGCATAGAGCTATCCTTCAAGTGACCACCAAGAGAGCCTAAGGGGCCAGGACTACAATAATTAGTCCTGTTTGTTTTTCATCTTAAAAAGTAAGTGTCCCTAATTAAGAAATGGTCAAAGGATATAAACAGACAGTTTTCTAAGGAAGAAATACAAGCTATCAACAGCCATATAAAAAATACACCAAATGACTAATTATTAAAGAAATTTAAATTAAAGAAGCTCTGAAATTCCACCTCACATTCATCAGATTAGGAAACTGACCAACAAGGAAAATGACAAACGTTGTAAGAGCTGTGGGGAAACAGTTAAAAAACGTTTTTTAAGCACTTGCTATAGGCCAGACTCTCACAGTCTGCTGGAGGAGACAATGTGAAAACAACTATGTATAAACAAGATATATAAATGATAAATGGAAGATAATCAAGAGAAGGAAAGACACTAGGATTAAAGCTACCTTCTCTGAAAGGCATAGGTTTTAGCTGGAACATGGAGGAAATCAGAACGCCAGGAAGTAGAGGTGAGGAGGGAGAGAATTCCAGGCATGGAGAGTAGCCAAAGAAAATGCACAGAATCAGGAGGTGGAATGTCTTGTTTCAGGAATGGCAAGGAGGCCAAAGTTTGTGGGGGGTGGGGTGGCATAAGGTATTAAGAAGATTGGAGAGGTAGAAGGAGGCTAGGTTTTGAAAGGCTCTAAAAGCCACACAGGATTTTTTATTTATTCCTGGATTCATGATAGGGATGCATTGGAGTTGACTCAATGTGAGCTGGAAGGGTGTTGATATGGTCAGACTAGAGATTTAGGAAGATTACTTTGATACCTGAGTAGGGGATGGGCTGGAATGGGAAGAGACCTGAGGCAAAAAGACCCACCAGCAGCTGTTGCAGTAACCAGGGTAAAGTGATAAGGGTCACACCAGGGTGGTGGCAGGCTCAGAGGAAAGAAGGGAGCTGTATACAAGAGATGTGACAGAGGTAAAATTGATAAGACTTGGCAACAGATTGGATATGGGTGGCAAGAGAGTGAAGAGTTCCCGGATGGTACCCTACGTTGTGAGCCTGAGTAACTGGGAGGATAGCCATTCTAGAGCTATTCTAGAAATCACTTTGGAACTATGTTCCTAAAGTTACTAAACTCTCATATGTCCCAGCAATAAATATGCTACCAGGTCTATACTCCAAAGAGATCAAAGATGGAGGAAGATCACTCATATGCCACAAAATATTTAGTTATTTTTGTAGCGACAAAGAACTAGAAACTAAGGGGGAATTGTCAGTTGGGTAATAGCTAAACAAATCACATCATATGAATGTAATATGATACTGTCATGTTGGAAGATATGATGAAGGGTACAGTTTCAAAGAAACCAGGAAGACTTGTATGAAATGATGCAGAGTGAAGTGAGCAGAACTAGGAGAACAATTTCTATAATAACATCATAAAGAAAAAACAAATTAGGAATAAAGACTTAAGAATTCTGAACAACTTGCTTGCCCTTTCAATGAAGGAGAGGGGAGGGGAGGGAGTGAAGGATAGAATTTGGAACTTGGAAATTTTTTAAAACAACTGTTAAAATTGTTTTCATGTGTAATGGGGGGGGGGAGAATTTTTTTTAAACTCTCTTAACACAGTCACCAATAACAATTCCAGAGAGCCCATGATGATGAAACATGCTGCCCACCTCCTGGCAGAGGGTGATGGACTCAGGGTAAGGTTGAGACAAATAATCTTTGGACATGGCCAACCTAGGAATTTGTTTAACTTGATGATGCATATTTGTACAAGGATTTTGTTTTTCTTTCCTTTTTTTAATGGGGGAAGGGAAGATGGGAAGGAGAAAAAATAGTTTGTTAACAAAAAATAAATTTATTTTTTAAAATAAAACTGTTAATGGGGGGAAGTAGACTGTGAAAGCCTGCATGAAGTGGGGTTTAATGAATTTGTAGTGAGAGTACCTAGATTTTTTTTTTATTAATTAATTCATTTCCTTTTAGTTTACAACATTCAGTTCCACAATCCCCTGAGTTCCAAATTTTCTCCCTCTCCTCTCCCCCTTCCCTGCTATGGCAGCATGCAATCAAATATAGGTTCTACAAATACCTTCACATTAAACATTAGTCAAGTTGTGAAGAAGAATTATAACCAATGGAGTGAACAATGAGAAAGAAGGAACAAGACAAAGGCAAAAAGAGAGAGAGCAAGTGGTTTGCTTCAATCTGCATTCAGACTCCGTAATTCTTTCTCTGGATGTGGATAGCCTTTTCCCTCATGAGTCTTTCGGATTTGTCTTAGAGCCTTGCATTGCTGAGAGGAGCCCAGTCTGTCCAAGTTAGTCATCACAGATACTGTGTGTCTGTAATTGTGTACAATGTTCTCCTAGTTCTACTCCCCTCCCTCAGCATCAGCTTATATAAGTGTCTCCAGGTTATTATGAAGTCCATCTGCTCCTCATTTCTTATAGACCAATAGTATTCCATTACATTCATGTACCCCAATTTGTTTAGCCATTTCCCAGTTGATGGGCATCCCCTTGATTTACAGTTCTTTGCCACCACAAAAAGAGCTGCTATAAATATTTTTGTATATTTGGGTCCTTTTCCCACTTGCATGATCTCTTTGGGATACAGAAGTGGTATTACTGGATCAAAGGGTATGTACATTTTTATAGACCTTTGGGCATAGTTCCAAATTGGTCTCCAGAATGGTTGAATCAGTTCACTACTCCACCAACAATTCATTAGTGTTCCAATTTTCCTACATCTCCAGCATTTACCATTTTCCTGTTTTGTCATGTTAGCCAATCTGACAAGTGAGATGTGGTACCTCAGAGTTGTTCTGATTTGCATTTCTCTAGTCAACTGTGATTTAGAGCATTTTTCCATATGCTTAAAGATATCTTTAATTTCTTCCTCTGAAAAGTACCTGTTCATATCCTTTGACCATTTATCGATTGGGGAATGACTTGTATTCTTATATGTTTGATTCAGTTCTCTGTATGTTTTGGAAATGAGGCCTTTATCAGAGATACTGGTTACAAAAATTCTTTCCCAATTTTCTGCTTTCCTCTTAATCTTGGCTTTGTTTGTACAAAAACTTTTTAATTTAATGTAATCAAAATTATCCATTTTGCATTTTGTAATGCTCTCTATCTCTTGTTTGGTCATAAATTCTTCCCTTTTCCATAAGTCTGACAGGTAAACTATTCCTTGATCTTCCAGATTGCTTACAGTATAAACCTTTATATCTAGATCATGAATCCATTTAGACTATTTTGGTGCATGGTGTAAGATATCAGTCTATGCCCAGTTTCTGCCATACTATTTTCCAGTTTTCCCAGAAGTTTTTGTCAAATAATGAGTTCTTATCCCAGAAGCTGTAATCTTTGGGTTTGTCAAACAGTAGATTACTATAGTCATTGACTGCTGTGTCTCGTGTACCTAATCTATTCCACTGTTCCGTTACTCTATTCCTCAGTCAGTACCAAGTAGTTTTGATGACTGCTGCTATATAATACAGTTTAAAATCTGGTATGGCTAGGCCACCTTCCTTAGCATTTCTTTTCATTAATCCCCTTGATATTCTGGACTTTTTGTTCTTCCAGATGAATTTTATTACTATTTTTTTCTAGCTCTATAAAATAATTTTTTGGTAGTTTGATTGGTATGGCAGAGGATCTAGATTCTAATCCAACTTACCTGTCTGAGTGACCTTGGACAAATCAATTAACATCACTGGTCCTCAGCTTCCTCATCTGCAAAATAAGGAAGTTGGATTGGATGAAGTCTAAGGTCCCTTCCAGCCCAAAATCTGTGCTCCCACTGTCATAGTATAACAGATGGGGGAATTTGCCCATAGTCACATATCTAATGAGTACATTAGGGTCCTCCTTTCTAACTCCACCCCTTAACTTGGTTCACTTGTTTACTGTGAAGCCAGCCCTAATCTCAGAAGGAGAAATGTATCCCCTAGGGCAGGGTGGGACTGGAGGTAAGGTGTCAAGGCTGGTCCAGGGATTCATTCCTAGCGGGACCCCAGCCTTTACATGCAGAATCATCAGTCCTCCAGTGTCCTGTAAAAGGCTACAGAGTTCCTGGGGGCATGGTCACAGGGAGCTCCAGTTTACTGAGAACTGGCAATGAATTTTATCATTCCTTTGAGTAACTAAGCCTATGGTTATTAGTCACAGAGCATTGTTTTGCAATTACTGAAGTTTATAACCATTTTTGTCTATTGCTGGTGGGCTTGTTTTATTTATCTTCCCCTTTATACCATCTTTTCCAGCCTTTCTTCCAATCTGGGGAAGCAACACCCAGCCTGCTGTGGACAGATCTGTTTGGAAGACTGCAAAAGTATGTTTCGATTACACCAAAGCTCTTCTTCCCCTCCTGAGTGGTTGTAATTTTTGGTCTTGTATCTCCTCTATCTCTGAATCTCCAACTGAACATATTCTCTTCGGTGTTCAGTGGCAGTAGGACTTTCTCATTGAAGGGGGATGAGGACAGCTCTGAAGAACTGCTGGACAACCTCTCCATAAAAGAGAAGGGCTCCCTTTTATGTAAAGTAGGGTATGGGGAGAAGGTTGGACAAGGTCTCAAGTATTTTCACAGAATGATAGAGTTGGAAGGGGGCATTGAGATCATCTAGTCTACCCCACCCCACTCATCGCACAGAGAAAGTAACTGAGATCCAAAAAGGAGGAGTGACTTGTCCAAAGGGCAAACAGTAGACCAGATCAGAGGATCATGGATAGAGAACTGGAAGGACTTTAGCCCATCCCCCTCATTTTCTAGAGAAAGGAGCTGAGGCAAGAGAGAGCAATCAACTGCCACAAGGTCATGCAGCAAATTTGTCATGCAGCAAATTAGATGTTTACAGAATGACAAGGAGGATTTCTCTGGGCAAAGTTGAGGAGCAGAGATGAGTGAGGAGAGAATTTGGGGAAAGGGACTGCCTTTCATATACAAGGGTGTATTTGTGAATCCCCAAATAGGGATGTTAGAACAGAATAAGGTGAACTGTTTCCACATGGGGAAATTAATGTTCAGGGAGAAAAGGAGAGGGAAGAATTTGTGGGGAAGTCGTGGATGTTTTTAGTTAAAATGAGTCCAATGGGAGGGGAGAGAGAACAGATTCTCTAGCATGTGCTAGAGAATCTACACAGTAATGGGGACAGGAGCAGCAGGAGCTTCCCAGGGACCCAAAGAAGACACCAAAAGGACATCAAAAGGCAACAGCTTGATCAGGAAATGGAGGTGAAAATGGAGGTAGGTCAGGCAAAAGGAAAGGCCTGGGAACCGCAGGAGGGGGTACCAAGAGCCAGGGTCTGGACTGTCAGTAACTTAGCCAGGAGCCAGTTGTTGTGAACTGCCTCCTCTGGGGACAGATTCATTCCTGCCCAGTTTAGTTAAGGTTAGTGGTGGATTTGGACAGATTCAGCCTGACTGCCTCGGTGGAGAGGGTGAGAGAGAGTGAGATCACTGGAACAGAAGAAGAGTGGGAAGGTGTTTGCTAGCCAGAGAAAGTGAGGGTAAGGTAACTGGGGCTTGGTGGGCACCAAGAGCATCTGTGCATCAGCCAGGAGAAACAAGGGAGCTTAGTACTAACACCTTACTGGACTGAGCGAGCTCCTGGAGAGCGGGGACTGGTTTCTGCCTCTCTTTGTATCTCTAGCACTCAGTACAGTGCCTGGCATAGAGCAGATACTTCATAAATGCTTGTTGACTGATGGATGGACTCCATTAGCAAAAGTGGTCCATTAAAATAGGGAGCTACCAGCTCTTCTCCATCAGCCTATGCTGGGTTCTCTGTCCCCACACAAACATTTAGGTCAGAGCCCTGGGGCTTCTCACCTTGAGGTCCTAGTTCTTTCCTTCTATCCTCTCCTCTCCATCCCACCCCTAAAAGATTCTTCTTTTAAACACTGATTTGGTTCATGCCCCCAAGTTCAGAACTGCTAGTTACAGCTCTGACCAAAGACCCAGCTCCCAAAAGGTGGTAAACCTTACTTTATCATAGGTGGGCTCAAGGCCTTCTGCTCCCTTTACTTGAGTAGTATATTCTTAGAAATTACTACTCATTTGTGGCTCAAATTAAAAGAGATCATTGATGACTTTCTGACTTTTCTGTCGTGTTGGTCACCTTATTAACTGTGGGTTCCATGAGACCCAGGAAGAGAGTTAGAAAGAGAATCTATGGGCCAGAGTTCTCCCAGGAAATCCTCAGTCAAGAAGACCTGAGTTTAAATCCAGGCTCTAACACTGCCTAGCTGTGTAACCCTGGGCAAGTCACTTAACCCACATATGCTTCTGGTCCCTCAATTGTAACATGGGTGTAATAACAGTGCCTAGGGCCTAGGCACTTGTTGTGAAGATTAAATGAGATCTTTGAAAAGCTCTTTGCACAATGCACACATAGCAGGCCCTTATTCTTCTCCCCCATCCCCATGTACATACTTACACAGAATTCCAGACTCAAAGGGCATGTTATCTATCTCCTACTTGGAAGAAAAAAGAGAGGTGCACACATTCTTCCACATCACTGTAGAAATCACAGACCCACACAGGTGAGATCACAGATCCAATGGAATATTGTTGGGATCCCAACAGCAGATACCATGAATACTGCACTGCAAAAGCATGCCCTGGGTGGGTCACAACTGGTGGTTTCATTGTGCCATTTGCTACCTATAAATAGCAGCATCGGTTTCATCGATGACTAACTCTGCAGTTGGAGTTGTACCCTCCAGGGTGAACCGGACTCCTCTTAGTGCCAACACTCAAGCTAGAGTGTAAGCTAGAATCCACATGGAGCCACACCCACAGAGACCTAGCTTCAATTGCCTGCTGGTTCTATCTAGATAAGTTACTCATTTTCTCCAGCTTTATTTTATCCATCTATAAAATGGGTTGCCACCCACCACCCTTCCTTGTTCCATTTTACCCATGGTACTGAGAGGCAGGAAGGGCTGGAGGCACAAGGCATTCCTCTTTCAAAGCTGAAGATCCAAGGATGTGGGTTTGGCCTGGGCCAGATTACTTCAGCAGTGGGATGAGATGAAAGGGAGATCATTTACAGCTTCTGGGCAAACTCTGTTTCCACATCTGTCAAATGAAAAAACCTTCTGCCACTCACCACCCTTCCTTTCCGGCAGAAAGAACCCCTGGAATAGTATTTCCAAAAGACTGGATTTGGACTCATTGTAAAGAAGGCTTAGCTTAGAAGCAGAAGTCCTGGTTCTGCCACTTACTGTGTGTCCTCAGTGAAATAACCTAGCCATTCTGTGCCTCGGTTTCCTTGGATGAAAAGGTTGGGTTAGGTCCCTGACCCCTTTGGCAGCCTGATAAAGCCTGTGGACCTCTTCTTGGAATTGTGTTTTTAGATGCAATCAATCAATCAAATTCATGAAACCAAGGGATAGTGAAAAATAAAGATGTCACTGATTTTCCCATCCGTCCTCAAATATAGCTATGGCCCCCAGGTTAAAGAACCCCTGGGCTAGATAATCTCAAAAGTTCTGTCTAGCTCTATGTCCTATGATCCTATAAGGGTAAGAAAAAAGCACAGCCTAATTCAATTCAACAAACATTTCTTAAGCATCTTTGCTGAGCAAGGTACTATGTTTGGAGATGCAAGAACGAGTCCAATGTGGTCTGATCCAAGGAGCTCTTACCTTGTGCTGGCTATGTATGAGTGTCACCGTGGATACAAAGACAAAATGAAAAAACACTCCCTGCCCTCTAGGAGCTTACATTGTACTTGAGGCATTTCCCCCCCTTTACTCATTTAGGGAAGCTCCCATTTAGCATTGCCTGGGTCATGGAAAGATTAACTGATTCACCCAAAGTCACAGGGCTAACATAGGTCACAGTCTTAAACCAGACTCTATCAACTGCACCACACTGGCTCCTTTGGAAGGGGAGGGACACAACACAACAGGTAAATAGCTAAGTATTGGCAGGACAACATAAAGCCTTGGGAGAAGGCACCAACAACTATGAGGCTCTGCAAAGGCTTCCCCCAAGAGATGACACATGAGCTGTGCTTCCTTTAAGAAACTTACATTCACAGGTGAATGGGGGGAAAATCTTTGCAGCAAGTTTCTCTGATAATGGTCTTGCTTGTAAAATATGCAATATTGGGAACTGATTCCAATGTCTAAGAATAAGCCATTCCCCAATTGATAAAAGATCAAAGGATATGAATAGGCAATTTGCAGAGGAAGAAGCCAGGTTCTCAATAGCCAAATGAAAACAAAATGTTCTAAGTCACTAGTAATTACAGAAATGCACATTAAAAGAGTCTGAGGTTCTACCTCACACCTATCAGACTGGCAAGGTTGACACCAAAGGAAAATGACATATGCTGGAGGGACTGTGGGGAAAGAGGTACATTATATCATTGCACTATTAGAGGAACTAGGAACTGTTCCAGTCATTCTGGAAAGCAATTTGGAACTATGTCCCAAAGATTACTAAACTGTGCATACCCTTTGACTCAGCAGTAACGCTAGTACAGTGGTTCTCAACCTTCCTAATACCGTCTTTAATACTCATATGTGGGCATATCTGCATGTAGGGGGACCCACCTGGAGATGGTTAGAAGAGTGGTGTCTCAGTTCCTAAGATCATCAGAAATATGTGTTTTCCAATGGTCTTAGGCGACCCCTGTGAAAGGGTCATTCGGCCCCCCAAGGGGTCATGATTCACAGGTTGAGAACCACTGCACTAGTAGGTCTATACTCCAAAAAAGGTGCTGTTGGGATTTTTTTTTTAGAAAAGGGATCTTTTGTGGAGACAACAAATTAGAAATGAAAAGGATGTCCATCAACTGCAGAATGGCTGAACAATGGTACATACATGTAATAGGATATTATCACTCTGTAAAAAAATGATGAAGAGGGTAGTTTCAGAGACACCTCAGAAGATTTGTTTGAACTGATGCAGAGCAACATGAGCAGAACCAGAAAAACAATTTATTCAGTAGCAACAATATTATAAAGAGAATCAGCTTTGAAAGATTTAACTCTGATCAACATAGTGACCAACCACAATTCCAGAGGACTATAGTTGAACCATCTTACTGATCTCCTAGAGAGGGGGCAAATCGAGACATATTTTGGGGACCTGGTCAGTGCAAGAATTTTTTTTGCTTGATTCTACACAATTGTAACCTGGAGGGAAGGGGTTGCTTTTCTTTTTTCTTTCTTTTTTTTAATTAATTGATTTATTTATTTACTTTTAGTTTACAAGATTCAGTTCCACAATTTCTTGAGTTTCAAATTTTCTCCCCTCTCTCCTCCCCTCCCCCCATGGTGGCTTGCAATCAAGTATAGGATCTGCAAATACTTTCATATTGGACATTAGTCTGTAAAGAAGGGT
>CM053583.1:19931355-19966000 GCA_028627135.1 Pseudochirops cupreus | reverse complement strand
CCTTCATTGAGTGAGACCTTAGGCTGTGGTGGAAAGTGCTGGATGGAGGCCATTGACCAGGGTTCAAATCCTACCTCAGATACTAACTGTGTGACTCTGGGAAAGTCACTTAATCTCATTATCCCTCAGTTTATTCATCTGTAAAATGGGGATAATCCTAGTACTGGAAGCATAGGACTATTGTGAGGATTGAATGAGATAAAGGAAAGGTTTTGTAAACATTACTGCTCCATAGAAATATTGCTTATTATTCTTCTTTTCTATTCTCTAAAAAGATCATAGAAGGAGGCATTATTGGTGCCCCCTCAGTCTATGGTCCAGTGAAAAGAGAGAATGTAGGCAAAGCTCTCGTGATGCTTACAGTATTCTATGCCTGTCACAGAGTGCAAGTGTTCCACCAAAGTCTGAGAGCTGCTTCAGGTGTTGCCCGCCTAATAAAGCAACTACTGTGGGTGAGCCCCTATCCTGCGCCCCCCAGAAAAGCAGGCCCTGATCTCAAGGAGCATTCATTCTCAGGGAATGAGGATGTGAGAGTGCCTACTGTGTGCCAGGTCCTGTGCTAAGTCATGGGGATAGAAGAAAGGGAAAAGACAGTTCAGTCCCTGCTCTCAAGCAGCTCTGGGTCTAATGGGAGAGACAAATGACAAAGAGCCATGCACAAAGAGCATGCCTTGTTAGTCCCAATTTTGAGCTGAAGAGACTGAGGCACACATAGGTTATGTAACTTGTCCAGGAAGTGTCGTAGCTTGGATTTGGACATTCCCCCCTCCATCTCTTGACTCCAACTTCAGAGTTCTTCCTAGTATCCCCTCCTTGTTAGATGGTTGTTTACTCTGGAGTGCTGTGAACAGACCAGAGGTTCATTCAAAGAGATTCATGGAACCCCTTTCTGACTGTTTACTAGGTGTAGACCCCTACCCTAGTAGTCCCAGGGAGATTCTAGATTTGCTCCTGTTTCCTGTTTATTCTTGGGGGGCAGATGTATATCCTCATGGAATCCCCAAATCATGGGATGTCAGAGCCAGAAGGGACCTGGGTAGGCAAAGAGTCCCACCTCTTCATTTTATTGAGGAGGAAACCCACATCCTTGCCCAGGGTTACACTAATGATTAGGGGCAAGATCAGAACCCAAGTCTTCGGACTCATTTGAGGTCCCTGCATCTCTTACCCCATCACTCAGTCTCCCTCACTTCAGAAAGGGCGCTCCTAGAAATTGTCTAAAGTCTGCCATCTATTTCTTCAGGGCCCTCCACAATCGGGCCAACTGCACCTTCCCAGATGTTTCTCACACCTCTTACATAGACACGACATTGCAGTCAGACTTCCGTTCCTTGTCCTCCGAAAAATCTTGCTTATTCTGTTCCCTTTCCGTGGCTTATCCTCCCTAACTCCATCTCCTAATGGAATGATATTTCTCTACCAAGGTCAGTTCTTCTCATCGAATCTATGAAGCTCCCAATCACAGCAGCCCAAAATCCATTCTCTGTCCTCTGAATTCCTACGGTGCTTCCTGTTTGTATCACGTACACGTGGAACGATCCAAAGGGCCGTCTACTGGGAACCAAGACATTTGGGATCAAGTTCTGGCTCGGATTTTTATTGGCTGCGTGACCGTGGACCAGTCACTTGAACTGCAGCCATAAAATGGGCATTAACAGATTCGCTTTATTTGCCCTCAGGAAGTTGTCCTGGGGAAAGGGAGACGGGCTGGACTTCCAAGATTTCATGGATACGGGGAAGTCCCAGATGCGGAAATTCACTCTATCAATACAGGTCACACGTTCTCTACAATTTAAAGCCTTAGAGAATTGTCCAGAGCACAAAGAAGTCAAACTATTTGCCCAGTGTCCCACGGTCAATATGTGTCAGAGGAAGGCAACAAACCCAAGGTTCTCTAGTGACTCTTGACCATACTTCTTATTGAGACAAGTTCCTTGTAAACCTTAAAGTGCCATACAAATGTGCTTTTTTGTCATACTGCCTTGAATTGTAGCTTCCGTCTACGAGTGCCTACCCCTGTACTTAAAGTGTAAGCGCCTGGCGGGTGGCACCACCTCCCTGACATTTCTGTCCTGCGCAGGCCCAGCAGGAACTCGAACCAAGTAGACACTCAGTTGTTGAATGAATGTACGAGTGAGAAAGAGAGAAGGCAGCCCCTGAGGTGATCAAGGGGTTGGCCGCCCTCCAGCGTGGACATTGTCCTCACAGCCCGGGCTGTTCGATTCTCTTTCCTGTGCCCATTAGAAACGAACAGGCAGGCAATTCAGAGTGACGTGCCAAGTCACAGGCCTCAACTGGCCGCCTCATGTGGAAAAATCCTCAGGAGACTCTGGAGGAACCGGGAGCAAGCGGAGAGGGCACGTGGACCGTGTTAGGTAGGTTTTTGGTAGCAGGCTGCTTTCTGTGGAGGAGAGGGCTACCGGCGGAGTAAGGCTGACCTGGGTTCAAATGTTGGCTCTCGTAGACTTAACCAAAGCTGAGCAAGACTCAGCCTCAGAGGGACCGATTTGAGAAATTCTGGGATTTATCTGCTAAGTCATAGATGGGCTGCAGGGTGCGTCAGGGCAGGGAGTTCCTCAGCTCGGATGAAATCAGAATCTCCCGGCGACTGGGGAGGCTGTTAATTTGGCTTTTTTCTTTTTAAAAACCTTTTAGGCATTGGCTCTATTCCAGTGCATCACGGGGACATGAAGCTGACCTTTTCCTGGATTACTGAAGGCTGTGCCAGAGGGGCACGAGGTTCCGACAGGTCTTATGACCCGGGAAGGTTTCAAGTGGGCTCTGGGTGAGGAACCATGCAGCTGTCATCTGAGGACCGACCTTGCTACATTAGGTGGGGCTGACCAGCAGAGGGTGGTCAAATTTTTCAGGCCCAGCAACTGACAAAGACTATCATCTGTAAAGACCCAGAGAACTACCATCTCCATCATCAGTGACATCGTGGACGCTAGAAGCAGATATCGGTCATACTGACCCATGAAACATTGTGGGCGGGAGTTGAACCAGGGGCAAGGAAACCTGCGGCCTTCAGGTCACATGTGGCCTTCTAGGTCCTTGGGTGCCACCTTTTGACTGAGTCCAAATTCTACAGAACAAAGGGGAGTAAGGGGATTTGTCTTGTGAAGTTTGGATTCAGTCAAAGGGCTGCACTTGAGGACCTAGAGGGCTGCATGTGGCCTCGAGGCCGCAGGTTCCCCACGACTGAAGTGTTCCCAAGTTTTATTTTGCTTTTTAACAGAACCTTATAGGCTAACAGGACTTGGAGCTGGAAAGAATCTTAGCTATCAATCCTAAGAAACATTATTGTTCTATCTCTGGGGAGGCAGCAGGAGAGCAAAGGACCA
This sequence comes from Pseudochirops cupreus, assembly GCA_028627135.1. Classification (NCBI taxonomy): domain Eukaryota; kingdom Metazoa; phylum Chordata; class Mammalia; order Diprotodontia; family Pseudocheiridae; genus Pseudochirops; species Pseudochirops cupreus. Next base: position 19,962,656 of record CM053583.1, on the reverse strand, counting down.
GGGTTGGAATCCTGACTCTGCTGCTTAGTGCTCTGGGGCTTCAATTTCATCATTGGTAGAACTCAGGGTTTGAACTTGATCTCTGAAGACCTTTCTAGATTGAAATCTGGGATTCTAAGTCTATGAGAAACTCTAGTGCTTACTCATTAACAAGCAGAACAGATTTGACTCAGGCAGTCAAGGGACCTGAGTTTGAATTCTGTCTCTACCACTTAGCACCTGGAGGATCTTGGACACACACAGCCTCTCTGCCCCTCATTTTCCTAATCTGTAAAAGAGAAGGTTGGATTAAAAGACTTCTAGGGTCCATTCCAGCTCTCACTCTAGCATCCAGAATGAGGTCATTTAAATCTCAATTGAAAATCCTTCTTTTAAAAAGGGGGTATAAATCTTGGTCCTGAAGAACAGATTATGCATCACATTTCACTCTTCTAGGTGGAGAAGTAGGAGGCTATGGACACCAGATGTTGAGTATGCAATTCAATGCAATCACTTTGGCTTTGCTCAACTATTTTTTTCTGTCTTAGAAAGGAAACCCCAAGGTGGGGGAGTGTTAAGGGAAGGATTGATATGAATCAATTAAACTTTTAAAAAATGACCAAAAAGGGGGCACAATGGAAAGAGCTTTAGATTTGTAGTCAGAAAGTCTGGGTTCAAATCTTGGCTCTGCCACTTTCTCCTGTGTGACCTTGGATGAATCACATTTCTAGGCCTCGTTTTGTTCATGGCTTGTAGCACCCCGTCTGAGCTTACTCGAAAACTCCACTAGTGCTGGCAGGTTGTGTCCTCAGACACAACTTACACAGCTTACCACTTCTCCCTCAAGGTTCTAGTAGTAATCCTGAGGGGTTGAGGATTCTAGAATTTTCGTTCATGAGCCCCCATCCCATGTGTTCCTTTTTTTTTTGGTCTTTTTAAAAAATGATTTATTTTTAGTTTTCAACATTCATTTCCACAAGATTTTGAGTTACAATTTTTTCTCTCCCCATCTTTCCCCTACCCCCACCCCAAAATAGCAAGCCTACTGAATACTCCTTTCTCCAATCTGTTCTCTCCCACTTCACCCCCTAACTTTCTAGTAGGGCATGATGGGTTTCTATACCCCAGTACCTGTATATCTTATTTCCCAGTTGCATGTAAAAAAAACCCAATTTTTAAACATTTGTTTTTAAAACTTTGAGTTCCAGATTTTTTCACCTTCTTCTCTCCTCACCCACCCCCAATGGGAACATATGCAATTCAATATAGATTGTATGTGTAGTTACCCAAATCATTTCCATAGTAGTTATATTGCGAAAGACTAATTACATTTCCCTTCACCCTATCCCACCCCCCACTTATTCTGTTTTCTCCTTTGACCCTATCCCTTTACAAAAATGTTTGCTTCTAACTACCCTCTCCTCCAATTTGCCCTCCCTTCTATCATCCCCCCTCTTATCCCTTACCCCCCTATTTTCCTGTAGGGTAAGATACCCAATTGAGTGTGTATGTTATTCCCTCCATAGGCCAAATTCAATGAGAATCAGGTTGTCCCATTCCCTTTCACCTTCCTGCTCTTCTCCTCTATTGTAACAGTTTTCTCTTGCCTCTTTTATTATGAGATGATTCCCTAATTTATTCCCTTTCTTCTTCTCCCAATAAATTCCTCTCTCACCTCTTAATTTAATTTCTTAGATATCATCCCTTCATATTCAACTCATCCTGTGCCCTCTGTCTATGTATACATGAACATACAAATGCCCACACTCACATATATATTTATATACACATACCTCCTCCTATACATACATATACATATGTATACACACACAAATATATATATATATATATATGTGCATATATATTCCCTTCAGCTATCCTCATGCTGAGAAAAGTCTTATGGTTACAATTATCATTTTTCCATGTAGGAATGTAGATAGTTCAACTTTAATAAGTTCCTTATGATTTCTTTTTCCTGTTTACCTTCTCATGCTTCTCTTGCTTCTTGTATTTGAAAGTCAAATTTTCTGTTCAGCTCAGGTTTTTTCATCAAGAATACTTGAAAGTCCTCTATTTCATTGAATGACCATATTTTCCCCTGAAACATTGTACTCAGTTTTGCTGGGCAGGTGATTCTTGGTTTTAAGCCTAGCTCCTTTGACCTCTGGAATATATTCCAAGCCCTGCGATCCCTTAATGTAGAAGCTGCTAGATCCTGTGTTATCCTGCTTGTGTTTCCACAATACTCAAATTGTTTCTTTCTGACTGCTTGCAGTATTTTCTCCTTCACTTGGGAACTCTGGAATTTGGCTATAATATTCCTATGAGTTTTCTTTTTGGGTCTTTTTCAAGAGGTGATCAGTGAATTCTTCCAATTTCTATTTTGCCCTCTGGTTCTAGACTATCAGGGAAATTTTGCTTGATAATTTCTTGAAAGATGGTGTCTAGACTATTTTTTTGATCATGGCTTTCAGGTAGACCAATAATTTTTAAATGATCTCTTCTGGATCTATTTTCCAGGTCAGTGGTTTTTCCAATGAGATATTTCACATTGCCTTCTATTTTTTTTTCATCTGTTTGGATCTGTTTTATAGTATCTTGATTTCTCATAAAGTCATTAGCTTCTAATTGCTCCAATCTAATTTTGAAGGAGTTATTCTCATTTTCCATCTGGCAAATTTGACTTTTTAAGGCATTCTTCTCCTCATTGGCTTTTTGGGCCTCTTTTGCCATTTGAGTTAGTCTATTTTTTTTTTTTTTTGCTTTTTTTGGGAGGGCAATTGGGATTAAGTGACTTGCCCAAGGTCACGCAGCTAGTTTTTGTGTTAAGTGTCTGAGGCCAGATTTGAACTCAGGTCCTTCTGACTCCAAGGCTGGTGCTCTATTCACTGCACCACCTGGCCACCCCTCATAATTTTCTTGCATGATTCTTATTTCTCTTCCCAATTTTTCTTCCACTTCTCTTACTTGATTTTCACAATCCTTCTTGAGCTCCTTCATGGCCTGTAACCAATTCATATTTTGTTGCAGGAGTTCTGACTTTGCTGTCTTCCTCCCACTCCATGCCTTGATCCTTTTTGTCCCCCAAAAAGGATTCAATGATCTGTTTGTGCTTCCTCAACTTGCTCATATTAGCAGCCAATTACTTGACTTTTGAGCTCTTTGCTACAGTAGAACTCTGCTTCCAGAATGGAGAGAGCTCTATCCCAAATTGCTGGGGTTTTTGCAGCTGCTGGAGCTATTAGATGGGTGCTCTCTCCACAGCCCCCACAAGCTCTGGCTTACTGGTCACACACCCCAGGACCACCACCGAAGACTGTGATCTGTATCCAAGCACATCAAACCAAGAGCACTTAGCCTCTGAATGCTCACTTGGTCCACCTACAATCTACAGGCCAGGAACTCTGGAAGCAGCCATGCCACAGCTGCTGCAGACACCACACCTTCTACTTTGTCTTTTGCATTTGTGGATTGAGAAATCTGGAAATTGTTACAGCTGCTGGTGATTTACTCTCATGAAGTCTGCTCCAGCTACAGCTTGTCAGGGCTGCCCTGGGGCTAAAACTGTGGCTCAGGTAGGACTGACCCGGCTCCTAGCGTGCTGCAATGGACCCTTCCTGCCAGCCTGCTGGGCTTCCTTCAGCGTGAGATTTGTTTCTCTCTGTCACTTTGTGGGTTCTGTAGCTCTAAAGTTTGTTTAGAGTCATTTTTTACATGTATGAGAGGAGGTAGAAGCCAGAGCTGCACAGAAGTCCTGTTTCTACTCTGCCATCTTGGCTCTGCCTCTATCCAGTGTGTTCCTGATTATCAATTAACCAGAATCAATTAGCTTTTTAAAAGGGGTATTTGCTGAGATGGTATAAGTAAGAACAATTGGTATAAGAATATTTTTCTGCCAAAGTCTGTGACAAATTCTCTTTTACAAGTACATACAGAGTTCAGGGGAAAGGAAAGCAGACTCAATGCTAGCAAGCACATGTGGCAACTTCAACTCTTGATTTCTGAAAGTCCTTCTCTCTTCTTCTGGAGCTCCCATGAATTTCCCCTTAGGTGGGTATAGTTCTCTGATGGGCTCTGAAAACCAGTGGCCTTTTAGAGTCTTGAAGCTCCCATTTCTCTGCCTGAAAAGGTCCTGCCCCCTGAAGCCACCTTTACTCAGTCTGTTTAGTTTGTCCTCTCTCAGCTCTCAGCTGGATACTTTGACACAGTCTCCCCCATGACATGGTCAAAGTAAGAGGGATGGGGGAATGTGACACTCCCTCTGGGCTCTCAATTCTCTACCTTACCCCTTTATGACCCTCTGGTGCTCAAAGCATCCCCAAAGCTTAACTCCCAAAGCAGTTGCTGGAATCTCTTTCTCTGTTTTCCAGTACATTTCATCATCTGATTTCACCCAATAACTTTAAGCACTTCAGTCCTTTCCAGATTAATGAGGTTGTTCACATCTAGTTTATATATTTGATTGAATGATTCAATAGAGGCCTAGGAATTGTTCACACCTGGTTTTCATGATTGATTCTATAGCTCAACCCAAGAGAAGATCTCTAGATGAAGGTATGGAGCATACATGGAGCACCCTGTTAGACACATCAGCTGGGTTTGGGGTGTGGGATTCCCTTCTTATGCATAAAATGAGGAGATCAAACTAGAAGGCTTATAAATTCCCTTCCAGGCTTATATCTGTGGTCCTATGCTGTTTTACAGATGGGAAAACTGAAGCCCAGAAAGATGAAACAACGTGGCCAAGATCATACAGTAACGGGGGAAGAGGCAGGATTTGAACTCATTTCTATGGGCTTGAAATTCATTGATCTTCCTCCACTGCACCATGTAGCTCCCCTCCCCCTTCATTCTACTTGCCCCTCTACCCCCATCCCCATAAGCTTAAGGTCTGTATTCTCTACCTTACTTAACTTTTTGTTTGTTTCCAGTTTCTCTATCGAGGCTTCTTCTTCTTCTTCTTCTTCTTCTTCTTCTTCTTCTTCTTCTTCTTCTTCTTCTTCTTCTCCTCCTCCTCCTCCTCCTCCTCCTCCTCCTTCTTCTCCTCCTCCTCCTCCTCTTCCTTCTCTTTTTTGGTATCCTTTATGTTTATTCCATTGCATTATTGATGATAATTTTTTTGGAGCACCAACAATATGCTAGGCAATATTAGAATAAGGTCCCAATGGGACTAGGGTTTCGTGTTTGGGGCTTATTTATTTGCATTTAGTAACTCTTTGTTGCTTTTTTTTTTGTCCTGGGTAAGTACAGATAAAATAATTATGAGCATCAATTCAAATATCTAATTTCTTTCTAATATCTTCCTAGTTACTCTACCTTTCCCAGCTCCAAGTTGACCATGACACTCCTTCCATCTGTCACTGATGGTTCCCTCTTTTAGTATGTTGGAATCTGATTTCCTTCACGTAGGAAAAATAGCTAGATGGGTTTACCCTTCTCAGGCAGAGGGAGATAGATGGTCAGAACAAATAAGAAAACAGATGGAGAGCGCTTGACCAACCTTAAAAAGCAAGATGTTAGCTATTTTTAATGAATGTGAGGATTAGGGGAATTGGTCATTTGGTTTCTTCCCCACTCCAGTATTTACAGAAGGGGCTAGGTAACAAAGACAATAAGTTGATAATATCTTATTGGAAGTGTAAAGAAATTCTTTAGGGAAGCCTAAAGTAATTAGAGGAAGACTTTGTTACCCTGTATAAGGTATGAAGAAATCTTCAACCAGATTGATGGAATTAGAGCGTGTCTAGCTCCATTTACTCAGGATAGGCTCAGGTGGTCCTTTAAAAAATTAAGACATCTTGTATAAGAAGTCTGTAGAGGGAGAAACACTCTTGAGAAATGTGATTCTTGGTATCAGAGAAGAGAACCACCTGTGGAGGAATAACTCCTAAGTAGAGGTTGATCTTTGCTTTTTCTGTGGGGGCAATAGATGTAGATGTAGATGTAGATGAGTGGAGGAAGTGATATTTCTTTCCTTCCCCCCATTGGCCATAGTACTTTGCAGTAGTGCTACTTACATAGTTAGGGACGTCTTATCCCACTGGGAGCAATCCCAGGGAGTGCAGAAAGAGACAGCTCTGAGTACTATGATTACTGGCAGCAGAGAAGAGAGTCAGCCTTGGAAGTTGGGAGTTAAAGCTTCGGGGAATAGCAGGCCCAGGATGCCCAACTGAATAACTTGCTAAGGAAAGAAACCTAGGTCCAGGAGCAGCACAAGGATACCATGAGGAAAGAAGGGTCATTAGGGTAGGTTCCCTAATCTTGAGTTGCTGGGGCCAAGTGTATTAACTACACATCCACCTCTCTACTAATATATTCTTAAGTATTACATTCCTTGCTTCCAACTGGTAATGAGTATGATTGTGAAATAATGAGCTCCAGGTTTACAGGGGGTTTATAAGTATTTTGTTAATATTGTTTTTATGATGCCATCTCAGTGCCTTTGCTTAGAGCTGATTATGGCTACTAGCTGACTATTAAAAGTAAGTATACCAATTGGGGCTCATGAGCTATAGTTTTTGGAGTCAGGATCCACAGCATATCTTAAGCCCGAAGTAACCACTCTCTAGAGGCAGCCCCAAGGAGCACTATTAGAGGAAGTGAGGCCTCGTGTATAGAAAGACAAGAAAACTTGGATTTCAATGCTATTTTTGATACTAACTAGCTGTGTGACCCTGGACAAATCATTTAACCCATTTGAGAGTCAGTTTTCTCATCTGTCAAGTGGCATGAATAATACTCAGAGTTAATAATGTCTATCAAGTCTACCACCCTACCAGAGTGGGTGTGAGGCTCAAATAAAAGAATGTGTATATATAAAGTGCTTTGAAAACTTGAAGGTGACCTACAAATGTCAGCTACAGTGGTGTTAATGGTGATGATAGAGTCAAAGTTCTTACCTTCTCAGTGGAGTTCAGAAATGGCCCAGAAACAAGTCCCTATACTTCTATGATTCTTCTGTATTTAATGTTCTGTAGACTATTGCATACATGAATGAAAGAAGGGCTTTTTGTAGTTGAATAACCTTGTTGGGTTATGAGTTCATCTTCTGTAGACTCAATGGCAGCCCCCTTGCTTGGTATAGCTCCAGTCGCAGACAGGATAACAGGGCTGATGGGCACCTCATCCTGCTTCTACCGGATTTTGATTTCTTCTGCCTTTGTGTTCCCATGTAGTTTGGAGATAGAGTATTTGGTATGGTAATTTGTTATCAGTATTAAAATAAATTGACATTTATTTCAAAAGATGTTCTTGAGCTTTTATGGATCAATATTATATTTTGGTCATGACAGACAATGGTTCAGTCTGTGACAATGCTTGGGTTCTCATACAGTTTACTTGTTGAGTTCTTAAGGATATCTTGAGGATTGGCCGTCTGTCATCCATGAAAGGCAAAGATATTTTGATGTATAATTCTATGTATAATTCTAGCTACAAGGTCATATGACCTTGTATTCAGTAGTTGCTACATTTTCATAGCCTCCAGGGGCATATTGTAGCAATTCCTTGGGTAATAAATCTGTCTTTGTCCCTGAGTCTGGGCTCCTTAATGATTTGTTCCACTGTAATTTCTTGTGACTGTGACTTGGTCCTCTTGAATTGTCATCCCTCTGTTTCCCTAAATCTAAACAAATGGCATTGCTTTCTTTGATGCTTCTTTGTCAGTGTCTTATTGGGTGAGTTCATGTGGATGTTGCCCAGAGAGAGGTTTTTGATTCCATCCTTGGATTCTAGCTGTTTCATAGATTACCTCTGTCTGAAGGTAAATCATTTTCAATGATGTTGGACAAATCCAACAGCACAGGCCTGGTCTCAGCCTTTACAATTGTTCAGGGAAGTGATAGGGTTATTGTAACAGGGATGATGGAACTGGATATGAGATCATGCCACTTCTGGTTATACATGTGCTCAGGCTCTTCACTGAAGGATACACATCACCAGGGCTCTGTCCTTAGGGTTCCCTTCTCATGGTTCCTGTCACTGGGGCCTGAATCGAAGCTGATGGACGCTGAGCAGAAAGCGCTCTCCGCTGCATTGGCTTAAAAATAAAAATAATGTACTCTTCTGTTCTCTCTTCGCCACTCGCTGACCGTGTCGCTCAGGGCCCCCCAGTCTCTCTCAGACTTCCCTCTACCTGGCAGCAACTGTGGTAGAGACAGTGTGTGCTGGTCTAGGTGAGGCTGAGCCTCGGTCTCAAGTCCCTGGCTGCCTGTTCTGCTGCGTTTCCTTCCCTGAAGGCGAGTGAATAAACTGATACCGTGGATGCCGTGCATGCCTGGCACCCAGGCTGAGTCTTTCAGCAGCCAAACTTTTCTCAGAAAAACAAAAACAAAAAACTACCAGCACCACCATCAAAACCTTCTTCCAGGAGGCTGAGTTGTGCATGCCTGCCTGGCCACACAGAAGATATGAACTGGACAGTGTAGACTGAGATAGTAATAGTAGCTAACATTTCAGCATATAGCGCCTACTGTGTGCAGGCACTGTGCTAAGGGTTTTCCTTTATTACCGCATTTGATCCTCATGTTTTACAGATGAGGAAACTGAGGCAGCCAACAGTTAAGTGACTTGCAGAGGTTATGTCACACAGCTAGTATGTGTCTGAGGCCAGATTTGAACTCAGGTTTGACTGACTCCGGGCCAAGCACTCTGTCCACTGTGCTACCTAGCTACCTTTGAGGTGAGAGTGAAATCTATTCAGGAACCCAGCAAGTTTCCTGGGAGCCTTTACCTCCTGGAAAAGTATGATCAGCTTGTCTTTTGTCTCTTTTTTGTCCTTCGTGCCAAGAACTGATGCCTGGCACATAGTAGGCATTTAGGAAATGTTTACTGATGGATTCTATGAGTTATTCAAGTGAGTGTCTTCTGTGTTTTCTGTGTGGAGGGACACCTCCGAGGCCTTTGTCATGGGTAACTTTTATGTTTGAAGCATCTGTAAATGTGTGCCAAGGAGTACTGGGGGTAGGAGGAAGAAATAAGTAGTTTCACTATGGTAGATGTCTACTACCTTGTCCATGGAGTAGCTGTCCTGGAAAGGCTTCTCTTTCGGGGAGATGCTAGGTGTGAGGCAAACCTAAGTTTTATCTAAGGGGCTTTTTCTGGAATAGCAGCAAGAAAGTGTGAGAAAAAGTCCGACTCTTTTTTTTGGGGGGGGGGTGTCAGTGTCCCCTAGGCTAGAGTCCCTTGTGGAAGAGGCATACACTGAGGAGGTATGGGGGTCTTTAAATACTATTGATCAGAGACACATCTGTTGCGTCTCCTTGCCTCATCATTGCTAGTGATTAATGGGCCAATATAATTTGTCAGTGCCATTTAGTATCTAGTTGGTATAATTTAATTTGTTTATATCTCCTAGATATCATTAATGAAGAATTAACATCAATTAGCTTGGTAAAAAGAATATTTTCTGAGAAGATGTAGGAGCACAAATGCATGCCCTCAAACCAGGGCCCGCTCTCCCCTCTCCCACTAAAGTCCCTGGGGATAGTGGTCTCAAACTTAAAGTGGTTCTTCCCACTAAGTTTACTTCCAGGTGTGGTCATGGAAGAGTCAGAATTGTGTTTGTAGTACATGGGGTCTTCATTCGGGGCTGGCTTGGCTCCTCTCCAGACTTCTAAAACTTTACAAGGTCACAGTCTGGTCTAGTTTATCTCTGGGAGGCAGCTTGGTGGCTCAGTGGATAAAGTGGTAGATCTGGAGTCAGGAAGACCTGAGTTCAGATCCTGCTTCAGACACTTAATAGCTGTGTGACCCTGGGCAAGTAATTTAACCTGTTTGCCTTAATCCACTGGAGAAGGAAATGGCAAACCAGCGCAATATCTTTTCCAGCAAAACCACATGCTGTGGTCTTTGTGGTCACAAAGAGTTGGACACAACTGAATAACAAGATTCCTTCTCTGATACACCTAAGAACAAGAAAGAAGAAACACAATAGAGATGTAAGAACCAAAGGTGCCATGCAACCAGGGCCACATGTTAGCCCTGCTAGGGAGATCTCTCCCACCTTGAAGCTGATAGCAGGTCTTGCCTCTGGCCCCTGGGGAAGACAGAGGTCCAGTTTTTCCATTGGAGCCCTTTTATATCTAGTCAGTCCTGGCTCAGTAGCCATTTCAAAGAATTTGCATCATCACATGCTAAATAGACAGGAAACACTCCTAGGATACCTGGGCACAGTCTGAAGTGGAACATGGGGTCGTCTGTTCTTCATTCCTGGAAGAAGATTCACAGAAGCACACTACATGGGTGGGCAGCAGGCAGAACATATGGGCATGTTGAAGGGCTGGACTCCTATTGGCCAACCTCTTATACTTTTCTCCCTCTAGATCCCATTTAAAAGCTTGCTATCCATGGCAGATCAGCTGGGGTACATTTTGGACACATTGCCCATTTCTCCAATACAGAACAGTCTTCTAGGGTCCCAAAGAGGCATCCAAATTTTCCTTTCAGCTTGCTTGCCCAGTGCCATACAGGAAGGAGTCTCAGAATAGTCAAATGGTACAGTTTGTATACAATCTCATATTTACAGGCAAAAATAGAGATTGTTCCCAAATACAGTTTCAACACACAAACATTTTTTTTTAATGAAATTCATTATAGATCACGATAAATGAAAAGATGCTATGCCCTGATACCTTAACCAAGGGAGAATATTTCTTAATTGAATCAATCAATCATAGGGTCTAGTAAAAGTGTGGAAAGTTTTTTAAAATTAATTCTTTGAAAACAATTGGATGAACTGGAGTGACACTGTATGGAAAGGGTTTTTGAATTAGTTGAGGAAATTCAATTATACCCTGTGGGTCATTGGCAAAATAGCTAGTTTGGAATTCAGGGATTTGAGGATCTGGCAGTTTAGTGTGGAAGTCTTCTAGCCAAACTTCAGAAAAGGACGTACTTTGGGGAGAGAAAAACCCCAATTCTGGTCTAGCCTCAGTCTCTGTCTCCTCTTCCCTCTCCCCTCTCAACGAAAGACTACTTTATGAGTTTAAAAAAGTCTGAAGGATTTTAGACTTTTCACTGATATCCTTTGTCTTATTATTCTCAGGACAACTGGTGTCTACACCAGAAGCCAACGATAGATTAGATGTAATGAAGAAACACTGATTCAAGGTTCTATTAGAATCCCAGCAGAAAAGATAACACCACACCTAAGAAAAACTTTCTGAGTCCCCACTGAAGGGTAGAAAAGGCCTATCAGCACCAGCAACAGTGTTACTAATTTACCAGGTGTACACTTGGAACTTGAGACGGCTTTCACCTGGACCCTATATATTGTGGGAAAGTATCACAGAACTGGTAGGAAGAACATTTTTGTATCAACTTTCCTTGTTACATTACTGTGGTAAATACCCTTTTCTAAAGCTAATTAAGTCTGGCTGCCAAAATGTATCAACTGATAAGAAATGGGGAAAGCACACTGGTGGGGGCTCCTGCCCAATTTTTCAGTCTCAGCCTGAGAATTCTAGATTACAGGAGGTGCCATGTCCCTAATCGCTCCCCCCGACATGTGGAAGGGCTAACTGTGTACCCCAGTGTGTGTGGACCATAGGTTTGCTGTCCCCTCTCCTTCCTTGTGCTGCGGATGCTCGGAATCTGTCTCCATTTCTGAACTCACTCCTCCTTTTATTCAAGTTTCCAGCAGATGCCTAAGCCTCTCATCTTTTTGAAACAGATATCTTGTTCCACCTAACTGAAAAGGCTTTGATCGATTCAAGGAGGTGGCCAGGCCTTGTTCACACCTGGTTCCGACTGACTCAATCAAGATGTGTTCTCACTTAACAAAGGTAATTATTTTTAAATGGGGTGAGAGCCTTCAATGGATCCACACTCTTCTCTGATATTCTTTCAATATGCATATTGGCACATAATGAAAGAGCATCAGTTCAGTCTATTTCATGCAATCCTGTGTAGTTAGCATCTACTGATGCTGGAAGCATTTCTAGCAGGTGAGGTAGTTATAATAATAGCATTTATTTAGCTATATATAGCTAGCATTCAAAATTTGAAGGTTTGCAGAAAACTTTCTAAGTATCATCTCATTTGGTCCTCACCACAACCCTGTTAATATCTCCATTTTACAGTTGAGGAAACTGGGGAAGAGAGTGGTGAAGGACTTGCCTAGGGCTCACACAGTGTTTAAGTATCTGAGATTGGATTTGAACTCAGGTCTTCTGACTTTTAGCCAAGCACTCTATCCACTGTGTCACCTGGCTATTCGTTGAGTTTCTATTTCTATTGTGTTCCATTTATGACCTTGCCTTCTTGTGGGACCAGAACATGAAAAAAGTCTGACTTGTTCCTCTGCCCCTTGTGTCCAGCTGATTATCACAGTGTTTGAGCAGGCATAGCCTCCCACCCTATGCCACCCCATCTACTTCTTTGGTGCTTGGAACACTTATCACACAAGGACTAGAATGCTTACCCAAACAGTGGTATCACCAGAGACCAATTGGCCAGGTTTCAGGGTTCCTGCCAAGCTTTCTCAGGGAACAGAGAGCCCCTACTATCATCCTAGATAGAGTTCTGCTACTTTGCCATTGCTCCCCACACTTTGCTGGGCTGGACTTTGAGAATTATAATGTCAGCTCCCTGGGCAGCTAGGTGGTACAGTGGATGGAGTCCCAGGCCAGACTCATCTTCCTGAGTTCAAATCTGGCTTTAGATACTCACTAGCTGTGTGACCCTGAGCAAGTCACTTAACCCTATTTGCCTCAGTTTCCTCATCTGTAAATTGAGCTGGAGAAAGAAATGGCAAACTGCTCCAGTATCTTGGCCAAGAAAACCCCAGATGGGGCCACGCAGAGTCAGACATGAATGAACAATAACAAACATGCTCTCCTTGAGGGCAGGAAATGTTTTTGTGCTTTTGCCTCTTTCTTTCTCCAGAGCTTAGTGCCTGGCTCCTAGCAAATGCTCAAAAAACTTGACAATTCGAGGGGGTTATTTATTTTCATTGTAATCACTCTCCTCTTCCTCTTGGCAGAATGGTACCGCCCCCCCTCCAACCTTCGAGTCACGTCGCGTGGCATGGCCCAGCATCGCACGGAGCCTCCTGGGATTTCCTCCAAAGCCACCCACAGGCAGGGGATGATTCCAGCAGCCTGTGCCTCCCTAAATCCAGCTCAGATCTCTCCTGTCTCAGCCTTCAGTGCAAGGCAGCCACTCCAGTGCCAGGAGCTAATCCTCTGACAGCTGGTTCTGCTGGTCAGGATAAATAACCAGAAGCCACTCGATCTGCTCCCAGAGCTCAGCTGTCACCTTGGCCTCCCTGTGTTGGGACTTATTCTTGGAGAATAACTAAGGCCTTTCAGCAATGGCTCTCAACAAAGCAGGGCCATCTAGTCTGATGCTTTGCCTTAGTTGCTACCATTGGGCTGCAATCCTAGCTTCCTGAAGAGAAAGGGGAAGGGAAGAGGGTTAGTCATGGAACCTTAAGAAGGAGCCATGGGAAAAGGCCTCTCCAGTCATGTGTAATGTGTTCCATGGGGCTAGGCTGGGCTGCCAGCTCCCTCTTGCACATTTCTGGCAGCTCTGTCCAACTTACTTGGTGCCTTAAACACTATGGCCCTCAACTCTTACCCTGAGGAAAGCATTTTCTCCTTGGTAAATCCCAATAGAATCAACTTTCCCCTTCTAACACTTTCTTAAATTTTCAGCTCTTATTTTTAGTTAAGTAATTGGAAATCATGTTAAACAGTCCGTTTTTCTTTAATTGCTTCATCTTTCTCATGTTTGTGCTTGGAATGATTTTTTCTTGAGAGACTAGGGTGAGTCTTTGCAATGCTTTCCTTGTCTTTCCTCATAGATACTTCAAAGGGCTACGTAATGGCACTTCTCTCCCTCTTCCTCCTTCTCCTCTTCCCGTGTTCAACTGTACTCAAATAGAATGGTCCTAGGACAAGCCACCATCCTATGAACTTTCTTTTCCATTTGATGTTCGCTGAATTGCTATGCAAGTGGATATGCTGATGACTTTTTGTAATGGACTAAAAGTGTTGAAATGTCCTCTCATCCTCAGGAGGTACTTTGAAAGTATCTTTGGGATGCTTCCTCCAGCAGACAGGATGTTGGGGATGGGGTGGAGTACCTCATCCCCTTCCCACATGGTTTTGATTTCTCCTACGAGGTCTCTACATTTTTAATACTCTGTTCATTGATAGCTATGAGTATTTGTCATGACTGGGACAGCAACATCTATTAAATTTTGTTCTTAAGTTTTATGGGTCATTGTCATGTCCAGGAAGTTGTAGGCAACAGATTTTCCTATAATGAACCTACCATTCCAGGACAGTTTATTTCCTGAATTTTCAAGGATATTTTGTAATTATATTTTGGGAAATTGCCATCTGTTCATTTATGAAGGATAGGGAGCTTCTGGTATATGATTCTGGCTCCTAGATCATGTCTTTCTAGCTATGCAATAGGTGCTGTTTCTGCAACCAGCAGCAGTATGTTGCATAAATGTCCATTGCTTTCTTACAAAGCCTGTATCGATTATTTTTATTAGATATATGTCTATTTGGACTGGTTAAATGCACATAGGTATAGTTTGCGGATAGCATGGATGGATACCTCTGTAATCTGGCTCACCCCTCTCCAAGGGAGACTGCTATTTTCCCTGAATAGTGAGCAGGAGAAAGTCTATGGCTAGGAATGTGTCTTTTTCCAAGAAGGGTGTTGGACTAGAATTATATCTGACTCCTACAATATTAGTAGGCCAAGAGTTTTGGTATGGTACTGAAGGAAAGTCCTTTTTTGTGCTCAAGGAGGAGGGTGACCTTCGTCTAACATATGACAACTTAGTTCCTTCCCACCACGCTGGTTACATAAAAGGTCATGACTAACAATAGTGTGTAAATCCATTTACTCAAACAAATGGCAAATAGAAATCAGAGAAGCCATGTAGTTTAGCATATACCAAAGAATCTATACAAAAGTGCTTGAGATGTTTAGCTTGGAGAGAAGGGGGAATCTCAGCTCAAACAAAGAGGTCAGGATTTCACCCAAGGAAGGCCACTCTTCGAGTCTCTGAGGGAGACAAGCTGGAAATCCAAAGTACGTTGAGAAGTCATCTTTCCATAAGTGTATGTGGCTTCTCTCTCCCATGTGTCTTTTCCAAAAGGTTTCTGAATTCGTGCTTTTCTCCTCAAAGAAACTCTGTCTCCAATTCTGAAAGCCCTCTATGCTGGCATAAAGTGCAATGCCCTGCTCAACATTATCTCTGCCAATACAGAGTTACATCTGCTGAAAAATTTCCTGGACTTGGACAAATACCTTGTCACCCTGCAATCATCACCATTACTACCACTATCACTTAATTTCTCTTAGAAGCTGGAAAGAAACTTAGAACTCCACCAGTACAACCAACCTCCTCATTTTAAAGAAACTGAGACCTAGAAGGGAGACGTAACTTGCCCAAGGTTTGCACAGCTCAAAAATGACTAAGCCAGAATTTGAACCCAGAGCTCCTGTCTCAAAGGACAAAACATTTTTTAAAAATTTCCACTCTTTTTGCATCTTCTTGCAGGATATCTGGGGCTATGATTTTAGAATCTTGATGTAGTGGCTGCAGTCTCCTTGATGATGAGGAGATGTTGTCATATGAATCTTTACACATGTCTCTCGTTTGTTGTCTGTTGCCCTCTGTCCAGCTTCACCCTCAAATGCCCTTGGAGTGACTTTGCTTGGCTAGGTCATTCACTGAGTATTCTCCAATTTCATTTTTCTTTCTGCTGCCATTTTATGAGCTAATACTACTCATAATCTTCCTCCATTCTCCTCCAGGACATCAGACATCCAAGAGTTTAGGTTTTAAAGCAGCATGACTCTTGGCCTCCACATATTCCCACTTGGCAAGGACACCTAGGGTTCCCTGGCTGAGACGCTTCCCGAGCATTTTCATCTCTTTCCCTTCCCCCTCCCCATGGTGTTAGTTCACATACCTCGCTTACACTTCTTTAGAAAATGGTGAAGCTAGTTTTTGGGTGATGGAGGCAAAGAGGACGGGTGATGTGTTCTTTACTTTCACTCTCTTGTTGAACACTTATCTGCCTCTTTCTAGAATGGCTCTTAATTAAGCTTGATCCCAACCCTGAGCCTCAAGACATTTCTCTACCATTTAAGCTGTCTTTTTGTCATGGCCCTTTTGTTTGGGGCTGTTCCTTACACAGAATAGACTCAGGTACGTGAGGTTTTAAGAGGCATATCACTGTCATTAGCCCTTCTAAGGACCGTTTTGGTGGAAACTTTGTGGAAATAGGAGCAAAGTGTTCCTGCCCCCTCTCCTGCCCCACCCACCCACAAAGTCATTCCCATAGAGGACAATCCTGTAATTATTGTACCCACTGGGAGAATGGTCCCACCAGTAAGCAAATACTTTAACAATAACAAGTCAGGTTCCTCAGGGTGAATCCATCCTATCCCTCCCACCTTTGAAAATCTGGTCCTTTGGAGACATTGCTCAGGCAGATGATGTTAGGAAAATATTGGATGGGCAAAGACAAGGCTGGGGCTCCCAACCCAGTTTTCTCTGTCTTTCTTTGCATCCTTTTCACCATCTAGATTTATAGGACAGGAAAACATTCATACTTGACCAGGTATCCCTTCTGCAGGTAGGAGAGAACGCTGACCGATTGGAACCAATGGCCCTTATGTCTCACTATTTACTACTAGATTTCCAATTCTTCCTTTGCATTTTCCTCTTTTTCAACAAAATCAACTTGACTCAAGATGACATTTGATAGGGTTGAGTGTAAACATCCTGTAACTGGGTTAAATTTTTTTTTTAATTATGAGTGAAAAGATAATGGTGACATGGTTAGATAGTCAATTAGCTAAGCAAAGAATTGACAAACATTTAAAAGTGTTTACCAGGTGCCAGACTCTGGAGGTACAAATAAAAGAAAACAGTTTTTGTGAAAAATATCTGAGGGAAACAATGTGATATGACAGAAGAGAAAGCCAGGCCACACTAAGAAAAAGAGAATGTCCAGAATGAAGGAGTTGATAGTTCCCTGGCATGATGCTTTGGCCAAACCACCATCAGAGTGGTGTGCATTCAGTTCTAGATGCCACATTTTATGGAAGACGTTAAACTGGGGCACCAACAGGCAGTTTGGCATGGTCATCAGCATGCTGGACTTGGGGTCATGAAGGCCTAGGTTCACATCCCTCCTCTGACACTTAATAACTGTGCAGCCAAGGCCAAGCCACTGCAATTCCTTGTGCTTTTTTCTTTACCTGTAAAATGAGAGGGTTGGATTCCATAACATCTAAGGTCCCCTCTGATTCTAAATGTATTTTCTATGATCCTAAGGCTTGTACAGTAGGGTGACTGGGGTGGAGGTGGGGAGTGATGGGTCTCTAGATCACAGAAGATTGGTTGAAGAAACTGGGATGTTTAGCCTGGAGAACAGAAGATTTAGGGAGGACAGAATGTCTGTCTTCAAATATTTGAAGGGCTGACATGTGAAGGACTGACTATGGTTGGCCCTTGGAGGCAGAACTAGGAAGGATCAATAGAAGTAGACTTCTGTGGGATGCACAGAGAAGCTCCCTGACCATTGGCAGTGTCACAAGGGTCTCCTGCTTATCAGTGGCCCCTCAAATATGGCTGTTGGACTACTTGTTAGGAAGGTCATAGAGAGCATTTCACTCTAGTCCCCATTGGACTAATTGTCTTCTGAAGTCTACTCAGATTTCAGATCCTGTGACCTTGTGGAAGGTACCATATCATCCCAGTGACCAGAGTCCAAAACTGACATCATTCCTCACTCTTCCTTCCCTCTGATCTGCCATGTCCAGGCAGGCGCTGAGACCTGTCAATTCTACCTCCACAGCCTCTCTCCCATCCTTCCCTTTCCCTCCATGCACTCAATCACCTACCTAGCTCAGGCCTTCACCTCTTGCCTGGACAATTACAAGAGTTTCCTAATTGATCTGCCTCCATCCACTTTCTCCCTTCTCCAATCCACCCTCCACAAAACTGCCAAAATAACCTTCACAAAGCATAGATTACCATGTCACTTTCCTACTCAAGAATTGTCAAGGGCCCCCTACTGCTTCTAGGATAAAATACACATTTCTCAGTTTGACTTTTAAAGTCCTTCACACTCATTCCAGTTCATGCTCATTCTCCTAGGTAGGGGTAAAGCCAAAATTTCCCCTGTCCTACATGGTTCTGTTATATTTATCAGGCAAGAACCTGTCTGGATTGTGCACTAGCCAGAAACAAGAGCTGGACACTTCCCAGGTGTGACAGGAAGTCTGTTCAGATTTTCTGAGTCTTGGAATTGGAATTTGGAGTGAGCAGCAAGTTAGGATAGAGCTTTCCAGGCAAACTCTTGAGAAGGAATTGCTTATGGGTGAGGAGAGGGCCTCAGCCTCAGCCTCAGCCTCATGACATCTCTTCCTCCTTCGACCAGAGAAAAAACTAGTAAAATGGGAAAGACTGAGAGATTTGGACTTTTTGAACATCAGCAGTATAAGAGCATCCCCAGATAGCTGGTGCCTCTACCTACATGGGTGGTCAAGGACAGACTGAATGAGATGAGAAAGAGACCCAGGGTTCAACAAAGAAAATCCAGCCAAACAGGCACACCTTGCCTGAGGGATCTATCTCCAGGACTCCATTGAAAGGACATCCAGGAGCTGGGAACAATTTCATTTGCCACTTGTGCTCTCTAAGCTGGGGCCCACTTTCCCCTGGACCCTGGATATTCTTGTGAGAAAGTGTGTCCTTGTCATCTGGAGGTTATGTTTTGTTCCAGTCATCTTTATTATACCACCTTAGCAAATACCCCTTCCTAAGAGCCATTTAAGTCTGATTGAGTCATTTATATCAACTGGTAATCATGAGGAAGCACATTTGTAGGGGGCTTGAACTATAGCATTATCAAGACAACTTCCAATCCTTCAGAACTAATCCTAGTACAATGCTGAGGGTCCTAAAAAGCAGATTTTGGGGGCCCAGTAGTCAATGAGAGTGAGAAGTGGGATGAGGATCCCCAAAATGTATCTGTGCTTTCCATATACTGCAGCTGAGCTGGTCTTCTTCCTTTTCTCTGAATTATCTCTTGCCTCCATGCTTTCAGGTAAGCTCATCCTGCTCTCCCCAACCCCTACCTTTCCTTGGCAGAGGAAGTACTGTGTACTTCATTGCCTCTGCCTCTTAGAATATTTTGCTTCCTTCTTTTGAGCTGAGGCTCAAGTGGGTTCAATGTCATGACCTGTGATGATGGTTTTATAATTCTCAATATTCATATCATGTGATCATTTGTATTATAATTATTTCTTGTGATGTCCTATTATCTTGCTACACTTCCCTCCCCTCCCCTCCCCTCCCCTTCCCTTCCCTTCCCCCCTTTCCTTCCCCCCTTTCCTTCCCCTTTTCCTTTCCTTCCCTTCTTTTTCCTCTTCTCCTCTACTTTCTTCTCTTTCCTTCAGTGGAAGCATCAGCAATCAGTAAAATGATAAAAAAAAATTAACTTCAGAACAAAATAAGCAAGAAAGGCAAAGGACATAATTTACTTTGGATAACCAAGCTTTTTTTGGAATTACAAAGTGTTCCAGAATGGGGAAGTGTAGTCCTGCTGTGCTCTCCCTGGGTCTGGCCACATCTGGAGTGCTGAGTTCAATTCTGGGCATGTCATTAAAGGAAAGCCCATGATAAGGTGTACAATGTCTAGAGGAGGACCATCAGGATGGTGAAGCCCTCTTGTGGAAAGTGAGAAGCAGTTGAGTGAACTGGGCAGATTTAACACAGAGGAAAGAAGACTCAGACTGTCTCCAAGTATCTAAAGGGCTGGTACCTGGAAAAAGGATCAGATTTGTTCTGCTCAGCCCCAGAGAGAAGAGCCAGAGGCAATAGGGGAAAATTGAAAAGGAGCTAATATAAGATGAATGTCAGATAAAACTTAGATTGGGTTGATCCTAAAGTGGAATGAATTGCCCCACAAAGCTATATTAACAGCACCTACCTTGAAGAGTTGTTGTGTGTGTCAAAGAAGACAATATGTAAAGTGTTTTGCAAACCTTAAAATTCTCTATGAAAGCTCTTCTTATTCTTCTTTTCCCCTTTATAGGAGGTCTTAAGATAGAAGACGGAGTACAACTTGTGCACTATGTTGTAGAGAGGATTGTTGTTCAAGTCAGGACTGGGCTGACTGATTTCTGACTTGAAGGTTCTGGAGCCACCATTAGACTGGAAGGCAACATTCTGGACAGGGAAGCCATAGCATCAATGGATAAATGAATCAGAGCAAGGTAAAGGAAACAGAAGAGAAGAATATGAAGACCTATGCTAACTGGATACTTTCTTCAACCCAAAAAGTGATTTTGCCTCAGTGGAATGCTCCAATACTAAGAACTTCAATCCACCAGCCAGATAAGGAGAGACACAATTGTTGAGCAGAAGACCATTGGGGTTAGCTTTCCCCATCATGGACCATTGAGTTCTAGGGATTAGTCACCCTAAAAGTTTGAGAGAAGAGAGAACCAACTGACAACAGGGCAGGGCTGACTAAGAGCCGGGGAGACCTTTGAAACCCTGACTTTGACTGAATTAGGCCACCACCCAAGAATTGGAAATTGTGAGGGGATGCCCATCAATTGGGAAATGGCTGAACAAGTTGTGGTGTCTGAATGTAATGGAATACTATTATTCCATAAGAAATGATGAACAAGCAGACTTCAGAAAAACTTGGAAAGACTTAAATGATGCTGAGCAAAATGAGTAGAACCAAGAGAACATTGTACACAGTAACAGCCACATTATGCGATGACTAACTTTCATAGACTTGGCTCTTCTTAGTAATGCAGGGATCTAAGACAACTCCAAAAGACTCTTGATGGAAAACGCTACCCACATCCAGAGAAAGAACTATAGAGTCTGACTGCAGGTGGAAGCATACTATTTTTCCTTTTTGGTTTTTTTTCTTTCTAGTGTTTTTTTCTGTTTGTTTCTAATTCCTTTTTACAACATGACTAATGTGGAAATATGGTGTGTTTGGTTTTTTTTTAAAGAATTAGGCTGGGGTGGCTAGGTGGTGCAGTGAACAGAACACTGGACTTGGAGTCGGGAGGGCCTGACTTCAAATCGGGCATCAGATGCTTGATACTTACTAGTGGTGTGACTTCACTTAACCCCAATTGTCCTGCTTTCCACCCTCCAAAAAAGAAAAAAAAAAGAATTAAGCCACGACATCCTGAGGTGGTATAGAGAAGATGGGGTTGTGAGTGACACAAAAGCCTGGCTGTGATCAGTGGTTGGAAGTACTGAACTTGGAGGCCAGAAAAATCTCGATTTGAATCCTGCTTCTTTGACTGACTTTTGTCAAGCCTTCCAATTCATCTGCCATTCAACTGATGAAGTAATTTCACTGAAGCCTAGGACTGATCTTGTCATCTCCCTACTCAATAACCTCCAGTGGTCCCCCATCACCTCCAAGATCAAACATAATATTACCTGTTTGGCATTCAAGGCCCTTCATAACCTTTCTTACTATTCCAGTCTTCTTACACCTTCCTTCCTTCCTTAGATCCAATGGCACTGGCCTCCTTGCTTTTCCTCCCATAAGGCATTCCCTATCCCCTCTCTGGATCTTTTTGCTGGTTATCCAACATGCCTGGAATGTTCTCCTTTCTCACCTCTGTTTCCTAGTTTCCCTGGCTCCCTTCATGACTCAGGTCAAATCCTACCTTTGGCAAGAGGTTTTTACTGATCTTCTTCCCACCTCATTCCTCCAGTCTCTTCCCTCCCACACTACCTCCTATTTATTCTATATGTGTCGTGTTTGTCCACAGTTGTTTTCACGTTGTCTCCCCATTAGACTGTGAGCTCCTTGAGGGTAGTGACTGTTTTTGACTCTACCCTAGCGTGTATCCCTACTATTTAGCACAGTGTCATGCACATAATAGGCACTTGGATATTGATTGACTACCTGCTGGATTTCATCTCTCTGAGCCTTGGCTAGCTTCTCTGAAGAATAAGGTTAATCACACATGTCATATCTACTTCACGGAGCTGTTAAAAGATTGAATGAAATGTTTGCAAAGTGATTCACAAACTTTAAACCACCATATGAATATAAATAATCATTATTATTCCCATCTGTGCCTCCATTTCTCCATCTTTAACCTTTCTGGACCTCTGTGGAACAATGGAGTTGGCCCTGATAAGATCTGTAATTGTAAAAGTATTTGCAGATCCTGTACATGACTGCACACCACGATGGGGGGGAGGGAGGGGAGAAAATCTGAAACTCAAGGGACTGTGGAACTGAATCTTGTAAACTAAAAGTAAATAAAATAAATAAAAAAAAGAAACTGAAAAAAAAGTTCTATAATTTTATCAGCACTGAATCTATAATCCTATGATAAAGAACACAGGAACAATTTACTCAGATGAATTATCTCACAGAGTCCTTGAGAGGAATTATGCTTTTTAATCCCCCCAAAAAAACATTACAGAAATAAGAATTGCTATTACCATTCCTATGTGATTTGCCCAAAGTCACTCAGTTGGTAGACAGCAGTGCCAAGACTTGACCCCAAGTTCCTGGACCCCAGCCCTTTTTGCTGTTTTATACTACATTATATAAGAGGGCTGGTTCCTGGTAATTTTCACTTTAAGATCCTGTTCAAAGTTGCCTGTGATTTTTCAGACAGACTCTACTTTGGGATCAAAACATTTTATACTTGGTCACTTTCCAAAGGTGGATTGCTTTTGAAAAGTTTGAGCTAAATCTAGTCAGCTGGTTTTACTTAAGGAGAAGTATGGAAATATACCCCTCCCCCTTCTATGGGGAAAAAGGAGCATCCAGGTTCTTTTTAAAACCCATTCTGAGCTTCCTGAGCTGGAGGTCTAAACAACATATGTAATGTTGTGAGTGGAAAAGGTCCTATATGTAAAAAATCTTAATAGCAACTCTTTTTGTGGAGGCAAAGAACTAGAAACTGAGGGGAGGAGGGTGTCCATCAATTGGGGAATGGCTGAACCAATTACAGTATGTGAATGTAATGGAATGCTGTTGTGCCATAGGAAACAACAGAGTTCTATTTTAGAGAAATTTGGGAAGACTTGTTTGAACTGATGCATTGTGAAGTGAGTAGAAGTAGGAAAATAACTTGTAATATAACAATAACACTGTAAAAACAAGCAACTTTGAAAGACTTAAGAACTCTAAACAATGCAGTGACCAGCTGTGGTTCCAAAAGAGAGATGATGAATAAGAAATAAATAAGCAGTAAAAGGGGCTAACCACCTCTCGGTGGAGAGTGATAGATAAAATAGTGCAACGTAAGGCACATGTTTTTGGACACGGACAAAATGGGAGCTGATATTTGCTTAACTCTGCACGTTTGTTACGAGGCTTTTTTCCTTTTTTTTTTTTTCTAGTGAGAAAGGCAGGAGAGGAAAAAAATGCTTAATTTAAAAAATGGTATGGAAAAGTAGACAAAACAAATCCTCCACCTCTACTTTAAATATGTAACCAGGAGCTCAAGCCAATTTGCATAAGACATTCCTCAGTGGCATAGAATAATTATTCAATAATCCCATTCAGTTTACGAGAGGAAAGATCCTTGGTTTTCTGGCTTCCAGCACTGAGAGAAGAGACAGATTCTCTTCAGGGAGAGGTCCCTAGAGGAAGAGAATAACTGTGGGAAGAAGCTCACACACACACACACACACACACACACACACACACACACACACGATCTGACACATTGATCATGTCCCTATTTCCCAGCTTATTATACTAGAGACTTCAGAGAGTTTCCCCTTGGGTGAGATCTGGGCCTTTCTCTCTTGCTTCAGTTGAGATATCTTGCTCCAAGTGGGAGATCTTATTGTATTCTGTATATTGTCTGGCATATTCTCATCTGCATAACTTTTATGATTTCTGTCTCCTATTGGTCTGAATAAATGGGTCTATTTGCTACGTATGTGGTCTTTATGTAACTGGCATTTGATGGGAAGGAAGTCAAACCTTACTTTATGGTGCTCAGCAGTTACGTGTAGATGTAGATGGATTATTTGGGAAGCTCTTTCTTAGGGAAGGAATAGCAATCAGGCACGAAGTTTAAATCTAAAAAGTCCTTCCCTTGGAACAACAAAATTTAGGAGAATAGAGAGGAGAGCAGAGTGGACAGCTATATCTCTTGTTCATCTCCCGACAGGAGTCAAAGTCTCCTTTGGAGATGGGTGGGTAGAGGAGAACCTTTTGATACCTGTCTATCCACACTCCCCTTGGCCCACACCTAGACAGTCCCATGTAGACGCATATAACCTACGTGAGCAACACACTCACTCTACACGCTTGAGACACTGAGGCCCCCCCAGTTTATCCAGCCAGGGTCAAAGACAGGATTCAAACCCTGACTCTAATTCCAGAACACTTCTCATGCCATCATGTGGCCATTTATTTTAAAAGGTGATCTAGGTGCAGAGAGGATCAATGAAAAGACCTCTGAGGCCCTGGGTTCAAGTCCCAGCTCTGTCACTTACCATGTAATCTTGGACCAGTCATCTCCCCTCTTCAGGCCTCTGTTTCCTCCTTGGCAAAAAGGGTCACCAAAATGAGGTCTAAGGTCCCTTTACCTAGTTTAGTTCTACTTTATAGAATGTAAACTGCTGGAGGGCAGGGACTTTCATTTTCATCTTTGTATCCACAGCACGTTGCATGGTACCTGTCACACATCACAGGTGTTTAATGAATGCTTATTGAATAATCAATCTAGGCTTCCAAGAGAAAGATGCTGCTATTACTTTACTGCTATCACGAACCATTAAAGACCATAGAATTTATGCCAACTAGGTGAATAAGTGTATAGCATGCAGGACTCAGCACCAGGAAGACCTCAATTCAAATCCTGTTTCAGACTATTGGCCAAAGAGGGTCAAATCAGGAATGATGGGCAGAAGCTGAAAAGAGAGATTTTAACGGGAGGGGAAAATGACTAACCATTGGAGCTGTCCAAGTGGAAGGGGCTGCCTGGAGGCTGGGTAACCATTTGTCCTGTATGTTGTAGTGGGGACTCCTTTTGTGTATTGGTCACAGTAAATGGCCACTGAGGTCCCTTCCAACTCTCAGAATCTTTGATTCTGTAATCCAACTTTTTTTTTTTTAAGGATTTTGAGACCTGGTGAAGAGAATTTACTTAGCCAGGGTTATGAAATTAGTCAATCACAGAGACAGGATCTGAATGAGGTCCCCTGATTCTAGATCCAGCCCTCTCTTGGTTATGTCACAAATTGGAGGCTGACAGAGATGCTTTTATTTTCCATGTGTGTTATGATGCTTTTTTTTTTCTTTTTGGAGGGGGAAAGGTAGGGCAATTGGGGTTAAGTGATTTGCCCAAGGTCACGCAGCTAGTTTTGTGTGAAGTGTCTGAGGTTGGATTTGAACTCAGGTCTTCCCAACTCCAGGACCTGTGCTCTATTCACTGCGCCATCTAGCCGCTCCTCAATGCTTATTTGTTAAGAACTCATGGGGAACAAAAAGACCAAGATCTTAAAAAGACAACAAAGAGAGATACCAATTATATCATAAGTGGAGTCTCAGGTTGTAATACAGTGAGGAGCCAGTATTCCTCTGGGTGTCCCAACTCGGAAAGGCCAACTCAAAAACCACCTTGCTGTTTTGATATTAGCAGTGGTTCTATCTGGGACAAGCCAGGTGTGATAGGCTCCCAGGCCATCAAACTGCTGTGTGCCATTATTGTGAAGATGGAGAGAACTATAGCGAACCACCTTCTTACTGCAAGAATCTTGGCCTGACCCCCAGATTCTATCCCTCTCTTTCTCCTCAAAGGATGCTGGGCTTCCAGATCTGGGTGCACACTGTGTCTCTTCCCAGTAAACTACAAGCTTCCTAAGGGGCTGTTTCTCACTTTGCATTTCTATCCCCAGTGCCCACAAGGAAGGGCAGATCTGTAGACAGGAAGTAAGGGAGCCAGGATTCAAACCCACATCCTCTGAAGTAAAAAATGTTGATATAGTTTATTTTATTCAATATCACAGCACAGAGCCATTTGATTGTGTGTACTGCATTATAGGGGTAGCTAGGTGGTACAGTGGATAGAGTGCTGGACCTGGAAGTCAGGAAGACTCATCTTTGTGTGTTTAAATCTGGTCTCAGACACTCACTAGCTGCATGACCCTGGGCAAGTCACTTACACCTGTTTGCCCCAGTTCTTCATCTGTAAAATGCTGGAGAAGGAAATGACAAAACAGTCCAGTATCTCTGCCAAGACAATGGGAGGTCAGGCACGACTTAACCAATGACTTAATAATAACAACTGCATTGTAATTTTAACTATTTTTTTAAAATTAGCAAATATTTATTCACTCTCTTCCACCTCCCCCACCATGGAAACAAAAAAGCAAAACAAAATAAAATCCTTTTGAGAACATGCTTAGTAAAGCAAAATTAATCCCCACATTGACCACATGCCCAAATCTTTATCTCATTCTTCATACTGAACCCACTTCACTGTCAGGAGGTGAGTAAAATTCTTCTTCATTTGTCCTCTGGAATCAAGGCTGGTCACTGTTTAGAGTTCTTAAGTCTTTCAAAGTTTTTTATTTTTCTCAGTTTTTGAGAAAAAAAATTTGCGAAATGTTGGTCCAATTGTTCTTAAAAGTGTCATAGAATTTTTCTGTGAATTCATCAGGACCAGGAGTTTATTCCTTTAGTAGTTTCTTTACAAGCAGATCTATTTCCTCTTCTGAGACTGGGTTATTTAAGATCTCTATTTGGTCTTCTGGTAGTTTGAGAGTTTTATGTTTTGAAAGCATTCCTCTATTTTTGGGGTGTTCTCAGTTTTGTTAGCATATAGCTGTGTATAATACATTCAGGTATTCTTTTTATTTCTTCTGGTTTTGTGGCAATTTCACCTTGCTCATTTGCTATTTTAGTACTTTGACTTTTTTGACCTCTTTTCAATCAAATTTATTAAAAAGTTTGATTTTATTTGATCTTCAAAGAACCAGTTTTTACTTTTACTTATCATTTCTATTGGAGGTTTTTGTTTCTAATTTATCTTTTTCTACTCTAATTTTTAATATCTCCTTTCTTGTGTGTGTTTTAGGTTTGGTTTTTTTGTTAACTTTCTAATTTTTAAAAATGCATATTCAATTCATTGATCCTTTCTTTTTCTGTTTTGTTAATGAATGTTTGTAGAGATATGATTTTCCCTCTGAGGTCTGATTTAGCTACATGCCAGAAATTTTGGTATGTTATTTCATCATTATCATTTTTTACATAGTTATTGTTTCTATGAGTTGTTCTTTAGCCAACTCATTATTTAGGACTTCATTCCTAAATCTCCATTTGGGTCTGTGTTTTTTGTTTGTGATCACTGAACTAGTAACTACTTTTATTATGCTATGGTTTGTAAAGGATGTGTTAACTATTTCTTTCTTCGTTTCTTTCTTTTTCTTCCTTCCTTCCTTCCTTCTTTTCTTTCTTTCTTTCTTTCTTCCTTCCTTCCTTCCTTCCTTTCTTTCTTCCTTTTCTTTCTTTCTTTTTTGCTTGTTGGAAGGTGGAAGGCCGGGCAATTGGGGTTAAGTGACTTGCCCAAGGTCACACAGCTTGTAAGTGTTAAGTGTCTGAGGCTGGATTTGAACTAAGGTCCTCCTGACTCCAGGGCTGGTGCTGTATTCACTGCACCACCTAGCTGCCCCTGTGTTAACTATTTCTACTTTTTTCCCATTTGCTTGCAATATCTCTATGCCCTAATATGTGGTCAATTTTGGTAAAAATTTCATGTGGCACTAAGAGATATGCATATTCTTTAGCAGTCCCATTTAGAAGACTCCATAGGTTTTTTTAAACTCTAGTTTCTCTAGCAATTTATTCATTCCTGTATCTTCCCTTTTGTTTATCTTTCTGTTGCACTTATTCAAACCTGAGAAAGGGATATTGAAGTCTACTGTTATTATTGTGTTACTGTCTATGTCTTCTCATAACTCAGATAATGTTTCCTTTGTGAATTGGATGCTAAAGCATTTGGAGTATATAAGTTTATTACTGATAGTGCTTTGTCATCTAGGGTTCCTTTCACTATAATGTATTTTTCCTACTCCCTTAGTTTTATTTTGTGTATGTCTTTTTAAAAAAATGTTTCTAAAAACTATCTATTCATATCCTTTGACCATTTATTAACTTGGGAATGACATATTCTTGTATATTTGATTCATTTCTCAGTATATTTGAGAATTGAGGCCTTTATCAGAGAAACCTGTAAAAAAAAAATCACAATTTCCTACTTTCCTCCTAATATTGACTGCATAGATTTTTTGTGCAAAAACCTTTTAATTTAATGTAATCAAAATTATCTATTTTACATCGCTATATCTTTTGTTTGGTCACAAATTCTTCCCTTATCCATAGATCCGACAGGTAAAATATTCTATACTTTCCTAATTTGCTTATTACATCACCCTTTGTTTCTAAATCACGTAGCCATTTTGACCTTATCTTGGTATACAGTGTGACATTGGTCTATACCTAGTTTCTGCCAAACTGCTTTTCAGTTTTGCCAGCAATTTTTGTCAAATAGTGAATTCTTATCCCAAAAGCTTAGATCTTTGTGTTTATCAAACACTAGTCATTTACTACTGTGTATTGTGTACCTAATCCATTCCATTGATCTATCACTCCTTTTCTTAGCTAATACCAGATTGTTCTGATGATTACCACTTTGTAATATAATTTGAGATCTGGTACTGCTGGCTCACCTTTCTTCACATTTTAAAAAATCGATTCTCTTGACATTCTTGACTTTTTATTCCTCCAGATGAATTTTGTTATTTTTTTCTAGCTCTATAAAATAATTCCTTGGTAGTTTGATTGGTGTGGCACTGAATAAGTAAATTAATTTAGGTAGAATTGTCATTTTAGTTATATTGGTTCAGTCTCTCCATGAACAATTAATATTCCTCCAGTTGTCTGGATCTGACTTCATTTGTGTGAAAAGTATTTTGTAATTGTGTTCATATAGTTTCTGGGTTTCTTCTGACCAGTAGACTCCCAAGTGTTTTATACTGTCTGCAATTATTAGATGGAACTTCTCTTTCTATCTCTTGCTGCTGGACTTTGTTGGCAATATATAGAAATGATGATGATTAGTGTGGGTTTATTTTATATCCTACAACTTTATTGAAGTTTTTAGTTATTTCAATTAGTTTTTTTTAGTAGATTCTCTTATATATTCTCTAAGTATACTATCATATTGTCTGCAAAGAGTGACAGTTTTGTTTCCTTATCACCTATTTTAATAGCTTCAAATTTTTCTCTAGCTAACTATAGCTAGCATTTCTAGGACAATATTGAATAACAATGATGATAATGGGTATCCTTGTTTCACCCCTGATCTTATCGGGAAAGCTTCTAGTTTATCCCCATTACAGATAATACTTGCTGATGATTTTAGATAGATAACTAATTATTTTAAGGAAAGCTCCATTTATTTTTATGCTTTCTGAAGTTTTTAATAGGAATGAGTGTTCTATTTTTTTCAAAAGCTTTTTCCTTATCTATTGGGATGATCTTATGATTTCTGTAGGTTTTGTTATTGATATCGTCAATTATGCTGATAATGTTCCTAATCTTGAGCCAGCCCTGAATTCCTGATACAAATCCCATCTGGTCAGGGTGTATGATTTTTGTGATATAGTGCTACAATCTCCTTACTAGTATTTTATATGTCTTTTGTTTTTTAAAATGTGTTTCTTGTAAGCAACAAATTCTAGGATTTTGTTTTCATACCAAGTCTATCACCCTTTTTTATTTCATTATATTATTCTGTTTTGTCTGGTCCACCCTCTTGTTTACCATGTGATTCAAAAAGGATTCAAACCCCAGTTTCTCTGGGATTCAAACCACGCTATTTCTCTAGCCATCCTCTTCCAGTCGTGCAACTAATGATAGCTGCTCAATAGAGATTTGGGGAATAAGAAGTAATTTTCTTGCCTTGCACCGTTTCATAGGATGCAGACCTGGAAGGGACCTTGGAGAAGATGAGAGCCACATCCTCCATTTTACAGATGATAACACTGAGGCTTAGAAAGGTTAAGTGCTTCCCCTGGGTCACACAGGGAAGGAGCAATCATGGCTGAGATTTGATCTCAGATCCTCTCTGACTACAGAAGTGGTGCTGTGTTCCCCCTCGGCATGCCTCTCGCTGGCAGCTGAATAGTAAGAATCTGGATTTATTTAAATGGCAAAGTTTAGAAATGCCAGGATGCTGGGCATTCTGAAACCCAAAGCTAAGAATGTCTATGGGATCCCAGAGAGGATATTTAAAGAGAAAGGATAAGAAAGTCACCGCTTTCCCGATGAAGCTTTCCTGTGCAATCCTGTTTCTCTAGTTGGTAATGACTTTTTGAGACCCCACAGAGCACTTCGTTTTGTACTCCTTCACCCACTTATACATGCTTGTCGCCTGTATACATGCTATCTCCTATCTTCTTACTAGCCTAGGAGCACCAGGAGGGCAGGGACTCCTAGGTGGAAGTGTACTTTTCTCAGTCCAGATGCAGGACTCCACACAGAGTGGGCACTTCCAACATCTGGAAATTGACTAGACCTAGAGATCAAGGATGAGGCTGGAACCCTGTGCAGCATTCCAAAGAGGTGATGTTCCCATTGGTATTGAGAGTGAGAACTGAGTCTTTAAAAAGGCCAGGAAGACTTTGAGTGATGTTTCTGATGGGATCCTGGGATGGTGGAATGTAAGCTTCTTGAGGGCAAGGATGGTGTCAGGGCCTAACATAACCCCTGGAACCCAGTCACTGGTGCTTCCCTGATGCTTGGTGATTGGTGCCGATCAGATATATACAGCTTAAGTAAGATTGAGCACAAAGCATGCAGTCCTCGGTGCTCAGTAGGCACTCAGTCCTGCCCTTTCTTTGGGACTTGGCTCACCAGCCATTCCTTTACAGGATACACTACCCCCAGAGTCTGGTGGCAGGTGAGGAGCACCTATGTTTTAATATTTGTTCGCTTCATCAGGAGATCATAGGAGGAAGAATTTTCATGCCTGTACTCATTGTCTGACCTGAGTTTGTTAGATATTTAGGCACAGTTTTACAGGGATTATGTTGATGGTGGTTATCAGCATTGTTGTAGGCAGCCAAGAAGTGTGGAAAGAACTCTGAGATTGGAGCCAGGGATCCTGGGTTCAAATTTTAGCTCTGCCATTTGCTATCTAGATGGCCTTGGGTAAGTCATTTCCCTTCTGGACTTCAGTTCTTTCAGCTGTAAAGTAAGAGGGGAGTGGCAGCCTGGCATAGTAGTTGGAGAGCTAGCCTGGGGGGT
>CM053583.1:19916424-19931255 GCA_028627135.1 Pseudochirops cupreus | reverse complement strand
GGGGGGGGCGGGACTGAGGAGAATGAGGGAGGGAGGGAAAGACAGAGGGAGGGAAAGAGAGAGAGATAAAGAGAGACAAAGAGAGAAAGAGAGACAGAGAGAGAGAAAGAAGAGAGAGACAGAGACAGAGACAGAGACAGAAAGGAGAGACAGAGACAGAGACAGAGTGTGACTGATAGAATTAACCTAAATGATCTCTAAAGTCCTTTCCCAGTCTGAATCCTATGTTATTATAACCATAACTATCAGCATATTTCTCTACCTCCAGTGATATCCTCCTCTGATACCTCACTGGCGACAAGGTGACCCTTCATTTTTAAAGGCTGTGATAGATGAGTGACCTTCTGGTACAGTGAAAAGAGCTGAATTTAGTCAGAGGGCCTGGGTTTGAATCCTAATTTTGTTCTTCATTACTTGTGTGATCTTGAGCAAATCACTTAATCTCTCTGAAGTTCAGTTTTGTCATTTATAAAATGAGAGGCGAGATTTGGACTAAATGACTTTGAGGTCCCCAAATCCTAAGGTCCTAAGTTGCGGCCAGTCCTAATAGAGCTACAAAGCCTTGGAGTACAGGTCTAGTGATCAATGGTGTGGCATTGTGCAGGCTTCTGAGTTCTGAGGGGCTGGCCTCAGGATGCTAAAAATTTCAGCTGTGACAACTTTTAAAAACCACCTATCAGGTTAGAAAAGAATTGTGCCCCACCTCCACAGAGAGAATATCTTCCCCAGTGAGACTGCAGATCTTTAAAGAGTATGCATAGCCCTTTGGCAGGAGTGGGGGGCTGGGGTGGGAGGGTGACCTATGCTTTCAGCAGAGCAGGGAATGAAGCATGTGGGGACACCCTTTACTGATGAATCTTTTGTGAAGTGTCTGGGGCCCTGAGAGGTAAGAGATTTCCCCAGGGTCACACAGTCTGTGAGTGCATGGCAGATCAGGACTTGAACTGAGGTCTCTGGGATGCCAGGGCTGGCCTTCTTTCCACTAAGGCGTGATGCATTAAAGTTTTACAGAAGGTTTTTTGGACGGGGCTTCTTTGCCAGGGGACAGAATGCTTGTCTCAAATCTCTTCACTGGGGACTGGATTGTTTTGGCTCAGTCTCAGGGCTTCTGTGCCCTGAACTGCTGACCTGCTGCCTATGGCTTGGGGCAGATCTGGGTCATTTCTGGGCTGGAGTCGACTCTGGGCATCTCTGGAGTCCAAGGCTTTACCCTAGTGCTGCTCTGGGCTCCAGAGAGTTGTTTGGTCAGAACACAGCAGACCTGAAGTGGCCCTAACCTTTCCATTCAGGACAGCATGAAAGGGGAGTGACTGCTCTTTCTTACTTAAAGCAGGTCCCCAAATGAACTGGCTCCTAAGGAGGGAGGGAGAAGGCTGGGGCTTGAGATTGTGTTTCTCCTAAGGAATCCTAGAAACTGGCCAGCCAAAGGATGAGGAATTCATGCAACAAGCATTTGTGGGTGCCTTGGTGTGCCAGGCATGTACTTTGTGGCAAGGCAGACAAAGACAAGACAACAATCCTTGCCCTCCAGGAGCTTATATTCAATAGAGAGAAAGCAAACAGATGGAAAATTCAATCCAAAGTAGATATAATGTAATTTCTGGGGAGGAGGAAGGCATTCCCAACCTCGGGGGATCAGGAATGCCCCCACTAGGAAGTGGTCCTTGAAGTGAGCATTGGGAAGATTCCCCTGAGGCCAACAAGAAGTGAGAAGAGGAGCATTCCAGGAACAGAGGAAAGCTCTCCTCAAGGCACCAGAACAAAAGATGGGAAACAGCAAGCAAGTCACTTTGGCTGGAATGTTGGGTGCATGAAGGAATATGAAGATAAAGATGATGTGGTCTCTACCCTCAAGGAGCTTACCTTCTTATTTTGAATAATAGTTTATTTTTCCCTAATTATATATAAAAATTTTAAAACATTCCTTGAAGTTTGAGTTCCAAATTCTATTCCTCTTTCCTTCCTCTCCCCTCTCCCCGAGATGGTAAGTAATCTGATATAGATTATATGTATGCAATCATGTAAAACATTTCCATATTAGTAATTTTGTACAAGAAGACTTGAACAAAAAAGAAGGAGAAAGAAAGAAGGAAAGAAAGAAAGAAGGAAAGGAAGGAAGGAAGGAAGGAGAAAAATAGTATGCTGTATTCAGACAACATGATTCTTTCTCTGGAGGCAAATAGCATTTTTCATCATGAGTCCTTTGGGATTATTTTAGATGACTGTATTGTTGAGAATAGATAAGTCATTCACAGTTCTTCATTGTACAATGTTATTGTACATTGTTTCCTTGGTTCTGCTCACTTCATTTTGTATCAGTTCATGTAAATCTTTCCAGGTTTTTCTGAAATCATCCTGCTTGTCATTTCTTATAGCAGAATAATATTCCATCACAATCACATACTACAACTTGTTCAGTCATTCCCTAACTGATCGACATCCCCTCAATTTCCAATTCTTAGCCACCATGAAAAGAGCTGCCATCAATATTTTTGTACAAATAAGTTCCCCTGCCTCTTTTTTTTTTTAAATCTCTTTGGGATATAGACCTAGTAGTGGTGTTGCTAGAACAAAAGACTGCACAGTTTGATAGCCCTTTTGGCATAGTTTCACATTTATCTCTAAAATGGTTGGATCAGTTCACAACTCCACCAATAGTACATTAGTATCCCAGTTTTCTCACATTCCCTCCAACATTTATAATTTTCCTTTTTTGTCATATTAGCCAATCTGAAAGGTATGAGATGGTACCTCAGAGTTATTTAAATTTGTATTTCTCTAATCAATAGTGATTTAGAGCATTTTTTAGACTATAGATAGCTTTGATTTCTTTGTCTGAAAACTCCTGTTTATATCTGTTGACCATTTACCAATTGGGGAATGATCTGTATTCTTACAAATTTGATGCAGTTCTCTATATATTTGAGAAATAAAGCCTTCATCAGAGCCTTACTTGCTGTGAAAATTTTTAGGGAGCTTACCTTCTACAGTGGGGATGCAATGTATACAAATAAGAAAATCCAAAGTATATATAAAATGACACAAAGACATTTTAAGAGGGAGAGAATGATCATAACTGAGGAGCTTAAACAAGGCCTTGTTTAAGAGGTGCTCACTGAGTTGTGCCTGGAAATAAGAGTTATAATAAGGCTCCATGGTGGAGGCAGGACATTGCAGACCTGGGGTGCTACCAATGCAAGAAATTTGAGGAAAGGAACATATCTTACAGAGTCGGAAGGATCCTTGGAAGTCATCTAAGCAACCCTCTTAATTTACAGATGAGGAAACTGAGGTCTGGAGTTCACAATAGGACAATACATTGTGAAATACTTGGCAAATCTTCCATCACTATATTCATGTAAATTTTCTTTATTTTTTATTTAAGTTGAGAAACTGAGGCACAGAGAAGGAAAGAGCTTTGTTCTAGATCCCACAGACCACAAGCGGCAGACCCAGAATTCAAAGGCAAATCCCAGAACTCCCAAACCTGGTCCTCTTGCTACCCTACCATGAGAGATCCTCCCCAAAAAAGGCTGTAGGTGAGAGACTGTTGACTCCCAGTTCTGGGCTCTTCCCACGGGCCCAAGGAGACTCCTCCGGGGTCACCTCATTCACAGAATTCCAGGCCCCATCTTCTGCCCTCCCCAAACAGTGTTTGTATTCAGAACATGTACAGCTTGAGCAAGGCAAAGCCTTCGTCCTCCATTATACAGAAGGGATTGGCAGCTGGAACTGAAGATGATAGAAATAAGCTATTGATCAAGGGTTTTAAAAGTGCTGCAACTGGGCTCCTGTGATGCTGGCAGACTGAGGGTGGCACTCAGGCACTACACAAATGCAATAACATTTATAACCCAAGGGCAAGTGCTTTTTATATGAAAATAAAAAGACAATCCTCTGTTGAATTCTTTTTCTACTCAGGGTTGGCTTTGATTGGCTAAAACAACCAGGCTGGCCTAGCTGGCAGGTGCTGGGACAATAAACACTGGATTTAGAGGTCCTGGGTTCGAATCCTGACTCAGTCCCTTACTGTATGACCTTGGGCAGGTCACTTTCCCTCTCTGACCCTCAGTTTCCCCATTTGTAAAAAGAGTAGTAATAGTAATAACTGGCATTTATGCAGTGCTTTAAGGTTTGGTAAGTGCTCCAGAACAAGCCCATGAGGGCTTGTGTTGTGATTCCCATTTCACAGATGCAACTGCTTTCTCCCTGTCCTTTTCCTACCCTGATGCTACAAGGTAGGTGGGGGTGATATTTGAGGGGAGGGTAACAAATGGAAGAGCAGTTTGAAGGAGAGAGGCCCTCAAGGTCAGGGACCCATGCTAGGGGGAGACAATGGCAGGGCTGCCCTTTGCTAAGCCTGGCTGCTGCCTTCTCTGGCCCACTCTTGGCTGACTCCATCGCCCTGACGTTTTCTCAATAGTCTCAATAACTGCCTCACTAGATCCCCCACACTAGAATTTTAGCTCTTTCACCTCCAGAACTTGTGCCCTTGGCTCCCCACACCCCATTAGCGACTGCCTCTGGGGCCCACCGTCTCAAGCAGGCTGGGCCATGCTTCTTTTCACTCTCTCCTGCCCACCAGCTATCTTTTCTGAAGCCTTACTGCTACCCTGCTTATACCCCTTCTTCCTCCTTGCCCCCCCCCCCCAGTGTGGGCTCCAGAATCAGCTCAACTATGCCATTTTTGTTGTAAGGGTTATGTCAGCCTACCACTCTCCTGTGGCCTCAGTCAAATTCCTGTAATCTTCTTGACCAAAGTGCCTTTCTCTGGCCACCACTGCCCCATGTGTGTTGTCTTCCTCTTTTAGAGTATAAATTCCTTGAGGGTAAGAATTCATATCTTTTTATATCTCCAGAGCTTACCCACCCACCCATCTGTCTATCCATCCATCTGTCCAGCCATCTGTCTATCCAGCCAGCCATCTGTCTGTCCATCCATCTATCCATCCATCCATCCATCCATCCATCCATCCATCCATCCATCCTTCCTTCCATCCATCCATCCATCCATCCATCCATCCATCCATCCATCCATCCTTTATCCGCCTAGCTGAGCCCAGAATCCACCCAAGGTCACTGATAAAAGCTAGACAGCTAAGCCTGAGGGAAGTACCAAGCCTCCAGAGTTCCAGTTTGCATTGGATCCTGAGTTTTCTATTCCCTGTGCCTGAGCCCCAGAGTTCTTCCACGGTTGCTGTTTCTTTGGTGAATTGAGTGAGCGGCCAGTAGGTCCTTTGCCCAATCAGAGGGGAGCGGCAGTGGAAAACTCGACAAACGTAGGCGTTCCTGGGGTCAGGCCCCACCTGCGCATGGTGGGCCCTCAGGGCTGGCAGAGAGGTAGACTTACGGATGCTCTATGTGTTTATTAGTGGTTTTGTTCTCTAGTTATTATGCCCTGTTTATTCGTTTATCAATTCTATGACCCACTCCCTTGTGTTTGCTTCCAGGGAGATCAGGTTCAGAATGCCAATTACATGTTAGTGTTCATCAAAACAGAGTGAGTTCTAGAAAGAAAGGAGTGGAATTTCACCTGTGGTTGGGAGCTTAGAGCTAAGTCTGCTTGGGTACATACCCAAATCCCCTCACCTCTTAATGATAAGTTGGCAATGGGCCCCCAAAGGAAGAGGTGGAGTTGAGGGACAGAACATCAAAGACTCCCTAAAAACTAGCAAAAGCATGGCACTTGTGTCCCATCGGGGTGAATTAAAACTACCAGGACAAGTATGGGACCCCTTGGTGAGCAAATGTGTCATGGTGGGTGGAGGACTGAACCCGGAGACAGGAAGACCTGCATTCAAATTCAACCTTAAATGCTACTTTGCTGTATGACTCTGGGCAAGTCACTTAACCACTATCTGCCTCAGTTTCCTCATCTGTAAAATGGAGACAGTAATAGCATCTACCTCCCAGGCTTGTTGTGATAATCAAATGAGATTATATATATGGTGCTTTACAGACCTTAAAGTGTTACATATAAAAGCTATTAATATTATCATTAATGGTGAATTTCAAATGGTGCCTGGTGGTTAAACAGATAGGAGGAAATTGATCTTCAGAGAGGTTAAGTGACTTGGCCATGGTGACGAGGCTGCTAAGGGTGAGAGATGGTATACCAACCCAAGTCTTCTATCTAGTCACCTTCCAGCCCTAACTCCCATGAGTTTTGGGTTTAACTTTTGACATGATCTGTCACAGTATCTCAAAGGTAGGAAGGACCTCAAAAACAATGCAGATCAAGCCAAGTCAACACCACTTATTCAATCCTTCCAATGTGCCAGGCATCCCATGTGCTAGGTGCTAGGGGTACAAAGAAAAGTACAAACGGGACCTGCCCTCAAGGATTTTACAGTCTAATGGGGGAGAAAACATGTAAACAACTAGGAACATTCAAGATATATCAAATTGAAACTAATCGCAGAGTTTTAGAGCCAGTATTTAGTGTTAGGAACTAAAATTGAGGAAGACCTGGAAAGGCTTCTTGAAGAAGGTAGAGTTTGATGTAAGACCTGAAGAAAGTAGGGGAAGCCAAGAGATAAGAGAGAGAGACTTCAGGGTATAGAGTCAGGACATGGGAGGAACAATCAAGAGGCCAGTGTCACTGGATGATAGAGAACATGGTGAGGGTGCAAGG
This sequence comes from Pseudochirops cupreus, assembly GCA_028627135.1. Classification (NCBI taxonomy): domain Eukaryota; kingdom Metazoa; phylum Chordata; class Mammalia; order Diprotodontia; family Pseudocheiridae; genus Pseudochirops; species Pseudochirops cupreus. The sequence continues at coordinate 19,924,621 of CM053583.1, read as the reverse complement.
TATCAAAAGTCTGGGAAGGTAAGAAGAAGCTAGCAGGTTATGGAGGGTTTAAAAAACCAAACAGAGTGTCTTATATTGCATTTGGGAGGTAATAGGGAGCCACAGAAGTTTATTGAGGAGGGGGATGATATTTCTGGTCCTGGACTTTAGGAAATTGCTTTGCTAGCTAGCTGGAGGAGGGACTAGAGTGGGAAGGAACTTCGGGCCAGCAGACCCAGCAGTTGTGAGGCGGTAGGCCAGGTTTGAAGGAATGAGGTAGAGGAATGGCAGTGTCAGAGGTGAGAAGGGGAGAATATTCAAGAAAAGTTCCTACTTCCTTCTTCCTCCAGTCTTCCTTTTTTTTTTTTCCCCACGAAGTCATAGCTCAAGAATCGTCTTCTGTATGATCTTTGCTGATGCCCCAGGCATGAGTGCTCTCCCACCGAGGTGACCTTGAATTCAACTCATTTGTATAGATTTGTGTTTATTCCCTTTAGATCTATGCTTTATGCATTTTTACATGTACCCATTTGCCTCATTAGAAGCTCAGATTCTTGTTTATAGGGAGTTTTTCTTTCTTTATACTTAAGGGTCTCTAGTGCCTAGCATAGTGATGGGCATATAATAGATGCTTCAAAAATACTTCCTAATTGTTTGATTGACTGTGAAAATCCCCCAGGGAGGGGCTGACCACTACCTTCCAAGTCAGCCCATTTCACTTTTAGATAGCTCTAATTGTTGGTTTGGTTGGGTTTTTTGGTGCCCAAATCTTTCTGCAGATTCTGCCTCATTGGTCTTTGTTTTGTCTTCCGGGGTCAAGCAGAATAAACAAATCTTTATTCATTGTGATAGCCCTTCAAATACTTGCAGAAAGTGATCCCGCCTCCAAAAAGTCTTCTCTCAGCTCCTTCTCTTGATTCTGGTTGGGTTCAGTTCTAGTTTCCAACATTTGCACCATCCTTATCTGCCTGTGTTCTAGGATGTTGGCTTCTTCTTCCTGTCCTGTGGCTGGCTTTTTGATGTGATATGTGACTCATACCTGGAAGTCGTTTGTCTAGAGTCCCACGGAGGAATCAGTGGTGGTCCCACAGCCCCTTGAAACTGTCTGTTGTCTTGGCATCACAGGAATTACTTTGGCTGGCTTTGTGAAGTATGCCTTATCCAGCTGGAAGCTGAGCTTTGTACTCATATGAATACTAGAAGCAGCTAGTATTGATAGGTCCCTAAAGCCCCGGGGCTTTCAGGGACCATAGTTCAAACACAGAGGGTCAGCAAGAGAGTAGGTATGGTGCTCTGTGGGTGTGACCAATAGCGAATACACTGTAATTACTAGAGAGGAGGAACCTGATCCAAGCAATTGACAACTTTTTTTTTCTTTTCTTTCTTTTAAGGCCACCAGGTGTTATTTCAAAAGGCATAGAGATTCCACCTTTCACCAACAGAGTAGAGGTACTATGATTCCCAGGAGAGCCTAGTAAATTTTAATAATCCCCACTTTTCCATTGAGATCCCGAGCTACAAATCAAGGGTTCCCCACAGGTCAGTCACAATCTATTAATTTCAGTTTTTTAATGCACAATTATACAATGGTCGCATTTCTACCTGCTGTATAGCCCAGACAGCACAGGGTAGTGGAATCAGCTGTGACAGGGGAGAGGCCACCCCCATAGTGCTAGCTGGTAGATTTCCTCCAAAGATGCTGCTTCCACATTCCCCTCTCCTCATGGACCTCCGGGATTTTGGGGGGATTGAGGGAGCCCAGCTGGCAGCTGTCACTGGTCTTCTCAGTTTCTTGCCCCATCAATCCTTCTTCTCACATCAGCCATCATAAGACTTCATGAAAATCAAAACTCCTTTTGGAGTAACAGCAGGGGATCTTTGTTTCTGTTGAGACCCATTGGTGATAGGGACTAAGGTCATCTAACCCAAACTCTCATTTACAGGGGAGGAATCTGAGGCCCACAAAAGCTAAATACCTCCCCCAGGCATGATTCCAAAGTCCCAATTCTTGGTGCCACACTTGTGTTTCCTGGCCTAGGAAGGTAGCAGAAATGTACATCTCTAGGTATGAAAAAATGGAAACCGAAGATTTTGACTGGTGTGATAGTAATAGAATGGGATCACCATCACCATCACCATCGCCATTTAGAAAGAACACTTACTTCCCTGGGAGAAAGGAACAGGAGCTCCTAGGTGTTCTCTGAGCATAGTCATGAAGGGAGTTTAAAATGTGCAAAAATATTTCTGGAGCAAACAGACCTTGCTTCACAGACAAAAGTAAAGGCTCACAACGGGCACGCACCGTAGGATCTGCCAAATGTGATGGAAGGTGGCTCATCTGTGGACAGGAACTGTGAAGTGGCTAAAATCTAATTGTGGCATCAAAAAGGGAGACATCCACAGAAACCCAAACAATGACAAAGAGGCACCGAAAACTTGACTGAGCCATGGAGACCTCTTGCTAGGACCAGAGGGCTTGATGAGAGTGAGCTGGGATCAGGTCTCTGCTACCAGAAACTGTAGAAGGACCTTTGCTAAGGAGGCCAGATTTGGGGATTGATACAGATGATTACAACAGAGCTGTGGAAGTTGGGCAACATATCAAAGCAGGTTACCCAAATTTAGCATCTATCAGATCCCCAGGAGGTGTGATCAGGTGGCCAGAATTATACACCAAAAGCTTGCTATCTTTTGTAAACTAACAGATGAACAATTCCCTGCACTACAAACACAAACCCCCAAAAGATCCTTGAGAATTCATTTAATCAACTGTGCTGAAACAGGAGCTTCATTACAGACAGAACTGTTGCCCACCACCAACTAGAGACAGCATTGACCCATAAAAGCTGTAAGAACAGCATGTTGAATAGATGTTATTATGCCAAATGCTCACAATCTCCAAACAACATATAGCAGAAAGCTTTGGAAATAGATACCTAAAGAGAAGAAGGAATCAAATGTGGGGATGGGATGAGGTGTATGTTATCCCTGTTCCATTTACTGCTAAAATTGGCCCAAAGATGCTCTCTTAGTGAGTCTATAGAAGATGAGCTTACATCCCAGTGCTCTCATTTGAAGGACCGTAGGCAGCCATTTTATCCATCTAGGCAACAATCCACAGAACTTCAAATATAAAAGAATAATAACAGGATAGAGAATTGTCCTTGGATTATTTCTATCCAAACAGCATCCAAAAAATAGCTAGCTATAAGTAGGAAGGAATGTAGCATTTGTTTTTGAGTACTGACTTTATTGCAGGCACTGTGCTTAGCCAGGTAGGGGCGGGGGGGCGGGGAGGGAGGAAGAGGGGGCAGGTAGGAGATGCAAATTCAAAACAGATATGTCATCCTTACTCTCACAATGCTTATATTCTAAAAAGGGAAGATGACAAAGGTGAGACGGAAAAGACGGGGTGGAGGACGTCTCCAGGGGCGAATACTTCGAGTGAGAAGCTGGAGACATCAGGAATGTGAGATGAGCTGGAGGAGTTTCCACCTAAACCCCCAGAGGCTGATTGGACAGGCAAAGTGACCACTTGTTTTAGAATCTGCAGTTGCTTCTTATTAGTTCTAGAGTAAAATACAAATTCTTCAATTTCGCATTAAAAAGATGAACAGGATGACATAAAAAATGTTTCTATTATGATGATATCTAAAGTTATTTAAAGTTTACTAAAGAACCTTCCTACCAACAAATTCAACATGCCCAAACTGAACTTGTGATATATTTCCCTCCCAACCTTCCCCTCTTTCAAACTTCCTTATTACCATCCAGGACACCAACTCCCAGACTTGAAACCTCAACTCTTCCTTCTCTCTCCTCCTTTCCCCAATATCCTCCAATCTGTTTCCAAGTCCTATCGATTTTACTCTATAACTTCTCTGGTATATGCCCCCTTCTGTCCTCTGACCCTACAAAGCCCCTGGTACAAGCGCTTACCATCTCACTCCTATTGGACTATTGTAGTAGCCTCCAGGGGGTGGGGATCTCTTTGCTTCATGTTTTTCCTCCATTCAGCTGTCAAATTAACCTTGCTAAATCATAGGTCTGACCATGCCCTCTTCCATTCAGTAAATTCCAGTGTACCTCTACCATCTCCAGGATAAAATATAAACCCCTCTGTTTGACATTCAAAACCCTTTGCGATGTGGCCAGCCTTCTTACACCTGACTCCCTCAAGGGTTCCATCCAGTGACACTGGTCTCTTGGCTGTTCCTGGAACAAGACATCTCCTGACTCAGGATGTTTTCCCTGGTTGTCCCCCGTGCCTGGAATACTCTCCTTCCTCTTCTCTAACCCCTGGCTTTCTTCAAGTCTCAGCTCAAATTTAACCTTCTAAAGGTAGCTTTTCCCAAAACCCCTTCATGGCAATGCCTGCCTGCCCTTCGATGATTTGTCAGTTTATCCTGACTAGAACTTGTTCCTCCTTAGTCCTTTGCACTTTGTCTCCTACATTTGACTGGGCGCTGCCTGAGAGCAGGAATCATCTTTTGCCTTTCTTTGTGACCCCAGAGATTAGCTCAGTGCCCGGCATACAGTAGGTGCCTAAGAAACACTCGTTGACTAGACTGGCAGTCCTGTGAGGTAAGTAGAAGTCTTCAGGCTCCTAGTCACTACAAGTAATCCTAATAGTGGATGAGTTATTTCCAAAATAGATAACATTGCGATGCAATTGGACAGGTGCCTGTATGGGAGAGAGAGACAGTCTTGGTGCAGGAAGATCTGAGTTTAAGTCCAACCTTTGACAACCACTGGTTGTGTGACTTCACTTCTCAGGGCCCCCGGGCAACTCCTTGAGACCAAAAGTTGAAGACAAGGCACCTCCAGGGCTTGGCAGAGTGCCTGGAGAGAAGCCATGCTTAACAAATGCTTGTTGACCTGATCTATCAGCTTTGGTAGAGGGAATTTTCTCACCGGGAATTCCCTAGACCAATGAACTTTCAAGTTCAGTCCAAGAGGGAAAAAAAGGCACAATCACATTAAAAAAATTCACATTAAAAATGATTCGATTATATTCAATGACTAGCCATGTGGTTTGGATGCATACTTGCTTCCCGTTGCTCTGAGAATAAGGTACACACTCTTTAAGGTGGCATCCCAAACTTCCTTCCCATGATGCCCCTTCATGCACTCTGTGTTCCACTTCACTGGCTTCTTTGCTGACCCCTTTACTCGAGGTTTGATCTCCTGCCTTCTGGACCTTGGCACAAGCTATTCCATGTGCCTGAACCGATGCCTTCCTCAACTTTGCTTTCTTGGGGTCAATCCTTCAAGGCTCACTGGTCCCCCTCTTATGGAAAATCTTTCCTGAATCCCCCTGGCTTTTAGTGCTCTCTCTCTTTTCAAATGATCTTGTGTGTCCTTAATCAGCTTTACCTGTTGCATTTCCTCTCCCTGCCCCCTCCATAAGCCCCCAGGAGGTAAGGACTACTTTTGGTTTTTTTAAGTCCTTAACATAACCAAAAAAGGGTAAGATATCAAAGAAGCCTTGACTTTATAGTGTTACCTCGCAAACACCCCACAACCTCCCTTTCCCCCTGCTGCCACAAAGACAACCGAGATATTAGTAACTATTGACCCACCCACCTGCTTTCACATTTCTACTAAGTTTTTGTGATAAGACTCTATGCCCTCACTAGATGGAGTCTTGAGAAGGGCACAGGCAGACCTCCGAAAGCAGAATTCTACTTCGCCTTTCTTTACAGCCACATCACTGTCTGCCGTTCTGGTTGGTTGTGGACTCTTGATGGAGCCCCCGATGGGGAGAAGCAAAGTACTCTCTCATGGGATCTCTCTGCTCCAACAAAGTGCTTCCCAGGCACAGGTCAAAATCATTGCGGGATTCCTTGATCTGGGCAACAATAGGGCTAATTTTGTTCAGTGGCCCTCTGATGATAAATGTCAGGTGAGGCAGAAAATAGAGGCATAAGCTAGCTGACAGCCTTTGTCACCTTCATGTCACTAAAGAATGAAAACCGGAAATTCTCCAAAGGGCAGCAGAGACACACAGTGGGTGTGAGTAGGTTGTCACACATTCCCATCTAAAAAGTCTATGAGAGAAGTCAGCAGAGAGGCATACAACTAGGAAAGAAGATGGGCTGGTCATATAGGTACAGCTCCATTAATACCTGCCCAATGTTAGGACCCTATGCCAGTACTCTAAGTGGAACCACACCCTGGAGGACAGGAACTAGAGTCAAATGGGAAGAGAGGGCTGGAGGGATCCAGCCTTCTGGGCTCCAAGCAGCACCCCCACACCCAGGCTGAGCACAGTGCCTTTCACAGAGTTGGGGCTTCACAAATGCTGGTTGAATTTAACTGACAGAGGATAGGTTTTGTCCAAGTCTCAGTCTCCTCATCTGTAGAATGGGGGCTATAGTTCTTGAAATTTACAAGGTCACTGGGAAGAAAATTCTTTTTTAACTCTTAAAACACCATAGAAATGTGAGTTATTTTCATTTGACTAAGCTTGGAGGTAGAAAAACTGAAACCTAATGTCTCAGAAATGGGAGCAAATAGTACAATTAGAAGTACAATTAGAAATGAAGATAAACCATGTCTGACATCATAATACATGTTAATACAAAATGACATTTGATTTAGAAAAGCTCATAAAGTTTCGGGCTGATATAAATGGGTAGTGTTGGGCTGAGGCAGTAAGCCCTGGATTCCAATCCTGCTGCTACTAATTAGCTGTGAGACCCTTGGTGAGCCCCTTAACTTCTTGGTACCCCATATGCATCCCTATGAGCCCTTTACTCAGTTATAGACAGATGCTGATCTGCACTTGGGGTTCCCAGCCTGCTGATATGACAGGTCCTTTGAGTATGACTCTATACCTTTTGTTTTGGTCTAACGTGACATACAGCTGTATTCCACATTGCCCTATCTCAAATTGTGACTCTGATTTTGTAACTGCAGGAAAATCTTTGTATTTATAAAGGTTCATTTGTCAGTTGACAGTTTGGCCAGGTCTAAATCCATGACATGCACAAACACTCAATGTCTTTGCTGTTACCCTCTTTGTTGAGTTTTGCTCAGGGACCTGCCTTGGTTTTGCCCTGACCTGGAGGCTCAGTGACACTCAGATGTCAATGGCCATTTATTGCTCAGGTAAGGTACTTTCAGCCCCCCAGGGGACTGACAAAGGAGAAGATGGAATCTCTGCCCTGGCTGAAACTAGAATGAGTTTTTCTTTTCTCTTGGATGAACAACCACAACACAATGTACCTAGGAAAATACTAAGTGTCTGCTTCAGCTAATTGGGGACCTAGTATGAAAATAAAATCCTTTTGTGGCTTTGAGACTCAGAACACCTCCACTTTCAAAGGGACAACAGTCCTCAAGTAGCTCCTGGGAAATGCATCTTTTCACATTTCTCCTTTCCCTTTCTCCCTCTGCAAACTAGGAGAAGGTGATGTTAGAAGTCAATTTTTAGCCACCAATGACTTGACCCTAAAGGACTGCTACCATTGCTTGGCATTTCCACATTTTCAATGACCAATCAAATGCCTAAATTTGGTGGAAAGAGTGTCATCTTTTCATGACAAGTCAAAGAATTTATAAAAGCCGTTATTATGAATATAAACTTTTTCTTTTTCTTTTTTTAAGGCTAATTAATTGATTTGTTTATTTATTTTTAGTTTACAAGATTCAGTTCCACAATCCTTTGAGTCTCAAATTTTCTCCTCTCCCTCTTCACTCCCACCATGGCGGCTTGTAATCAAGTATAGGATCTGCAAATACTTTCACATTGGACATTAGTCTGGTTGTAAAGAAGGGTTGTAACCAATGGAGTGAACAATGGGAAAGAAGAAACAAAACCAAACATGGAAAAGAACAAGAGCATGTAGTTTGCTTCAGTCTCCATTTAAACTCTGTTCTTTCTATATCTTTCTCTGAATGTAGACATCTAATGCATTGTTGGTGGAGTTGTGAACTAATTTGACCATTCTGGATAGCAATCAGGAACTATGCCCAAAGGGCTATAAATAATTGCATACCCTTTGACCCAGTAATACCACTTCTGGGGTTGTATCCTAAAGAGATCCTAGAAGGGGGAGGAAGATCCATATGTACAAAAATATTTATTGCAGCTTTCTTTGTGGTGGCAAAAAACTGGAAATTAAGGGGATGCCCATCAATTGGGGAATGGCTGAACAAGTTGTGGTATATGAATGCAACAGAATACTATTGTTCTATAAGAAATGGGAGGAGG
>CM053583.1:19887460-19915924 GCA_028627135.1 Pseudochirops cupreus | reverse complement strand
ATGGCTGTTTTGGGGTGGTGGGTGGGGGAAAGAGGGGGAGAAAATATGTAACTCAAAATCTTGTGGAAATGAATGATGCGAACTAAAATAAAATTTAAAAAAATTAAAAATTAAAAAAAATAAAATAAAAAATAAATTATCAATTCCCACTTGTATTTTTTAAAGCTCTTCACAGTCTGGATCTGATTGCATATTACATTGCAAATTATACTCTGGCCAAACTGTGGTTTCCTATACATGAGATCCCATCTCTCACCTCCATGTCTTTGCCCAAGCTGTTCCCCATGCCTGGAACTCCCTTTCTCCTCATCTCTGCCTCTTTAAACCACTAGCTCACCTCATGGTTCACTTCAAGCATTATCTTCTTTTCTAATTCCTACAGTTACCTGAGATCATATTCTATTCCTTCTGGGGAAGAAGCTCCCAGCTTTACTTTCCTTATCAGCAAAATGGGAATAATTATACAGATTAGGGAAGTTTCATGTAGAAGGCAGTGCTTGGCCTGAATATTGAAGGGAGGGAGGAATTCAAAGAGGTTGGAGGTGAGGTGGTTCATTTCAGACATGGGGAACAGCCAGGACAAAGACACAGAGATGGGAGATGGCGGGCCAGAGAGTGTAGGAAGAGGACTCACGCGCTGTATATGAAGTCATCAAACCTCTGATTCAGTTTCTTGTCAATAAAACAAGATTCTTCTCTCATTGAGGTTCCTCAGAGACAAATAAGAAACTGTCTGAAAAGAACTGGGACAGCTGATGAGAAAGAGAGAGAGAGAGAGAGAGAGAGGGAGAGTGAGTCTTCATGGTGAAGGTTCAAGCCTTGGAATCAGGGCACTTGGGTTCAAGGCCCAGCTTGGCCACTTGTTGACCTTCTTACCTCAGGCTCATTGGCTCACAGATCCGTAGTTGGAAGGGTCTCTTTTTTTTTCTTTTTGGAGGGGGGAGGCAGGGCAGTTGGGGTTAAGTGACTTGCCCAAGGTCACATGGCTAGTAAGTGCTAAGTGTCTGAGGCTGGACTTGCACTCAGGTCCTCCTGACTCCAGGGCCGGTGCTCTGTTCACTGCACCACCCAGCCGCCCCGGAAGGGTCGCTTACCAGCCCCTTTCAGTTTCTTTTTATGTGTTGTGTTCTCCATTAGAAGGCAAGCTCCTTGAGGGTAGGCATTGTCTCCACTTTTGCTTGTATTTGTATTCCCAGCTGCTAGCACAGCCCTGGCACAAAGTTAGTGCTTAATCAGTGCTTGACTAACTGGCCCAGCCTCCTCTGATAAGGAAACTGAGGCTCGGAACAGGGCTCAGGGACTTGCTCCATGTTGTACAGGCTACAAATCAATTCACTTTCCTGTGCCTCAGTTTCCCCATGTATAAAATTAAAGGGCTGTGCTCAGTTATCTCCATGGTCCTCTCAAGTTCTAAATTCCCAGAGTCTGTAAGAATTGCACAAAAACAAAAGTGCAGTAGTATGAATAGTAACCATTTCTCCTTCTCCTCCTTGGCTTTAGCTGCGCCGTTCAAACCATTCAAACTTGGAGGTAACTCCAAGTGTCATTCCACCAACCTCCCTGATGGTCATGTTTTATTAAATTTCCCATTGGTATCAGGAGGTCAGGGGTTGGAGGTAAAGGGGAAGAAGGGGCATCAAAAGAACATACTGAAATATTTTTTCCCCTGAAATGTGACCCCTTGATTTGTCCTCACTAGTGATCTAACATTATAAGCATTCATAGGGGTGTCAAAGTGCCCCCTCCCCAAAAGTCTCCATGTCGCTTCCCTTTCTACTCTGTCCTTCCAACAGCTTCCAAATTAATAGTCCTAATACTGAGGCCTCCCTTGCTCAAAAAGCCCCCATGGCTCCCTACTTCTTCTAAGATTAAAAACTCCCCCAACCTGACATTCTAGATCCTTTACAGTCTGGCTCCAACCTCTCTTTTGACACTGATTATGCATTGCTCCCTGGCCTGCTGGCTCTTCTTTTGGTCAAGAGATTCCATCTTTTGCCTCTGTGATTTTGCGCAGGCTTTCCTCCATCTCTGAAATGCTCTCCCCTCACCTCTTAGAAGCCCTAGCGTCCTTCAATGCTCACACAAGTGGCATCTATGAGAAATCTGTCTTATTTCCCCAAATTGCTATGTATTTATTTTGTTTCTGATTTGTATTTAATTATCTGTGCAGAGTTGTTTTCCCCATGGTTGAATGTAAGCTCCCTGAGGGCAGGCACTCTTTTTTTTTTATCTTTGCATCTCCAGTGCCCAATACAGCATTTGATAACTGCTTCTTTGAATTGATTCAGATTAAACTGCTTCCTCACCTAAAAAAAAAGACTGCAAAAATAAATCCCAGGAAAGAGAAAAAAGAGCCAGTGCCAGGGATACCATCATGGAAGACTGAGTCCAGTTGCCAAGATTTGATAGTCTATGACAAGAAATTTGGAAATCAGCATAGATTCCAGAGACCAAGAAGAGATTTTGGATACTTAGTGGGAGTGGAGGGATATTTGTCATGTAGGTAAATGAGCCAGCCTCATTTGGGGGAACACAGAGGAAGGACCCTGATCCATGCATTGCCCTGAAAAAGTTTTCACTTAAATCTTGAACTGCAAGGAAGTTTTGGGATCAAAAGGTACTCCCCACAACCATCCCTTTTACAAAGAAAATGGGAGGCAAATGACCTGTCAGAGATCACGGTGGATTGATTGCTAGAGCTTGGCTCAAGAAGGATCTGGGTTCAAATCCTACCTCTCTGTAGGAACATGGACAAATCCCCAAATCTCTGATTTTATCTCGTTTTCGCCTCATTTTATTCATTCATGGGAATAATAATTCCTGTAGTCCTTACTTTGCAGAGTTGTTGTGAGGTCCAAATGTAAGATACTTTATATATTTCAAAGCACTGTGTAAAGTTAAAATGTCAGTTATTATTAATGTAGATGGGGTTTATAATAATGAATGGCAGTAACATTTTTATAGCACCTTTAAGGCTTACAAAGCACTTTACAAATACTCTATCTTTGATCCAACAGCCTGTGAGATGCTATTGTTGTGCAGTCACATCCAACTCTCTGTGACTCCATTTGGAGGTTTCTTGGCAGAGATACTGGAGCGGTTTGCCATTTCCTTCTCCAGCTCATTTTACAGATGAGGAAACTGAGGCAAACAGGGTTAAGTGACTTGTCCAGGGTCACAGAGCTAGTGAGTGTCTAAAGCCAGATTTGAACTCAGGAAGATGAGACTCCCTGACTCCAGGACCCTGCACTGTGCACTATGGCACTACCTAGTGCCCAGACATGATAGACATACACATAAATACTCATTCTATCTGAAGGAGAATCAGAGCTTAAAAGCTACGGGTGCAGTAAAAAGAGAGTCCTCACTTCTCTTATGCAGTTTAAACAGGCATTTATCAAGTGCTTACTGTATGACAGGTCCAATATAAACTAAGGAATACAAAGACAAAAAGAAATGGTGTCTGCCCTCCAGGCACTAGTATTCTAAGGAGCAAGGCTAGGAGACTTGTGCATGTGGGAAACAAACCTTGGGCAACCTTGGGGAGGGAGGTACAGCTGCAAAGACTTCCCTGAAGAAGGCAAGGCTTAAACTGGCTTGTGTAGGAAAGCAGGGCTTCCAAGAGGCAGGGGTGCTGAGGAGGGAGAATGTTCCAGGCACGGGTACGGTCCAGGCAAAGGAGCTAGACAGCAAAAACATGCAGGAGTGGAGTGGAGTGATGGGGCAACTGGATGGTGCCATGATAGAGCCCCGAGCCTGGAACCAGGAAGACCTGAGTTCAAATCCAGCCTTAGATACTAGCTGTGTGATCCTGGGCAAGTCACTTCACCCTATTTCCCTCAGTTTCTTCATCTGTAAAAGGGGTGCACACTGGAGAAGGAAAAGGCAAATGACTCCAGTGCCTCTGCCAAGAAAATCCCAAATGGGGTCGTGGAAAGTCAGACAAGACTGAACAGCAATGTGTCTGTGCTGCCTTTGGAAAGGTAGCATGGAGCCAGGAAGTAAGGATTTCCACCTTCAATTGTTCAGAGTGATGCTGGTAGGCAGTAGGAAGCTATTATTCCTTCTTCACAGATAATGGCACAATTTTAGAGTCAGGAAGTTGTCCACCGTGACACAGTCACTAAACACTTGCCAAGCACCAACTGTACCCCGGCACCGTGCTAACCCTGGGAGATACAGATCAAGGCAAAGGACAGTCCTGGCTCTCCAGGGGCTCCCAGTCTATGGAGGAAGATCACATGTGAATAACTATCCATCGGAAACAGCTCTATACAGGATAAATTGGGGGTGATCCATGCAGGGAAGGCTCTAGAATGAAGAAGGTTGAGGAAAGGCTTCCCGTTGAAAACTTGAAGGAAGCCAGGAAAGGAATCCTCACTTGTGATTTGGTGCAAGCATGTAAAAAAGACTGATGCGGGGTGGGCACAGGAGTACAGTTCAGGTCTCCCAACTCCCTGGGGATGGGGGGGGGGAGGCTTTCCATGCTGCCATATTAGTTCTTGGTTATCTGGGTTTTGAAATAAGACAGTGGGTTATAAGCAGCCCAGGGGAGGATGCGTACTTTGGAAAATGACTAAGTACTTGGAGCATATTGGACTGGAGTGATCTCTTATAGGGATTTGGACAGAGTTTGGGAGGTCTAGAGGTGTTAATTTACCTTGCGGCACAATAACTGATCTTTATAATAGAGTGGCAGAGAAAAGGAGACAGGAAGAGTCAGAGCTGGGCTATTTAATCTCAGGTCAAGTCTCAGCATTGGAAGGACCCTCCAGTCTAAACTGAACCTTCCAAGAATCCACCTCCACAACATACTGGCAAGCAGACAGCCAGTCTTTGCATGAAGACCTTCAAAGGCATCCCGTTGTACTCTGGGATAGCTCTAACTGTTAGGTGTTTCCTTCCATCTGAGGTGTGATGGATAGAGAGCTTCCCTCAAAGCCAGGAGACCTGGAGTCAAGTCCTGCCTCTGACCCATAGGGGTTGTGTGACCTTGGACAAGTCACCTGCTCTTTTAGTGCTCTGAGTGACTTTCTAAAATTGTAAGTTGCTCAGAAGGTGCCCACCTACATGGGGGGAGGGGTTCCCTGTACTAATCAGATCTGATACCTTCTTTATATCATCCCTAGATTTTCCTCTTTGTAACTTCTGTCTGCCCTCTGAAACTATACAGCACAAGTCTTCCTCCTTCACCCAGCAGCCCTTGACATGCATGAGCACAGTTATAAGGTCTTATATTCATGGCCTGGCCCCAAGAGGTATATAGATTATCATGCCATTGAAAAGTCACATGTGCCCCTCCACTGAGGGACTTAATAAATGTTGATTGACCAATGATAGTCAGTCATGACTTGTATATAACAAAACCACATCATGCTACTCTTTTACCTCCACTTTCTCCCCCCCCCCCACTCCTCTCTCCCACCAATGGCCATCTGTGCCCATGTCTATGCCATGTGTTGGTCTCACCAGTTATGCCCTATGTAACCCTGATTCAGATGTTGGCAGCAGCAGGACAGTCAAGATTCATGACCACCTCTTTGGAAACCTCTGCTCTGGGGGGCATTGGAGAGGCACTTGAGCTGGTGTCTATAAGTAGGGTGTAACATCTCAAACAAAGAACTGTAAAGGAGACCTGGAGTAAAAAGATGCCACCAAAGAGAATTGGAATGGAAACAAAAAGTAGGTTGATCATATGGACAGAGAGAGAGAGAGAGAGAGAGAGAGAGAGAGAGAGAGAGAGAGAGAGAGAGAGAGAGAAGCAATGGACAGCCTGTTTAGCTGCACTTGTGTCCTCATGATGGCAAGATAGATTGAGGAAGTCACATTGGGTGGACCCCTTGTGGTGAAATTATGGATAGACATGGACATGGAAGGAATATCCATATGCATGAGATCACAGGTACACTTTACTATTTGAGTATAATATGGGACCACAGGATTTAGAGACTGATGGTGGTCTTGGGTTTCTCTAATGCAACCTCCCTCATTACACACAGAAAGAAAACAGAGGCCCAGACAGGTGGAATAATTTGCTTAGAATTTGTATGTAGTAGATCTGGGATTGCAACCCAGAGTTCTCTGATTTTAGTTGCAGGTGTGTTCTCTTGCACCAAGATGCAATTTTGGAGCTGGGAATTTTTTCCCCAAGTTTCATATTAAACAGTGTTTTCCCAAAGGAAACAGAATAGCCACATTTTTACAGTTCTTAAAAATCAAAAAACAAGTAATTTTCCTGTAATGGGAAGATCCTTCCTGTCCCAGTTAAGGCAGACAGTTAAACTCTAGTCTCGACGTAGGAAGAATACATTTCATCTCTTTAAAGTCAGAGGGGAGGGTTGGGGGAAAGGGAAAGTGAAATCTGAGGACAAAAAGCCCAAGGAGATCCAAAAGCAAAGGGTCCAGCATGCTGCCTCTGTGCCCCAATGATGATAACAACTCACATCTATGGAGTGTTTGCAGGTTTATAAAAAGAGCACTTTCTTTAACGTGGTGCTTGGCACTTAATAAATTTGAGCTAATGGGTTGGTTATCCCCATTTTATGGATGAAAAGTGAATTACTAAAGGTCATACAGCTAGCAAGTATAGGATCCAGGAGGAGAGAGCAGTGTAGTAGGAAGGGCTTTGGTGATGGGGATGTTGATTCACGGTTGGCGGAGCTCTGAATGAGTTCAACTGATCAAAAATAAAATAATTTGGAATTGCACCAGTGTAGCAGAAGCAGCTAGGTGCATCAATGGATAGAATGCTAGACCTGGATTCAGAAAGACCTGAGTTCAAATCTTCCCTCAGATCCTCACTAGCTGTGTGACTGTGGGCAAGTCACTTAACCTCTATTTGCTTTAATCCACTAGAGAAGAAAATGGCAAACTGTTCCAATATCTTTGCCAAGAAAGACCCATAATAGGGTCATGAAGA
This sequence comes from Pseudochirops cupreus, assembly GCA_028627135.1. Lineage (NCBI taxonomy): Eukaryota > Metazoa > Chordata > Mammalia > Diprotodontia > Pseudocheiridae > Pseudochirops > Pseudochirops cupreus. Next base: position 19,909,005 of record CM053583.1, on the reverse strand, counting down.
GTCAAATGTGACAGAATGACTGAGCAATGACAACAGCAAATGGCCCAATCCTTATGGGCATGAAGAGTATCACTGCTACAATTTCCCATGAAGAAGAGTATGAAGGTCTCGTTTCTGGACGCATCATGACATGTGATAGAAGTCCCTTAGAGAGACTTTGGGCAATTCTGTAACTGATTCCAGTCTCCCAACTCCACAGTGAGGAGATGTCTTTGACAGACCGTGGGTCCTGCAGAAGGCTCTAGCTCAGCCCAGCCTTGACCTCTTCTCTTTGATTTGGGTCCTTCCCTCCTTCCTGGCCACTGACATCTGGTGAGGACGATGCTGTAAAGGGAAAAGCCTCAGTTCTCTACCTCTCAGGCCATTGTGGAGCCCTATGAATACCAGCGTCTATGCTTTGCCTCAGCGTTTGTCCTTTTGTTTCTGCTGAAGAAATTATTCTATGACCTTATAAGTCTTGAAGAGTTAAAAAAGGGACCTCAGTTCCAGGAGTAGGGGAGTGGAATCTGGTATTTTGTAGCCAGTCCAGCATCAATGCCCTAAAGAATAAGAAGCAACCTTCAGTATCCAACCCAGCAGTAGCTGAGAGGAATGGCCTCCAAGACCCGGACCGGTGGTACCCAAGATGAGGAATTGGCCAACAGGCATGCCAGATTTGGATATGAACTTGGTAGGGCACTATTATGTAGAGATTGTGTAAGTCTAAGCTCATTCTCCCCAGAGGCTCTGAGGGGTGAGGGGAGAGGTTCTAGTATGGGAGAAGTGTTTGTGCTTCTGTAATTGCTACGTCTTAAGATAAAAGTTCAAAAAAGATCATTTTAAGATAAAACTTTATAAAAGTTACCTAGTGTTAATTGATTCAATGGAGCTGCAGCACTAGTCACTGGTAATGAACAGCAAAGGATAACATACCCAGAATGGGAACTTGACCCAATAGAATTAAAAAAGAGACTCCCCAACCCCGTGAAGTATCCCTGAGGAGAGAGATACAGCCGGCCAACCTCAGGGATACAGAGATAACTCACTGCATACAAGGTCAAAAGTACCCTTTGACGCAATAATAACTCTACTAGAAATGTACCCCAAGAAGGTCAAAGATAGACCAAAAAATTCATCTCTCTCTTCCCCCCAATTCTCTCTTTCTTTTTCTTTCTCCATCTTCTTCTCTCTCTGGTTCTCTCTTTTCCTTTCTCTCATTCTATCTATCTATCTATCTATCTATCTATCTATCTATCTATCTCAGCACTTTTTGTAGTACCAAAAATTGGAAAGAAAGTGGGTGCCCATAGATTGGGGAATGGTGGGGCACATCATGCTTCTATGAATATAATGGACCTCATCATGCCAGAAAAATTTATGAATATGAAGAATTCAGAGAAATTTGGGAAGAAGACTATGAACCAGTGTAGATCAAATTAGGTAGAACCAGAAGGTATACAACAGCCACAATAACACAAAAGAAAGTAGCTTTGAAAGGTTTCTGACCAGTGGAATATCCATTAGTGACTTCAGAAAACTGAGATGGTGCCTCTCATCTCTCTGAAGACAGGGGTGGTGTATGAGCAATGTGGAGGCAGATGTATCTTCAGGCATGACCAGTGTGTTAATTTGGTTGTCTTGATCACACTTCTTTGTTACAAAGGAAGGTCCTATTTGGATATGAAGGAAGCATTAGGAAGTGACAGCGATTTTTCTTTTTAAAGAAAAGAGCATCAATAAAACATTAAAAAAAAAAGAAGAAGAAAGGTCATGGAGTACAGGAGTGGAGTCCAGTATTTCAGACTCAAAAGTTCAACCCAATCTTTGATACTGACAAATTGCGTGGCCTTAAGCAAGAAGTTTCTTCATCTGTAAAATGGGGAGAGCACAAAAGCCTCAAAGTTCAAGAGAGATGAGGACCCTAACCCTAATTTCTTCACTCCAGTACCAATGGTCTTTCTCTACACTACCCAGGCCTCATATCTATAACTATTGCCTGATTGACTGGAAACAAAATGGCTGTCCATCCATTCAAGAATGGCCAAACAAATTGTAGCCCATGAAGGTCGTAGAATATTGATGTTCTGTATGTGAATGTGACAATTTGACAATGACACGTGAAATTACATGTGACATGTGACAATGAGTGGGCCCCATGGTGCTTTCGTTGCAGAGAATGGCCAGGGTGGTTATGTCACAAACATCAATGGAGACATAAAATGGGGAGAGATGTGCTCATCAAAATTGCCTACCATTTTGATGGAGTTGCTGAGTCAATAAATCAACATCATTGTCTTTTCCTATTGGTTGTTTTTTTTTTTCCCCAGAAAAATGCAAACATTTAACTTGTGTTGGGCTAACATTGAGGAGGATCCCATAAGGACTAAGATAAAATAATAATAATAAATAATAATAATAAACCTTTCATCTGACATCCATTTATTCAACCAAGCCACCAACTTTTATCAAGCTGAACAGAGAACTGTGTTCATCACTGAGGAAACACAGACTCTGCCCTCACGGAGCTCACAGTTTAGTAGTGGGGATACAACACAGACACAGCTATATAATTGTGGCATGAAATGTTTGCTGTTATACATTCTCAAAAATGAAAAGAGATAGAAATAGTGTTGGAGGAGCTATGGAAAGGCAGGTAACCTAATCTAGTGTTGGTGCAGGTAGGAGTTGACTCAACCACTCTGGAAAATTATTTGAAACTAGATTAGAAAAGACAATATTCATATCTTTTGACTCAGTGATCCTTTCCACTGGGCTCATAACACAAAGAAGTCAATGACAGAAAGAAAGTGTCCTATATATACCAAAATATTTGTAGCAACCCCCTTTGTGGGTGCAAAATAACTGAAAACAAAATGGTACCTATCCATTGAGTAGGATCTTAAGATAAGCACAGGAGACATCCTATTGGAGGAAAGCCTTTAGAGTTACATTTTTTTAAGGCAATAAATAGGGGAAAAACACAGGATTTTATATTCTTGACAGCTGTCAGCTGTGGAATTGTGAAAGGTCTGGTCTGCTGTATAAGGTCACAAAAAAAGAAATGAAAGCTATCAACAACTCTATGAAAAACTGCTCCCTATCACTAGTAACGTGAGACATGGAAACAAAAGCCACTGTCCCACCTCACACCCAACAAACTGGGGAAGATGGCAAAAGAAAGTCAGCCATGATCAATGTTGGAGGGCGTGTGGGAAGAGCCTAGTACTCCGAAGGTGACTTGGCCCCGCCAATCTGGAAAGCAATTTGGACTTGTGCTCAGGAAGTGATTGAAATGTCCATGCTCCTTATTCCAGAGATCCCTTGGCCAGGAATATGTCCCAAGGTGAGCAGCGTCGGAAAGAAAGGTTCCTTATGGACAAAGATATTTGTGGCTGCATTTTTGTGATAGAAAAGCACTGTCTTTTGCCTTTTCTTTGTATCCCCAGGACTTAACATGGTGCCTGACACGTAGGTGCTTAACAAGCATTTATTGACTGACTGGAAACAAAATTCATGGCTATCCAGGGGACGGCCATACAAATCGCAGCACATAAAGGTAACAGAATATTTCAGTTCTGTACGATAATATGACGATGGCACAATGACATGTGATGATGGGAGGATCCGTTGGGTGCCCGGCCATTGCTTGACTGGGCCATTCTGTCATAAACATCAACGGGGCACAAAGCAGGGAGATGCCTGATCCCTATGGTAATTTACTATTGTGATGCAGAAGTTCAATCAAGCAATCAAAGAGCCTTTCTCCTCACTTAGTAAATTCCGGGGTAAAAGTGAAAAGGGTCCCTGCCCTCAAGGTGCTTACTTTCCAATGAAGGTCATTAACTGAAATTTACATAGCTCTTTCAGTTTTGCAAAGTACAATCTAACAGCAATCCTGATAAGGGGGGACTGCAATCCGCACTCCATTCACAGATGAAGAAACAGGGGTTCATAGAAATGAAGTGATTTGCCCAGGATCACATGACTAGGAAATGTTGGGGTGGGATTTGAACTCAGGTCCTCCTGACTGCAAGTCCAGATATGTCTACTTTTAGGCACCAATTTCTGATTTCATGAGAGGCAACATGGCATTGAAGACGGAGAGCCAACCTTAGAGACACAAGTTCACGTCCTGCCTCTGACAGCTGCAGGTCCGAGTTTACCATCTTCCAATACCTTTGAAATCACAGCTCCAGTAAAAAAAAAAATCATTACTCATGGTGCTGAAACTTATAGTTAATACTAGTGAAGGAGAAGAAGGTGATACAGTGGATAGAACACCAGACCTGGAGTCAAGAAGACCTGAGATCAAATCCTGCCTCAGACACTCACTAGCTGTGTGACCCTGGGCAAAGCACTTCACCCTGTTTGCCTCAGTTTCCTCATCTGTAAAATGAGCTGGAGAAGGAAATGGCAAACTCCTCCAGTATCTATGCCAAGAAAACTCCAAATGGTGCCACTAAGAGTCGGACATGACTGAACAACAGAAAGAAAAAAAGTGAAGGGCAATGTTGGCTCAAAGGCTCCCAAACAGTGGGTATTTTGGACACATGTCCGTTGAGGTGTAAGGGCAAGAATACTGGAGCTGGAGGACCTGGGTCCCAAGGGTGATTTGATTGACTTTGAGTGAGTCAACTCTCTTGGACTCAGTTTCACAGCATCAATCAATCAACCAATCACTCAACGAGCATTTATTAAACCCAGTGTGCTCCAGTCCCTACCCTCAAGGAATTTCTCTCCAGCTGAGGAGATGATTGCATAAATAAACATATACAAAAGAGAAGGATAGGGACTAGCCCATTGATTTCATTAGTGTTAGGAACTCCCAGATGAAGAAATTTCCTCCACACATGCAGGCTGGCACTTTCTCTGCAACTTTTAGTCTTAGAGAGGTAACCTTGAGCCCTGAGAGGTTAGTGACCTGCCCAGGGTCCGAGGGTCAGCAGAAGTCAGAGGCATTGCTTGAGCTTAAGTCTTTTAGCTTCCAAGTCAGCTCTTTATCTGCCATACAAGATAAAGGAAGAGAAATTCTGTGAGCAAGTGGGGGGAGTCAAGAAGGACTTCCTGGGGCTAAGTGGAATTCTGAGGTAAACAAAGGGTTCTAGAAAAATCAAGAAGGGAGAACCTTGCATCGGGGCATGCAAAGGCATGGAGGTGGGAGATGGAGCATCCTGTGGAAGGCAGTGGAGGGGACCAGAAAGAGGGCTGTCCAATGAATCTGGAGGCACAGATTAAGCTCATGGCATTAAGAGCTGAGAGACCTTACGGGTCAGCTCAACTGATTTCTCATTTCACAGATAAGAAAAGTGGCCCAGAAAGCCCAACAGTGTTGTCACATTTAGGGTAATAATGACAATTGTCACACACTTCTCTAGGACTTCAAGGTTTATAAGCACTTTCTGCATCTACTTCTATCCAGGAATGGGGCATCAGCAAGCTGAACCCTACTCACGTGGAGAACAAAATGGAGGGCTTGTCATGGGAAGACTGACCTTCACTTGGAGAAGAGGAGGTTTAGAGGGGGCGTAATCTTTGTCTGCGACTGTTCAAAGCACACTTGTGTGAAAGAGAAGTTAGACTTGTGCCACTTGACCCCAAAGAGCAGAACTATGTGGTAGGTGCACTCTGCCTCAGTTTCCTCATTTGTAAAAGAGTGTGAGGATAAAATGAGTAATCTTCTTAAGGCATTTGCACACTCAAAGCCCTATGTGAACGCTGTTATCATGTGGTCCTTACCATCGTGGTTACTGATTCAGGCGCACTGTCGCCTTCCTAACAATTCCAAGTGTCCCAACCTCCCCCCTCCCCTTTCTGGGGTTGCCTTGCTGTTCTTCACACTGGGCACTCCATCTCTTGGACAGCTGCCCCTCACGCCTGGAACGCTCTCCCTCCTCACCCCTCCTCCAAGTCAGTATTGTTTAGATGTTGTCTCTCCCATCAGACGGACTGTGATCTCCTCCAGAACAGGGCCTGTGTGGTCTTTCTTGGATCCCCCATAGTGAGAAGTTAACAATGTTTGTTGATTGACTGACTCACTTATTGAACACATTGCAAAGGAGATGTCTGTATGGGCTGGGGTCACTAGATGGCCACCGAGGCCCCACCTAACCCTGAGATTCTGAGACTCATTGATAGAGCATCTCAAAGGCCCTTTGGACTCTAAACTTTGATTGTGACCTAAAAATGCAGCATATGCCTTTAGAGAGGGGAAACTGACACAGAGCTTTATCAATCATCCCAGTTCTGTCTGGTCTGGGTAAATTATGGGGGGATTTACATAGCCTCAGTAATGTGGCGAAGAGCCTCAGATAAGAAGGTGCCACTGATGACTGGCAAAGTGCATGACGGGGAATCAGGAGCTGACTACATCTGCATAATGAGAATCAGGTAAACCCTCTCCTTAGATGCTGCGCTTTCAAACAGCCTGTCTTTGGTTTGGTCTTTCTTGCAGAAAGACCCGTCTACACGGTCATTTCTTCCATTTATTCATTCAATTAACTAACAATTGTTAAGCACCTGATGTATACAGAACATAGGGGAGAGATAAAATTTACAGGAGAGATGTCTCAATTTTCATTGAGCTCACAGTCTAATAAAGGATGAGACACCGGGCCAGGTAACTATAATATGCAATGTCACATAATCAGTTCCATAGAGAGTCGCAAAACCAAGTGCCATACAATGTCCCCGGGGGCCAAATTTGTGCCTGGGGCCCCACGTACTCTCAGTCTTTCTTCACTGAAGGTTGCAGGATCACAAGATTTAGGGCTGGACTAATCTTAGAGTCAAATGGGGGTTACCAGAGGAAGACAGAGAGACAGGAGATAGTTGGGGTATTTGAGGAACACTAAGTAGGCCAGGATGGGGGAACCAGAGATTGCATGAAGAGGATGATGTTTAAGAAGGCTGGAAAATGCAGAAGGGACCAGGCTACAAAGAGCTTTAAATTTCAAAAAGAGGATTTTATATTCGTTCCTGGAAGCAATGGAGAACCACACTGTGGCTTACTGAGTGGGTGGTGATGGGATTGGACCTGCCTCACTTTGGTGGCTGAATGGAGGATGGATCAGAGTCGGGGGAGACTGGAGGCAGGCAGACCCCTGCCCCCTACCCCAGCAGCTACTGCAATCATTGAGGCCTGAGGAGATGTGGGCCTGCACCAGGATGGGGGCAGGGTCAGAAGAAAGAAGGGGGTCTACACCCTATTTATTAAATGCCTACTCTGTACCAGCCATCCTGCTAAACTCTGGGGATACAGAAAGAGGCAAAAGACAGTCTGAACCCCAAAGGAGCTCACAGCCTGATGGAGATGAAGGAAAGGTCAAAATTAGAAGTCATGACCACAGACTGGACCCAACGTGGGCCGTGTTGAACAGTGAGACCGGATTCTAGCCAAGGCCTTCTGACTCTGACGACAGTGTCAGCCTGCAAACTTCAGCTGCCCCTCAGGTCCTCAGTGTTCGCATTAATCAGCCTCACCCAATACTAACCATTTATAGTAGACATATTTCACCTTTATTCACACTAGCCTATTAGAAACCAAACCCCAGAGACAGAAGACATGAGGAGATTGTGTCCAATCCCCTGCCTCCTGTCAAACAGCAGCCACAGAGTCAGTAGAGCTTGGGGCCATGTTTCCTGAGGGAGTTTAGCAGGAGATGCTCAAACTCCTCAGCTGGGCCTTTCAACCCTTTCTCCTTTCCAGTCTTCTCACCCTGAACCCTGCTTCACCCTCTCTACAATCTAGCAACCACCACTCTCCATCTCCCCATCCTGAGCCTATTTACTGGAAGGCTCTCCCTTCTCAGTGACCTTCAGGACTCAGCTCAGAGTGGACTTTCTGTTGTCCCCTCAAAGTTCATGCCTTCCCCAGAGATGGCCTCTCATTACACCACACGTATCTTGTATTTACACAGGTTTTCGCATGTTGTCTTCCCCATTAGACTGTGAGAACCTTGGGGGCAGGGACTGTGCTTTTGGCTTTCTTTGTATTTTCCAGGGCTTAGCATAGTGTATAGAGACAGAGTAAGTGTTTAATAAATTATTAGTTGCTTGACTGATGGATTGTACAGCCTTAAGCAAATCACTTCCCAACCTGTAGGCTGCAATTTTCTCGTCTCTAATTTGAGAAGGTTGTACTAAGAGACCTGTAAGGCTCCTTCCAACTCTGACTTTTTATGGTCTACATTCCAAGGGAATTCACTGCTGTAATACTCTGTGATTCAGCTAATTACCATCTTTAAAAATTTTCCAGGGAAGGAAATCCCATAATATTCCCTTGATAATTTGTTTACCAGCCCAGTAAGGTAATATATGAACATGACACAGAAATCCATACGATGGCCATAAGGAGAATCAGGAGGTGTGCCAGACACTTACTGGCCTGCAGTCCATCCTGGACCTTGCTCCCTCTCTCTGCCTTCCAAAAGCCAGTCCGTCCTTTAAGCTCAAATGCCACCTGATACAAATAGCCTTCCCTGATTACTGCTAGCCAGAAGGGCTCTGTACTCCTCTGAAATCCCAAGATGCTTATGGCTTTGGACTGTAGTTATTTGTGTCCATGGTTTATCTCTGGACCACACTGCAGTCTCCTAGACAACAGGGACTCTGTCTTGTCCATCTTTGCCTCTCTCGCTCAGCATCTGGTGCAGTGTCTTGTGTGAGCAGGTTTACAAGAAATATTTATTGCATGAATGGATGGCTGACACAGAGGGTAGGGCAAATGACAAGCTTCATCCTCTCTTGAAATATTGAAGCTCCCCATTGTACAGCAGCTAGGCAGCAAAGTGTCAATACATTGGTTAGAAAGCTGGATTTGGAATCAGCAAGGTCTGGATCCACATCCTGACTCTGACACCGAACGCTAGTTGTGTGACTATAAGTAAGTCTCTTCAAGCCTCAGTTTTCTCACCTTTGAAATAAAGCCAACAATCCCTCTAGCAGCTACATCACAGGGTCATTGTGAAGTTCAGAAAGACACAGGCAAAGAGAGTCACAAGAGATATGTATCTTTGGACATGGCCAATGTGGGGATTTGTTTTATGAGACTTATGTAGATTTAATTTTATTTCCAGTCAAGGGGGGAAGGGGAAAGAAGGAGGAAGAGAAAATAAATGTTTACTATCCGAAAAAAATGAAAAAGAAAATTTAAAAATAACAGTGCAAAGTTAGTTATTTTTATTTTAATATCGTGCATACAATAATGCTTGATTGACTGATGATGCCACTAGTTTTTATACTGGCCCAAGGTCCACAGACTCTCTGTCCTAATCTTGCCTGCCACTCTGCACAGATGGAGAGCACAGGGCAATGAGGAATGGAGTGGAGGCTCTGTGCCTGTGGTCGGCTCCCTCCAGCCCCCAGGGTCCTTGATTGGAGAGCATGGTCTCTTGCGGGAGCAACCTGGGCCCACATCCTTCTGTTTGTCCAACTCATATGGTTCTTATATTCAGCCCAGAATCTTCTCCTGCAATCCAAATTCATTTCCTCTTATTTTGACCTGTCAGATGAAAAATAACTGAGCAGCATCCTCTGAACAGCTTTCCCAGCCTGAAGGCGCTTACCCACTCTTACCTCAGCCTTCTCTTCTCTGGCCTTATTGTCGTTCAGTCATCTTTTAGTTATATCTGATTCTTCAGGACTCCTTTTGAAGTATTCTTAGCAGAGATACTGGGGTGCTTTGCCATTTCCTTCTTCAGCTTATTTGACAGATGAGGAAACTGAGGCAAACAGGGTAAAGTGACTTGTCCACTAGTAAGTGTCTGAGGCCAGATTCAAACTCAGGAAGACAAATCTTCTTGACTCCAGGCCTGGCACTTTATCCGCTGTGCCACCTAAATTTCTAAAAGAAGAGGGATTTTTCAGATGTGAAGATGACTCACGTTCCATCAGGCTCTATATTGACGCAGCTAGTTCCAAAAGCTAAGTGCTAAAAGTTCTCTCATCCTTGGATTCCATCCTGGTTTTGAGTCTCTGGCCAATCATCATCCTTGGCAATCAGCAGGTAGGTCCCTCTGCCTTCTCACCTTCTGCACGTTTCCATGTTCCAGAAGGACTTCTCAAAGCCATCAGTCCATTGACAAGGTCATGCCCTGCTACTTCACCCACCTCTGTGTCAGCCGCAGGAGAAGGCCTGGCTGCTCATTTTCCTCTTGGTGGCTATTTATTTTATTATTTGGAGCACATTGTCAGACACGGAATGCTTTCAGTGTCCTTGTCTGCCCTGGGCATGACCTTCTCTTTGCTGACTTACTCATGTCTCCCAAAGGTTTCCCATCTAGCTTGTAGAGCGTTAAGTTTGCCTGCTTTCCTGATTATAACTCACATCACAGAAGGGCATGAGGGAACATGTGCAGCAGTGAACCAGACAGTTGCCCGAGGAATCTTCCTGGCTTTGGGTTCAAAAACATTCCCAACGGTGCTCAGTCTGCACCTACAGAATCTCTCTCCCTTCAGACTTGTAAAGATTGAGGGCACGGAGAAAAAGAGAGAGAGAGAGAGAGAGAGAGAGAGAGAGAGAGAGAGAGAGAGAGATGATAGATAGATGGATAGATGGATGGATGGATAGATAGATGGATGGATGGATGGATGGATGGATGGATGGATGGATGGAATAACAGATAGATGGATTAACAGATAGAGAGGAGAGACAGACAGACAATGGATAGATAGATAGACAGACAGATACAGATACATAGAGGTATGTGTTTATAGACACACATATAAACACATATGTAAAGCATGCAATATATAAAAATCTATGTGTTATAGACAAATATATTGATTTATGGTTACATATTTATTAGAACACCTCTTACAGTAGCAAAGAATTGACAATAAAGCAAATGCCCATCAAACGGGGGATGCCTAAACAAACAGTAATGGGACATTGCTACATCATAAGAACCAACTATTATCAGGAATGTAGAAGAATAAAGGAAGACATACGAACGAAGTGAAGACAGCAAAATCAGGCAAAGCTCAGGGCTCTTTCCCCTTGAAAATAACTAGCCTTTCTATAGCACTTTAAGGTTTGCAAAGTGCTTTACAAACAGCATTTCACTTGATCCTCACAAAAAACCAGAGGGGGAGGTGCTTTTATCATCCTGTCCCGATTTTACAGAGGAGGAAACAGGTTAAATGATTTGCCCAGGGTCACACGTCTAAGGTCAGATTTGAACTCAGATCGTCCTGACTCCAGATCAGTGCTCCATCCACTGCATGACCAGCTTCCTCAGAATCCAATATTCTAAGGTCCCTTCCATATTCTGACATTCTGTGTCCTAATGTCCCTTCCAACTTGAAGCATGCTGTTTTCTTAGGTCCCTTGCAGAAATAGCACTTATGTTCCAAAATTCCTCCAGGCATCAATATTCTACGTTGCAAGGCCTCTTTCAGAAATAACACTCTACATTCAAAGGTCTCTTCCAGCTCTGACATTCCAAGTTCTAAGCTCCCTTTGAGGGCTTGTAATTTAAGAACCAAAGATTCGAACGAAAATAAAAGTGCCTTGGAAAATGACCACAATGATCCCATTTCATCACATCCCCTCCAGCAGATTGTCCCATTCAGTCATCCCCACTCTCACTTACCTTCAGTCCCTCCCTGTCTCCTGGCTGCTTCCCTACTGCCTAAAAAACACACCTGTGTCTCCCTCATTCTCCAAAAGCCCTCACTGATTCAGCCATCCCTGCTGACTATTGTCATGTATCTCTCTTCCCTTTCATCACTAAGTTCCATGAGAAAGCCTTCTATAATCAGTGACTCCTTCTTGACCCCAGGCGTTCTGTCTACCGACCTTATCAGCCAACTGAAACCGCTCCTTCCAAAGTTACTGATGATTTCTTCATGGCCCTGTCCAATGGCCTTTTCTCCATCCTCGTCCCTCCTGACCTCTCTGCTAGCTTTGACACTCTTGTTGACTCTCTTCTCTTTGACACTGCCCCCTCCTGGTTTTTCTTCTTCTTGCCTGACTGCCCGTTCCTCTTCTCCATTGTTGGGTCTTCATCCACTTCAGTCGATAATCCCGGGTGTCCCCTAAAGCTCTGGATAGAATGATGGGCCTGAGGTCAATAAGACTTGGGTTCAAATCCTGCCTCTGATAATTATTAGCTCTATGACCCCTGGTCAAGTCACTTAACATTCTCATCAACAGTGTTTAAAGTGTTTGAGGGACAGAGACCATGAGTTAATCTAAGGAATTTTCAAAAAAGTCTTCATGGAAATGACTCCCAATATTCCTGCAATGAATCCCTAGGTCCCATAGGGTCAAATCAGAATACTTAACATTTCTGTGAAACGTTAAGGATTGCAAAGTACTCTAACAAGTATATCTCTTTTGATCCTCACAACAACTCTATATTTAATCATTTTTCCATTTTCCATTCTGTTCCAATTAATCCAACCCTTTCAGATTTGACAGGTCAGGAAACTGAGGCCCAAAGCAGTGAATTGACTTGTCCAAGGTCATGTAGCTCAATAATGGTGGAATAGTACATGTCACATCCCTGTGTCACCCCCATCCCAAAACCTACTGGTACAGGATTCTCTTCTTGGTGGTGGAGATGAATCCCCTGCCCTGGGTGAGGGTCAGGCAGGGTTGGTGAGAACCTTCTTCTGTCCTCCTCTGAACTCCTCCAGCTTAAGCTGCTTCAGACACTTCTGGCTTCCAGCATCACGAGGAAAGATAGAAGAGGACAACTCCATGTCAGGCTGCTGAAGGAAGACTTTGGGAAGACGTGAGAAGAGCTGTCTGTCTCCATCATGTTCCCACTCTGGCTGGCTACTCTAGAGACTTCAGGAAATCCTACTTGGGGGAGATCTAGAACTCTCTTTCTTTGCTGAATTGAGTTATTTTGTTCCCAATGAAAGGGCCCTTTCTCTCTGTACTGTCTGGTACACATTCTCCTATATCTACCTTCTCTGGTTTCTATTTTTCTATGATTTGGAAAAATGGATCTATTGGCTATTTGTTATGCATGTTCATTGTGGAACTGGTGGGAAAAGTGTCAAGACTTGGATATAAAGCTTTCCTCCAATAATAATGACATAGTAGTCAGAAGTTAAATCAAACCTGATCATATCCCTTAGACTGACTATTTAAGGGAGCAGATAGACAACACTTCTAGTCCAATATCTCTTCTTTTCTGAGAACAAAATGGTGACCTCTGGTCCCAACCTCTTACTTCCCCTCCTATGAGGAATGAAAGTCTCCCTTGGAGACATGTGGGAAGAAAAGGCTGGAAGTGTCTATTCTCCCTCCCTTTAAGCCACACAACAACAGGGCTCTTGCTACACTCGGGGTCTTCCCAACAATTGATTATCAGATTTTTTTTTTCTCTTTCCCTTAAAAAATGGCCGCCTTCCTAGAAAAAGGCCCTTGGGAAGTAGAAAGCTCTCCCTGATCGTGTTCATAAAACAAATACTTTTTTGCCCTCTGGGCCAATCTAACCTAAACAGTCACATCTGTGGAAGAGTGATGACAAAGAATTTTACATCCTCTTTCCCCTCTTGGCCCAGAAGAACCAATGGTATGTATTAAGCTCAAATAATTTTTAAAATGATGTCAAGATTCCAAAAGAAAAAATACTTAAAACAGTCCTTAGCCCTGTCGCCAATTACCTCCTCGACTTATTTAAGCAGAAATAAGTTTAAATGTCTAATTAATTTTTCACCAATTACATCTGCTTTACATGTTGCATATTATACAGCCTTGGCAGTGAAAGTAATTGGATCCATTTATAACCAGTTTCTACTTCCTAGTTTTCAAAGTAACTCAATGCTGTTGTCCTCGGGAAGATATAAATCGCCCCAAACTGGTTTCATTGCAACTTTATGAAATTCATAAAGCATTTCTATTTATAGAGGGGAAAGCGGTTTGGAAGATGAAAACTGCCAGATGAGAACTAAATTATTCTGCACTTTATAAAAATCTTGTTTAACCAAACTTCAATTTGGGGACAACATTAAGCAGATCACAGACTGTAGTAAACTGGTTGGTTCCACTGGTTTGCCAATGAGTACATGGATGGATCCCTGTAACACTTTCTGACTTTACCACAAAAATGGGAAGAATGCATTAGATTTGGATGCCATGATTTCCCATTAACAGGAGGGCAGGAGACTTTTCAGTTTCCTCATCTACAGGATCAGGGCCTTAGGTTAGAAGGTCTGAAGGTCTCTTCCAACATCAACTTTCTCTGTTCTTAAGGCCCCCTTTAGCTCTGACATTCTACGTTCTAAGGACCCTTCCAGCACTAATGTTCTGCATTTTATGTTCTGAATGACCAGTATTAGTTCCAGAGGACCAATGAAGAGATACATCATCTCACCTCTCAGTAGAGAGATACTGACTACACTGATCAGGCATGGTCACTGTGTCGGGCATTTTGCTTAACTTTCTGGTTTGGGTCTTCTTTGATGAGGGAGAGCCCTCTGAGCAGGAGAACCAGAAAATGTCTATGGTTTGGAAAATAATGATGGCAGATAAAACTTTTTAAGATTAGATGTTTTACTAGAAACATTTTTTTCTGAAGAATACTTAACTACCTGACCTGGAAAAGATCTGCATGGGGATGAAAAGACCCTCCTAGAGTCAAAACCTGAAAAAATTTTTGAGCTGGGAGAGGCCTAAGGACACCAAAGAACTCGTAAACACCTCATCCTCGCAGGGTTCACTTCGTCATTATAACTGATGAGGAATCAATCAATCAATAAGCACCTACTGTGTGCCAGGCATACAAAAGCAAAAATGCAACAGTCCCTTACCCTTAAGGAGCTTACATTCTATCCAGGAGGACAACCTGCACATAAATATGTGTGTATGTATACACACATTTATGTTAAATAAATACAAGATAGTTTCCATGGAGGCACTAGTGGCTGGGAGGATCAGGAAAGGCTTCTTGCAGAACATAACACTTGGACTGAGTCTTGAGGGAAGCCAGAGGTGAGGAGGGGGTGGATGCCAGGCACAGCAGACAGATTTTGTAGAGGCATGAGTAAACTATTGTGCATAAGGAATAGTAAAAAGGCCACTCTGGTTGGATCATAAAGTGTGAAGAGAACAGTAAGGTATAACAAGGCTGGGCTGGAATACAATCATACATGTATAACCTATATCAGATCGCATACCATCTTAGGGAAAGGTGACTGGGGTGGTGGTGGAATATTTAGAACTCAAAATCTTATAAAAGTGAATGTTGAAAACTTAAAACAAATTAATAAATTAATTAATTGCTTTTTTAAAAAAACAAGGTCGGGGTGGGGCCAAGTAGGGAAAGATTTTTAAATGTCAGAATTTATATTTGATGCTGAAGGCAATAGGGAACCATTGGAGCTTATTGAGTAGGAGTAGGGTATAGTCAGAATCACAGTCTTGGAAGATAGCCTTAGCAGCTGTGTGGAAGGATGGGTTAGAGAGGGGAGAGACATGAGGCAGGGAGACCAGTAAGGAGGATGTTGCAATGGTCCAGGAGAAAGGGACTGAGGGCCCAAAGTACAGTTGGGCCTTTATGAGTGGAGATATGAGAGTAGATGAGAGAGATGCTGGGAAGATGAAGAAGACAAGATTTGTCAGCTTACTGAACGTGTGGGGTGAGGGAGAGGAGAGTCCGAGATAACCCAGAGGGTTATCTTAACTGGAATTATTGGAAGAATGGTGGCACCTTCAACAGAAATGAAAGTGTTCAAGGAGAGCTTGGTAGGAGATGGGGGGAAGTTAGCAAGTTCTGTTATGGAGAGAAGAACATGGATTCAGAGCCGGAAGAGACTTAGAAAATAAAAGGAACATAAATGCTTTGTTAGTAACAATGTCTTGAGCCTACCCTTCCCCCAACCAACTTAACCAAGTTAAGCTTATTCTTCTTAAAAGGTATTGAGACTGTAAGCAAGACCTGGCTGGCTCAAGGGCCTAAGGCTTGGGCCCTTGATGTCGCCTCCTCTCACCTGGGTACCAGACATCCTAAACAAGAAGGACTGAAACTCCTCCCTTGGGCTTGTGACCACAGACTAACAGCATCAACCACACAGAGAAGCCGTGTTCCACTGCAGCAATGCTTTATCCTGGAGGGACGTACCTTCCCTGATCTGAATGTCCTTCTTCTGCTATGGATAAGGAAATCCCTTTGGTACCAGGAGACGAATTCACAAGTGATACAATCTTTCCATGTGGAAGATGCTGGGGAGCCTGCTTCTGGACTAGTGATGATGGTGTGCAAAAGGATTGCCTTGGAGAGACTGTTGAGCATGGGTAGGCAGTCCAGTCTTCTCACACCTTCCTCCCCAGTCCAGTGACACCAGCCTTCTGGCTGTTCCATGAACAAGATACTCCATCTCCCAACTCAGGGTATTTTCACTCATTGTCTCCACCTCCTGAATTCATTCGAGTCTCAGCTAAAATCCCACTTTCTATAGGCAGCCTGTCCCAACCCCTCTTGATTCCAGTGTCTTCCCTCTGTTAATTATTTCCTTATTATCCAGTATTTAGCTTACTTTGTGGGGGGGTTTTAAAGTATGTTTTCTCCCCTATTAGATTGTAAGCTCTTTGAGGGCAGGGCCTGCTCATCATTTCTTATAGCATAATAGTATTATATTACATTCATATACCACAAGTTGTTCAGCCATTCCCCAATTGGTTAGACATCCTTTCAGTGTCCAATTCTTTGCTACCACAAGGAGAGTTGTCATAAATATTTTTGTACATATGGGTCCTTTTCAATATTCTTTGCTCTGTCTGTAATATAGACCTAGATGTGGTATTGCTAGATCAAAGGGTATGTACAGTTTCTTACCCCTTTGGGCATAGTTCCAAATTGTTCTCCCGAATGGTTGGCCTAGTTCACAACTCCAACAACAGTGCATTCCTGTCCCTATTTTTCCACATCCCTTCCAGCATTTGCCATTTTCCTTTTCTGTCATGTTAACCAATCTGATAGCACCTCAGAGTTGCTTTAATTTCCATTTCTCTAATCAATAGTGATAGAGAGCATTTTTATATGACTTTTGATAACTTTGATTTCTTCTTCTAAAAACTGCTGTCTATATCCTTTGACCATTTATCAATTAGGGAATGGGTCTTATTTTTATAAATTTGACTCAGCTCCATATATATTAGAGAAATGAGGCCTTTATCAAAGAAATTTACTGTGAATTTTTTCCCCAGTTTCCTGCTTTCCTTCTAATTTGAGGTGCATTGGTTTTGTTTGTGCAAAACTTTTTAATTTTATTTAATCAAAATGATACATTTTACCGCCCATGATCTTTTCTATCTCTCATTCGGTTATAAATTCTTTATTTATCCATAGATCTGACAGGCAAATTTTTCCATGCTGCTCTAATTTGTTTTTATATCACCTTTAATATATAAATCACATACCCATTGCTTGTAAGGGTTTTTTAAAGATGAGGGAGACCTGATCATGTTGGTAGGCAGCAGAAGTAAATAAGGAGTAAGTAGATAAGACAAAAAAGACAGACAAAGAGAGACAGAAAGAGAGAACAGTGAAAGGGCTAAGCTCCCAGAGGAGACAGGAGGACACAGGATGAAGGGCAGAAATAGAAGATTGTCCTTGTTGAGAAAAAGGACCACGTCTTCCTCATAGACTGGTGTGAAGGAAGAGAGAATAGCAGGTGCCTTATAGGGGATCTGAGATAGAAGAGGAATATCACAACTGATACCCTGAATTATCTCAGTAAATTTTAACAAGGTGCCCTGCTGGGACAAAGACGGTTCAGAGTGGGATCGGAGAACATGAGATGGGCAGGGGGTAGGTGTGGATAGGGGGCTTGAGGAGAAAAGGAAAGGTTTGTAACAACTGGGGTAGGGAGGGTAATACTGAGTCCAAGGGGGAAGAATACAAATGTTTGCCATATAGCAGTGAGTATCTAGGGAGATTAGAAAACATAAACTTGTAGTGAGTATGGTTAGCATGTCTATGGCTTTATCTAGCACCATTCAGTAGCACATGAGTAGGAATGTGGAAGGCAGATGTTAGCAATAGCTCAGGGCTGTGGAAGAATCAGGAGTAGAGGATGGTGTTTTGTTGTTCTGGTCAGCTGGAGGAACAAGTCTATGAAAGGAGGAAAATGAAGCCAGTGCAAGAAGTGATGGTGGTATGGGAGAAGGGAAGTGGAAGCGGGCAGAGGGGGAGGAATCTGGAGGTAGCAATGAGAAAAAATAATAGACTCAGGAGGTGTGAGGCAGAGGGGGAGATTTAAGGGTTGTCACTAGAGGGAAGAATACCAGAGTTCTTGATCATGGATGATGGTGGGAAGGGGGCTCTAAGTTATGACCATTCTCTTGCATGGCTGAGATAGAATAGAGGTTCAAGTCTTATGATTCAGGGAGGCTGATGAACTAGGAAGCTGGGATGTTTGGGAGGATATAATGTACATGCTGATGCTTCTGAGTGTGAGAACAGGATGGAAGTGGAGAGAAAGACCGTGGGTCTAAGTCCTAAACTCCCTGTGGATGTTGACGTATTCTAACTGCTTCTCTGTGCAGATGACAAACTGCTGGGACCATCAAACCCTGTAACACTGCAGAGCTTGTTGAACAGAAGGATTTTGGTTCAAGTATCCACATGGGAAAAACCAAATGGATGAAGAATGCCTGTTGTCCAGATCATGGCAAGTAATTTAGATGGATAACTCAGAGAGTAATAAGAGTGTGTATACATATATACATATATATACACATATATATGTGTGTGTCACACACACACACACACACACACACACACACACACACACACACACACACACACATATATGGGTCAGCTAGGTGGTACAAAGGGCAGAGCACCAGGTCTGGAGTCCTTGAAGACCTGAGTTCAAATCTGGCCTCAGACACTTACTAGCTATGTTACCCTGGGCAAGTCATTTTACCCTGTTTGCCTCAGTTTCCTCCTCTGCAAAATTAACAGGAGAAGAAAATGGCAAAACACTCCAGTATATCTGCCAAGAAAACCCCAAATAGGGTTTCATGACTGAACAACAACAAAATAGACATATATACATACATATATATATATGCACATATAATTATACATAGGAAGTACATATGTATGGAGGGAGAGAGAGACACAGGGAGAGAGAAAGAGGAGGGGGTAAGAGAAATGAGGTAGCTAGATGGTGCAGTGGATAGAACACTAGACTTGGAGGCAAAAAAGACAGAATTCAAATTCTGTCCCAGACACTTCTAATTGTGTGACCCTGGAAAAGTTATTTAACCTCTCTCAGCTTCGGTTTCCTCATCTGTAGAATGGGAGAAATAACAGCACCTACCTCCCAGGGTTTTTGTGAGGATCCAATGATACATGTATAGAACTTTGCAAAATTTTTAAATTTTAAATATTTTTCCAATTACATGTAAAAATAATTTTTAATATTCATTTTCTAAAGTTTTTAGCTTTAAATTCTCTCCCTCCCTCCCCTTCTCCTTCCTTGAGAAGGCAAACAATTTGATATAGGTTATATACATGCAATCATAGCAGAACTTATTTCATTTTAGTCATGTTGTAAAAGAAAACAGACTCCCAAAAAGTATGCTTCAATCCACATTCAGACACCATCAGTTCTTTCTCCAGAGGTGGAGAGCATTTTTCATCGTAAGTCTTTCAGAGTTGTTTTGGATCTTTGTATTGCTGAGAATAGCTAATCAGGGGTGGGGAACCTGCGACCTTGAGGCCCATGTGGCCTTCTAGGTCTTCAAGTGTGGCTGAATTTTGATTCAGTTAAAGAGCTGCACTTGAAGACTTAGAGAGCCACATGTGACCTCAAGGCTGCAGGTTCCCCACCCTTGAACTAAGTTATTCACAGTTGATCATTGAAAAATATTGCTGTTACTGTATACAATGTTTTCCTGGTTCTACTCACTTCACTTTGCATCAGTTCATTTAAGTCTTTCCAGATTTTTCTGAATGCATCCTACCTGTCATTTTTTATAGTAGAGTAGTACTCTATTACATTCAGATACCACAACTTGTTCAGCCATTCCCCAATTGATGGGCATCCCCTAAATTTCTAATTCTTTGCCACCACAAAAAGAGCTGCTATAAATATTTTTGTACATATAGGTCCTTTCCCTTTCCCTTTCCCTTTTCCTTTTTTTATCTCTTTGGGATATAGCTATAGTGGTGGTTTTGCTGGGTCAAAGGGTATCTACAGTTTTATAGCACTTTGGGAAGCTTTGTCAATCTTGTTTCTTTTTTGGTTTGGTTTTTGCTTTTTGGAGGGGGGAAGACAGGGCATTTGGGGTTAAGTGACTTGCCCAAGGTCACATGGCTAGTAAGTGTTAAGTGTCTGAGGTCAATTTGAACTCGGGTCCTCCTGACTCCAGGGCCAGTACTCTATTCACTACGCCAGCTAGCAGCCCCTGCCAATCTTAAAATACTAGAAAAATGACAGCTATTATTATAGATCTTAGACTGGCCTGTGTATTAACAAGTTCGGGCCAGAACTACAAAGCAAGATTGTCATCAAGATATTACAAATTCCCTTAATCGCTTCCCTCAGAGCACAGTGGAGAGGCACGCAGTGCAGTGAGTTGGCTGCAACCCAACAAACAACAAACGGTGTCGAACTTAAGCAATAGATGTCGCCAGAGAAACATGTGATCAGAAAAGAAGGCAGGCTGGGGAAGTGCAGGGAGAGCAAGGGACCCGTGGCTCATAGCCCACAGGCTTCACCGGGCACTCTTACCATGATACCGGGAAAAGACTGCTAGCGCCTAGGATAGACTTCCTATGGCCAGCTTATAAAGAGAAATGGGACTAAGTTGACTGGGGTGGGAAGACACAGATGGGCAGCAATCCGAATCATTGGATGAGACCCCCACATCCATGGGATCAATCACAACCACTGGACAGCTTGAGTTCTTGGAGATTCATGGCCTCTTTCTGGACAGGGGTGGTCCCCTCAGATGTGGAGGACACTCCGATACACCCCAAGGACTCCCAGATCTTGCCATCAGCCTTGTAGCTATATCCTTCTGACCTCTGGGCCTTTCCAAGAAAAGTATCCTGAAGCTGATTATACCCTAGGGGTTGTCTTCCCTAATTAAGACTGTGAGCTCTCTGAGAGAAGGAACTGTCTTTTTCTGTTTCTATCCCTAGCCCTTAGCATAATACTTGGTATATAGCAAGCTCTTATAATAATAACTAGTATATACATATATGTATATATGTATGTATGTATGTATACATTTGTGTGCGTGTGTGTCCACAACAACCCTACTAGGTAGGTACTATTATTATCTCCATTTTATAGTTGAAGAAAATAGGCAAAAAGAGGTTAAGTGACTTACCCAAGGTGACATGACTAGTAAATACTAAGATTAGATTTGAACTCAAGATTCCTGACTCTAGGTCCAGTACTCTATCCATGGAGCCATCTGGCTGCTCGGAATATTCTCTCTCCTTGCCTGACTTTCTTCAAGACTCAACTTAAATCCCACATTCTGTATGAAGCAATTCTATGTGAGTCCCCCCATTGGTTAGTATCTTTCCTTAGAGATTGCTTTCCATCTAATATGTGTGTGTGAGTATGTGTGTGTGTGTGTGTGTGTG
>CM053583.1:19834243-19886960 GCA_028627135.1 Pseudochirops cupreus | reverse complement strand
GTGTGTGTGTGTGTGTGTGTATGGGTGGGTGGGTGTGGGTGTAGGTGTGGGTGTAGGTGTGGGTGGGTGGTTGGGTGGGTGTGGTGTTTAGGCATAGTTGTTTGCATGCTGTTTCTCCATTAGAATGTAAGCTCCTTGAGGACAGGGACCATGTTTTTGTCTTTCTTTGTATCCCCAACACTGATCACAACACTTGGGATGAAATAAATGTTTGTTGACTGACTGACTGACTGACCTATATAAATATATATAGGCATACGTGCTTATGATTTTTTTTCCTTTGGTGGCTTTATGTCTTAAGAGGTCCAGTAGGGCCACTTGCCTAAATCTCTTCCCATCTCTCCAGGACAAGATCAATTGTAGAGCCACTTGCTTCTCAGATGTGGGACAAGAGCCCTAGAGCTAGCCAGTCTCAGTACAATGTTACATCTTAATTAAGTCAGACTACCCAGAGATTTCCTGTTGCCAAAAGCCTGAAGATGCTTCCATCAGAATGAAGGTGAAGAAGCTAGCACAGAGTTGGGCATTGGCACTCAAAGGTCTATGGTTCTTTATTCAGCATCTTCCTATTTGGGACAAGTAAGGCTATGTCCTGAGATTCATTTTCTCATAGAGAGGTAGCAAGGTGTCAGGAAAAGAACACCGGATTTGGAGTCAAGAGAACTGTCCAAAGCTCCCTCTTCAGGTATTGTTTGGACTAGCTAAAGCCCCTGCCACTTCTGAGATTCTATCATAACTTTGAGTTCTGGCTCTCCCATTTACAAATCACCTTTACTTCTTATCAGCCTCAGTTTCCTTATCTATATAATGGGGAGAATAACCCCCTCACACATTTTTTAACTTCAAAGCACTACAGAAATGAGAATTATTATTAAATTTGACATCCTTTTCGCCCTTCTTCTATTTTATTCATGTACATTTGTAGAGATATGATCCCCACCCTCCCCCCAAGGATTTCTTTAGCAGCAACTCGGAAATTTTAGTATGTTTTTTCATCATATTATCATTTTCTTTCACATAGTTATTGTTTCCATAATTTGTTTTTTACCCACTCATTATTTGGGATTACATTCTATGTCTTCGTTCAGGTTTGCATCTTTTGTTTGCGCTTCCTGAACTGGTTACTATCTTTATTACATTATAGTCTGGGTTTATTATTTCTTCCTTTCTACATTTGTTTGCAATATTTATGTGCCCTAATACTGGTCAATTTTGGTGAAAATTCCATGTTGTGCTAAGAAATACACATATTCTTTAGGAGTCTTATTTAGAAGATGCCTTAAATGTTTTTTGCTTTAGCTTCTCCAGTAATTTGCTCAGTTCCCTATTTTTCCTTTTGTTTATCTTTTTGTTAGACTTATCCAAAACTGAGAAAGGGATATTGAAATTTCCCCACACTATCGTATTATTGTCTATGTTTTCTTGTAGCTCAGTTAATTTTTCTTTTATAAATGTAGATACTAAGGCATTTGAAACATATAAATTTAATATTGGTATTGCTGTAAATGATTTCCTTTGGCATAATGTAGTTTCCTTGTTTGTCTCTTTTAACGCTGTGAATGCCTATTTCTTTCCTACACTCCGTGTGTCACTAGGTCCTTTGTCTTCTGGCTCTGTTTAAGTAATGATTGGTGCTTTTCATTTAAGGATCTCAAACCATTCAAAAGTCAGTAATTAATGTATTTCAATGTCTAGAAAGAGCAAGTATTATTTTCTCCATTTTATAACTAGATCAAAAGTCCTCCAATCACTGACAGAGGCAGGAAACAGATGTAAGAAATCTTCCTTTGTCCCCTTCCTCCACCAGAAAGCCCTCCTTCCCTCCCTCTCCCTTCTTCTTTCCTCCCTCCCTCCCTCCATCACTTACTCAGGAGCCTTCTTTCTCCTCTCTGATTGCCAGTCAGGGACTTAGAACTGGGCTTTATATGTTTTCACTTAAAGTTTTGAGTTCTACGTATAGTTTATATGGCTTTGATATGTCTGGAATTTATAAAAGAAAAGAAGAATGATATTTGATGCTTTTCAGAGATTGTTTTGGAGCTGAGCGTTATAGATTGTGGGTCAAATGCCAATTTAAAAAAACCTCTCATCAGAGCTCCTGGGAACTTGGCTCTATCAGAAATCTGGTTTTGTTCCAGAAGAAAAGAAAGAAAGGAAGGAAGGAAGGAAGGAAGGAAGAAAAGAAAGAAAGAGGAAGGAAGGAAAAAAGGAAGGAAGGAAGAAAGAGAGTGGAAGAAAGGAAAGAAGGAAGGAAGGAAGGAAGGAAGGAAGAAGAAAGGGGAGGGGCAGAAGAAAAGGAAAAAGGGAAGAGAAGGGGGGAGGGCAGAAAAAGGTGGCCTCTGGCCAGGAGAACTGCTTCCCAGTTCCTGGCCCCTCTGCTGGCACCTCAGCACCTCTGAGCAGCCCTGTGGACACAACCAGGCCCATGTCTTGACCATTTCCCAGGTCAGATGGATGCATTGCCTCTCCTCTGGCCCCCTCTGCTGCAGCTGCTGAGAAGAGCAGGGAGCGGACCTGTCAGGGGCAGGGTGGCGGGGAGGGGCACACTTGGCAGCCTCTGTCCTGGAGCTGGGGCTGGGGTGGGGGGAGGCCGGGAGTGCCCTCCCCTGGCCATTAGGCACAGCTCCACCGGAGCTGATCCTGTCCTGCTCTGGAGCTGCAGGGTGCCACACACAGTGGTGAGGATACTTCTCTGGGGGAGGCCTCCCTGACCTCTGCAAATCTCTGCCCCTTGGGGGTCCTGAGAAAGTCCCTCAAAGATAATTCAGTGTTAGATTTGGAGTCAAAAGTCCCGAGTGAGAAATCTGCCACTTACCACCTGGGTGACCTTGGGTAAGTCACTTAACCTCTATGGGTCTTGGTTCCCGCCTCTGTAAAATAAGTCGGCTATACAAGATGATTTCAAAGGTCTCTTCCAGCCCTAAATCTATGATCCCATGAAACCATCTCTGGAAATGAGGGTTCCAACCTACTTACTACCTTTGTGACCTTGGGCAGATCACTTCCTAGGCCAGAGGTTCTAAACCGAAGGTCTGCAAACTTTTTAAAAAATGTATCTTTGATCAAAGTGAAACAAGCAGAACCAGGAAAACATTGTACACAGCATCAGCAACACTGTGTGATGACCATGAATGACTCAGCTCTTCTCAGCAACACAATGATCCAAGACAAGTACAAAGGACTAGGGCAGGAAAATGCTGGCCACCTCCAGATAAGGGGTTGATGAACTCTGAATGCAGATTGAAGCACGTTTTTTTTACTCGCTTTCTTCTTTTCCATGGTTTTTTTTTTCTTTTGATCTGTTTCTCTTCATATGGAGATATGTTTTACAGGACAGCATGTGTACAACCTATATCAAGTTACTTACCATTTGCAGAAAAGGGGAGGGGAGGGAAGGAGGGAGAAAAATTTGGAACTCAAAATCTTGTAAAAATGAATGCTAAAAATTGACTTGACATGTAATTGGAGGAAAAAATAAAATACTATTTAAAAATAACAATATTTTTGATAACTATTTCAGTCAATCAATCTGAGGCTTTTTATTTTAAGTATTTAAAAATAGGATTCTAATAAGGGGTCTGTGCAGTTTACTAGACTGCCAGCAAAAATGCAGAGCTCCTGATTTAGGCCTTACCTTGATAAAACAGTGAGTTTGGACTTGGCATCCTTTAGCTACCTCTGGGCCCTAAATCCTTGGGATGAGTTCTGCCCTTTGATAACACTAAGATTCATCTGTATTCATTTGTCTACTGTCCTGTGTATGTGCAATGTTTAGAAGGCATGGATGAATTGGGCTGGTCCCAGAGCAAGAATAATGAATGAGTAAGGAAAGCCATGTGCTGCCCCCACTGGACCTCAGACCTGTATCCCCTCTTGCCTGGACTATCGAAACAGCCTCCTAACCCATCTCTTTGTCTGTCTTTCCAAACTCCATGCTGTCCTCCACTCAGCTGCCAAAGTCATTTTCTTAAAACTCGGATCTGACAGTGTCAACCCCCTACTCAACAAACCTCCATGGCTCCCTCTTACCTCTAGGACCAAGTAAAAGATCCTTTATTTGGCACTGAAAGTTCTCTGCAACCCAGCTTCTGCCCATTCTTCCTGTCTCCACACACATTACTCCCTTCTAGACAACATACAGCCCAGCCAGTCTGGCTTCCTGGACACTCCATCTCCTCCTCTGGCGTTGTGACTGGCTGTCTCCCAGGCCATCTGGGCTACCTGGGCTTCCCCAGCTTTCTTTAAATCCCCACTAAAATCCCACCTTTCCTATGTATTTTGTATGATTTAATGTGTATATTTGATATTATCTTCCTTGCCTTCTCAGTGGGCAGGAGAGAGGACAGAAGGGAGGAAATTTGGAACTCAAAAATTTTTTAAATGAATGTTTAAAAAAAACTTGCAAAGAAGAAGGAGGAAGAAGAGGAGAAGGAGAAAGGAAGAAGTCTCTCTTGTTGCTTCTTAATGATGGTGCCTTCTCTGTCTATTGGGCAGACAGGTGGCACAGTAGAAAGAGCTCTAGGCCTGGAGTCAGGAAAACTCCTCTTCCTGAGTTCAAATCCAGCCCTGGACACTTATTATAAGCTTGTGAGACTGCAGGCAAGTCATTTAACCCTATTTGCCTCCATTTCCTCATCTGTCAAATGAGCTGGAAAAGGAAATGGCAAACTCCTCCAGGGTATTTGCTGAGAAAACCCCAAACAGGGTCACAAAGAGTTGGACATTGCTGAAAATCTTGTAGAAATAAATTCTTATCACTTAAAGCCACTTGGGGATAGTGTTTGCCTGTTAGATTGTGAGGTCCTTGAGGGCAGGGACTGCCTTTTAATTTCCAGTGCTTAGCAACATACCTAGCACACGGTGGGCACTTTCAAATGTTTGTTTACTGACTCACTGACAGTAGTTGGCACATTGTAAGTTCAAAATAACTGCTTTTTAATTGACTGATATCCTCATAATGTCAAGAGAAGATGAGGATCACAAAGAAAGCCCTGGGGTGAACTTATGGATGAACATGGTCAGACGTGGCATGGGCTGGGCAGGTTCAGCATTTCATTCAGGAGAATAGCCATATTTAGTAAGAGAGGGATGGAGGGAGAGAAGGAGGAAAAAAGGAAGGGAGGGAGGGAGAAAGAGAAAGAGGAAGGAAGAGAGGAAGGAAGGAAGGAAGGAAGGAAGGAAAGAGGGAAGGAAGAAGGGAGGGAGGGTGAGAGAGAAGTAAGAAGGAAGGAAGGAAGGAGGAAGGGAGGGAGAGAAAGAGGAAGGAAGAGAGGAAGGAAGAAAGGAGGGAGGGTGGGTAAGAAAGAAGTAATAAGGAAAGAAGGAAGAAAGGAAGGGAGGGAGGGAGGGAGAGAGGGAGGAAGGGTGGGAACAATCATTTATTAAGTGCTTACTGTGTGCTAGGTGCTGTACTAAGCACTTGACCAAAAGGAT
Organism: Pseudochirops cupreus; assembly: GCA_028627135.1. Lineage (NCBI taxonomy): Eukaryota > Metazoa > Chordata > Mammalia > Diprotodontia > Pseudocheiridae > Pseudochirops > Pseudochirops cupreus. The sequence continues at coordinate 19,881,527 of CM053583.1, read as the reverse complement.
CCCATCGGATCCTGACAACCCTGGATTTCTGTCATGCACAAGTCCCTGGAGCAATCCCTGCTGGAGATCCAATGTCCCTGCCTTCATGAGGCTCACAGCCCAGGAGAGGGATAAGAAATTATCAGACATAACACCGGGTGACACCAGAAAGTCAAGGGGTGCAGTAGAGAGGCAGCCTCGGAGTCCAGAAGTCCTGAGTTTGAGTCCTACTTTTGAACCACCCTGGTTGTGTGAATGCTACAAGTCCCAACACCCTTCTAGCCCCTCTCCTTTTTCTCAGTGACTGCTCTAAAATGGTCAAGAGACTGTCTTTCCTAGCAGAATCACAGAGCAGAGGAGAGCAGGCCCAAGCCAAATGCTGAGTGAGGCCAAAGGAGGCGACCCTTAACAGTGATGGAGAGAAGGAAGGGGAGGCCGGCCAACGGGCAAGCTGCTCTAAATTGTGCCAGTGCAAAAAAAAAAATGAGTAATGATTAATTTAATAATGAGAAGAAAGCAGAGGGGAGTCCAGGCCCCCCGCTTTGGCTGTTTATGGGGTTCTTGAACTTGCTTAAGAAGCAGTTAGTGGGATGATATTGGACAGAGCCAAGGCCCCGGGGCTGAACACCTCTGCCCCTAGAGCACATATGCTTGAGTGAAGGAGAGATGCAGCAGCAGGAGGGAGAGAGCCAAGGTGGAGGGCACAAGGAAGGAGGACTCAGGCAGAGCTGCCTTGCCCTGCCCTGCGTGGTCAGCAGGGGGCACTGCCCTCCATGCACCTTTGCCTCCATCCATCCTCCTAGCCTGGGCTCAGCTCAGCAGGGAGTCATTTCACGTCTTTGCTGTGCTCACTCCTGCACTGGCCAGGGTCCTTCTTTCCTCATCCCTTGTTCTGCCTTCTACACCAAAGGGATGTCTGTATTTGGAACCTTGGGATATGCCCAACAATCCAGGGGCAGAACATTAGTGTCACACACTCTCACTCATACATACAACCCACACACAGCCACCAGGACCACCTCCTGGGATCAGGACCTGATAAGGGAGAAGCTGTGGAAGCCTCTCACAGCCAAACCAAAACCGAGTCTTGTCCTTTGCTGTGGCCATGTATTGGATGAGCCCTGGGTTCAAGGGCACGGGAGCTGGGTCTGAATCTGAGTATCGGCTAGGTGACCTTGAGCCAGTCACTTCACTCTGGGAACCTCAGGAAAATGATGAACATGGACAGGATTGATCAAAAAGCCCCTTCCAGCTCTAAGTCTACGGGGCCCATATTAGAAAATGAAGAAACTGGGGTCCAGACACAGAGAAAATCTGTGCTCACACACACAGGTAGCAAGGAGCCCATACAGGATTTGAGGAGCCAAGATTCTTTTCTCTTGTGTTAGGTTTCCTCATTCATTCAATAGGGGGATAAAGTCAGAGCTCAGAAGGGGTCAGCTTTCAGGATTTGGAAAAGCACAAGGTGTGGAAGCTAAAAACAGCAGGATAAAAAGGGACTAAAGATCCAGAGACCATGAAGTCCCAGGACTGGCAGGATGTGCTTGCTATTCACTGATCCTGATAATGAGGTCTGAGGAAAACCACACAGACATTCCCACCATCAGCGGGTAATACATCTTAGGCCCTACAATGGGCACTATCACACAGATGAGCAGAATCAATGGGATATATTCACCGAGAACAGAGGAACTGCCGGCCATGCTCAGATAAAGTAGTCTAATGAACTCATAAGATTCAACTTTGGATAGAGACACCTAAAAATTCTCCAGAACCCAAAAGAAATCATGGCAAGAATAGAGAGAGGAGGTGTGGTTCCAGACCTGGAATCATCAGGACTTCAGTTCATAGCCCACCTCTGACATATATATATTCCCTGAGTGACCCTGGACAAGTTTCTGGACCGTTGTGAGCCTCCATTCCTTACCAGTAAAAGGAGTTATTTTGAGTCACCTGCAATGCTCACCGTACAAAGGTAGCATGTATAATGAATGAGGTAAATGGACATCAAGTCCCTTGTAAACCTTAATACGTGGTAGATAGGTCAGCTATTTTTATTGTTTAAAAAAAAAAAAGAAGGATCTTAGCAGCACTCAAGAAAGTCATCTAGGGAGAAACTACTTGCTTTTCCAGTAGCTACCACCAGGGGGGAGGGAGGCGTTAGAGAAAGCTGGAAAAAAAAAACCTGTTGTGGTTTCAGCCTTATCCAAGCTTAACTTATCTGTCTGATCCCTATGATATAAAGGAAAAAATTAACACAATCCTCATACACACACCTACACACACAAACACACACACACACACACACACACACACACACACACCTATCACTGCCCCCTGGCACACATAAAAAACCAGAAACAGATGAAGAGGGAGATTCCAACTTGAAGGGAATTGGGTCTCTGATAAAGGAGACCCAAATGTGGACAGTAAGAGTCAATCCAATAAGCATTTATTAAGCCCCTCTATAGACCAGACACTGTACTAGGCACTGTGGATACACACAAATAAGAAAAATAATAAAAATTAAACAATCCCTGCCTTCAAATAATTTATATTCTGCAGGTCAGATGGGTCGCAAGTGGCAGGGTTGGGATTTGAACCTCTAACCCGATTTATCACCTATTAGTAAGCATTTATTAATCATCAATTTTGTGGAGGTGCTATTCTAAGTGCTAGGGATAGAAAGATAAGGCAATACCTGCCCTCGAGAAGCTTACATTCTAGTATGGCAGAAACTAGGCATAGACCAACATCTTACATTCAATACCAAAATAATTTCAAAATGGGTACATGATTTAGATAAAAAGGTTGACAATATAAGTAAACTGGGAGAGCAGGGAAGAGTTTACCTGTCAGATTTATGGAGAAGGGAAGAATTTATGACCAAACAAGAGATTGAAAACATTATGAAATGCAAAATGGATAATTTTGATTACATTAAATTGAAAAGGTTCTGCACAAATAAAACCAATGCAACCAAGATTAGGACAGAAGCAGAAAACTGGGAAAGAATTTTTACAACCAGTGTCTCTGATAAAATGACACAATCAGTGTCACTGATACAACCAGTGTTCATTTCTAAAATATATAGAGAACTGAGTCAAATTTATAGAAATACAAATCACTCCCCAATTAATAAATGGTCAAAGGATATGAACATGCAGTTTTCAGAGGAAGAAATTAAAGCTATTTATAATCATATGGAAAAAATGCTCTAACTCACTAACTCACTATAGAGAAATGCAAATCAAAACAACTCTGAGGTACCACATCACATCTATCAGATCGACTAATGTGTCAAAACAGGAAAATGATAAATGCTAGAGAAGATGTGGGAAAATTAGAACACTGATGCATTGTTGGTGGAGTTGTGAACTGATTCAACCATTCTGGAGAGCAATTTAGAACTATGCCCAAAGGGATATAAAAAATGTGCATACCCTTTGACCTAACAATACCACATCTAGGTCTATATCCTAAAGAGATCCATACAAGTGGGAAAAGGACCTACATGTACAAAAATATTTATAGTAGCTGTTTTTGTAGTGGAAAAGAACTGGAAATTGAAGGGATGCCCATCAGTTGGGGAATGGCTAAACAAGTTGTGATGTATGACTATAACAGAACACTATTGTGCTCTAAGAAATGACGAGCAGGCAGACTTCAGAAAAACCTGGAAAGAATTATATGAACTGATGCTGAATAAAGGGAGCATAACCAGAAGAACATTGTACATAGTAATAACCACAGCATGCAATGACTAACTTTGATAGACTTGGCTCTTCTTAGCAATGCAAGGATCTAAGACAACTCCAAAAGACCATGAAGGAAAATGCTGTGCACATCCAGAAAAAGAACTATGGAATCTGAATGCAGATTGAAGAATATTATTCACTCTCCCTGTCTCTCTTTTTTGTTTGTTTGTTTGTTTCTTCTTTCTCATGGTTTCTCCCATTGGCCCTAATTCTTCCTTACAACATGATGAATGTGAAAATAGGTTTAATATGAATGTGTATGTAGAGCCTCTATCACATCACACACCGTCTTGGAGTGTGGAGAGGGGGGAGATGGGGAGAAAATTTGGAACTCAGAATCTTACGTAAGTGAATGTTGAAAACAAAAACCAAATCAAGAAATGTACTAATACAAAGAAGTGAAGGCCCAGTTCAAATGAGAAGAAAAAAAGCTTACATTCTAAGGGAAGAGACATCCCATTAATTAGGTATTTACACAATACAAAGAAGCTCCCTCCCCAACCACATCTCCGATACAAGCTGACTAGACAAGCGTTTATTGAACACCTACTTATGTCACACTTTGTGAGGCACATACGTTCACATTGGTTGATCCAAAGGCTTACTTACCCCTTACAAATCTAACCTCTGAATTTTTCTTTCCCTTTTCCCATAATCCTGCACCTCTCCTCACTTCCCCACTCCCAGTTTTAGAGCTGAGAGGCGGGAAACCAAATTTCCAGCCCAGCATCAAACATTAACTGTGACCTTGGACAAGTGATTTCACTTTCTGGGTCCTCAGTTTCCTCATTGGGTAAAATGAGGGATTTGGCCAAGATGGCCCCTGGAGTCCCCATGCAACTACTTGAGCCTCAGTTCCCTTAGATGTAAGATGTGGGAATTGGGTCTAATGCTCTCTGAGGTTTTTTTCTAACTCTGAAATTCTATAACACTGTGTTTTGGGACAATATCCAGCTTTCTTTGGACTCCAATTTAATTCACTTCAGTTCCAGCTTTTATTAGTAGTGAGGCCCATATTTTTAACACCAATATTTTAGCAGTGATATTCCTTGGCCTCAGCCATGGAATGCCATATTCTCCAAAGAAACCGAGGCCATGAAGGGGAGCGCATTGAGTATGAGAGGCTGCAGTGCATTACAGGAAAGGAATTAGGCAGAAGATGTGTCAGCGTTACAGGGCAGCATCAGTCAGTCAATAAACATTTATTAAGCACCTTCTGTGTGCCAGCACATAGCGGGTGAGGGATGGGGTGGAAACAATCTCTGCCCTCAAGGGGTTTACAGCCTAAAAGAGGAAAACAACACAGAAAAGAAAACTAAAAGAGAATGGGGGAGGCATTGGGGGGGGGGGGTATGATGATATGAGGGCTTGGACTCCTTCCTTCAATGGAGATTTGGGAGCTCATTTCTCTGCTTCCAATCAGAGGAGCAGAGGGTACCCATGAGGTGTAAGTTTGTCGTATTTCAGTCATGTCTGACTCTCCTTTACCCCATTTGGGGTTTTCTTGGAAAGACACTGAAATAATTTGCCATTGCCTTCTCCAGCTCATTTTACAGATGAGGAAACAGGGGCAAATAGGGTTAAGTGACTTGCCCAGGGTCACACAACTAGAAAGTATTTGAGATCAGATTTGAACTCAAGAAGATGAGCCTTCTGACTCCAGACCTGATGCTCTATCCACTGTGCCACCTAGTGCCACATGAGGTATGAGTACTGTTATGGGAATCTGAAGATCTTACCTGCCCCCAGGCCCTTTGATAGGCTTAAGTGGCTCTGAGAACCTTCCCTGATTTGAAAGTATACTCTGCCCCTAATAGGCTGAATGTGGTCACATGGAGCCTATGGCGGGAGGCTTGTTCTTCAGGAATGCCCATGCCTTGTTACTTTGTGATTGGGCAGTGGGTCAAGAGGGCTGTGCTGGTCTCCAATCCAGGAGAAGGCTATATATACTGCTGATGTGAGTTTTTGCTTTGGGGCTCACTTTGACAAGTTGTGTGATTTGGCCAGACGAGACTCTGGGGAGCCGTTGAGAGCCCCCCCCCCCCCGGCTTTGAAAAACCCAGATGTTGGTGCTTCCCTCTCTGGTAGCTGAACAGGTATGGATGTAATGGTCAGACGGTTGGAAGTCGGTCTGCTGATCTGTTTCTTTGTCTGCTTGTAACTATTTGTATTTTCTGAAATTCAGGGTGTTGATTTTTTCCCCCTGAACTAGGTAAATGATATGTTTGATTGATTAAAGTAAGATTGTTAACCCATTTTGAGTTGCTTTCCTTTAGAAAAGCAGATCTAAGAACCTGTGCTAGTAGCCACCCTGGGTATGCTAGGGTGCTCGCTGATACAAGTACCAAGGTTGATTTTGATCTTGATGAAGTTCCTAAGGATGTGTCAGAGAAATCCTAAGGAGGGCAAGAAATGAAGTGTGGAACTAGAAAGAAAGAAAAAAAAAGATGGGTCAGTCACGAACAAGAACAAAGATTGGATAGCTTGTATATTCCATTGGTATCCTGGAAATAACCAGGAGGAAGGTACCCAGCACTGTGGGTGGACCCCTTGGGGCAGATTTATGGAAGGCCCTGGACAAGAATCCCAGAGGATTGGTTGGATTTGAATCCCAGAGATTCCAGAGTTGGTGTGCTTCCCACTGGACCATCATTCTTACCTTCATGCTAGTGTTCTTTATCTTCTTGCTTTCCACCCTAAGCAGAAGCACTATCCTTTCTCTATTCTTCCTCTTCAATAGCCTTTTTTAAACCTCCAACCCCCCTTTTTTAAAAGTAATTTTAATATTAATTAAAGTAACATATTTACCATAACAAATATATGAGCCTCAGCTCATTCTGGGCTTTCTTCATTTTCCTGCTGCTATCCTTGAGAGACCTCATCATTCTCTGGGGTTCCCCTTCAGTTCATATCACTCTTTAAATTGGAGTTCATCAGTGGGCTTCCTGGTCAGTCACATGGGTCTCTTTAGACACCTTCTCTTCTTAATCAGGATCAATAATAACAGGGCTGGAAGAATCTCATTCTTCTTGAGCCAACTTCCTTCTCATTGTCTCAGACTGTGGGGTCACAGCAACCTTATCTTTGAAAATTTTTTAAATGCCACCCCTAACATCTAGAGTAAACATCAGATTATTTTCAACATTCTCCTCCTTATCTATCACAAACTCAAAGGTGGCCTGATCACTGCTTCCCACAGTTTCTGTTATTTCCGCTTTACCAGTAAGTTCTTCCTTATTGGTCAGAATCAAGTCCCAAATAGTTTTTCTCCTCATTGCTTCTGCATTCTCAAAGGTAAAATTATCCTTGGAGCAAGTATAAAATGTATCTGCTCTTCTGTATTTAGGAGGGAGGGAGAGAGAGAAAGAGAGACAGAGAAAGAGAAAGGAGGGGGGAGAGAGAGAGGGAGACAGAAAGAGAGAGAGAGAGGGAGAGAGAGAGAGAGGGAGAGAGGGAGAGAGAGAGAGGGAGAGAGAGAGAGAGAGGGAGAGAGAGTGAGAGAGAGAGAGAGGGAGAGAGACAGAGACAGAGAAAGGAGAGAGGGAGAGGGGAGAGAGAGAGAGAGAGAGAGAGAGAGAGAGAGAACTTTATTGTTGGAGTCTCTCATAGGTACTTTTGTAACCAATTCTGGGCCTGGTGAGGGTCTCAAAGTCATCCATAGTCTCCCTCTGATCTGGTAGTCTGTAGCATACACCAACCGCTATCTTACTGATGTTTCTTCTTTTTTCAAAACGTTCTCTCACCGTAGCCCAACCTTCTTCAGGCTTGGATTTCCACACATCTAGACAGATAATACTATCCTACTTCCTCTTTTATCTAATCTGTCCCTTTTAAACAAGATATAAACTTTCAGCGCTGTTGTCCTACCATGAGTCACATCCTACCAAGACTCAGAGATACTTATTTGGGGCATATTTACCTCCCCACACTGGGGTCATTAGGTCACTTTTTTTCTTATTACTACCTCTTCCATGCGTTAGTGTCTAGACATCTCTGCCCTGAGTACCACTTCTGCTCTCTTCCCCTTTACTAGACGACTGAATATCAATCCTGCTTTTCTCCTGCATAATACCTGCTGTCTCTTTTGTATCTGGACTAGTGGTTATATCTGGATACTTTTCTCCTCCCCTCTTCTTTTCAAGTAGAAATGACCTCTTATGAACACCAGCCAGGCTCCAAGAAAAGTACTTTCCTCCCAGTTCTCATTAGATGGTCTAGGTCCTTAGCCAAGAATTCTGGCATGGCCCAGAAAGCCAAACCCCATCCTCTGATACCGTTTTCTTTTTTTTATATCCTACTTTCTCTTCTGGGGTCCTTAACTTCAATCACCAACTGTGACAAAAATATTATCTATGTGCCCCTAGGTCTTTCATTTATGTGCCCAGGAAGCTGTCATTCTCAGAGCTTCTTCCCAGATTCCTTCTGGCATGTAACATTTGTTCCCAAATGACCAGTAGAAGAGTTGACCTCAGGTGTGATGAGTCTCCATCAGTCCTGAATGCTGAGGAGATAGTCCCACCTCTGTCTCTAATACAGATATGCTATGGCCTCTGTCCTAAGACCTCTTCCAAATCTAGCATTCTGTGCTCTAAGTTCATGAGACCACAGGCCTAGAGATGGAGGAGACATCAGAAGCCATCTTGTCCAACTTCCCCTCCTCTCCCCTCCCCCATTTTACAGATGAGGAAACTCAGGCACCCTAGAAATGCTCAATGACTTGCCCAAGGTCACAAAGCTAGTCAATGGCAGAGCTGATATTCAAACCCAGGCCTTCTGACTCCAAATCCATCACCCTTTCCACTGTACCATGCTGCCTCTCAGAGATAGATAGTCTAACCCCTATCTGAACATTCCCAACAGTAAGCAACCATCCAACCTCTCCTAAGATTTCCAGAAAGTTCTGTCCAGTTCAATCATCGTATATTCTAAGGTCCCTCCAGCTCTGACAATGTATACTTTCTGAAGCTTCTAAGGTGTTTTCTAGTACTCATGTTCTATGCTCTATATTCTAAGTCCTTTCTAGCTCTGACTTTCTATGTTCTAAGGTCTGTTATAATTCTAATAGTCTCAATGTACTGGTTTCCCCTATCCAGTAAACTCCAATAGCTCCCTATTGCCTTTAGGACCAACAATAAACTTTCCTGTTGGCCATGTAAAACCCCCAAACTCAGTCTGCCTTTCCAGCTTGGTCATACAGTATCACCTTCCTAAACTCCAGAGTCCATCCAAAGTGATCCAGATGTCATCTCCCACCTCTGTACCTTTTCTCTAGATGACACCATGCTTAGAATGAATGCATTGGTTTCTCACCTCCAACTCTTAGGCTTTCCTTCAAAACTAAGCTAAACTTTTACTTTCTAGAGGAACCTTTCCCGGCCCCTCCAGGGGTAGTGCCTTCCTTAAAATCACCTTGTATGTCTTTTGTGTAGGTTTGCATTCACTCTCCCTCTTCAGAATGTAAGCATGAGGAAAAGGAGCCCTTTCCTTTTTTTTCTCCATAGTTGAGCACCTAGTCTGGCATATAATAGGGTCTTAATCAGTGCTCATTGACTTATCTGTTTGCTGATTAGCTTTGAAACAAATAGCTGACAAGTAAAGAAGACTAGAAATATATTGTTTTGGTGTAGTCTGATTCATTAATAAAGGAAGGAAGAAGCGATAGTAAGAAGGAATCATAAAATGTTGGCTCTCAAGGGGACTCTAGACGTTGATCATCTGGGCCAACTTCCAGTGGAAAGAGCATTAAGGTCTGGAGTCAGGAAGACAGGAGTTCAAATGCAGCCTCAGACTGGAACTAGCCATGTGACCCTGGGCAAATCACTTAACTTGCCTCCCTCGATTTCCTCATCTATAAAATGGGGGTGTTATTGTTAATAGCACCTGCTTCCCAGGGTTGTCGTGGGGATCGAATGAGATAATATTTGTGAAGTGCTTTGTAAACTTTAAAGTGCCTTTTCTGTTCAATTAACATTTAGTAAATGCCTACTAAGTGCAAAGCCCTGCGTTAGGAAGGCATCAGGACACGAAGAATATATATTAACAGTATCTACAATAAGGAGCCAGCATTCCCCTGGAGACAATGTGTACACGGAGGAGTAAATACATTGTAATTTGAAGACAGACGGATCAGTAACAATGGGGAAAGCAGAGACGCTCCCACAGAAAAGCCCGCACCCAAGTCTTGGAGGAAGCCAACGATTCTTTTTTTAATTTAATAAATGTATTTATTTATTTACTTTTCATTTGCAACATTCAGTTCCACAAGCTTTTGAGCTAGAAGCTAACGATTCTGAAAGGCGGCCATGAAGAGGAGGCCGGTGCCCGGGTGCTCACTCACCCCGTGGCTGGGAGTCTCTCCCGTGCTCCGAGACTCCGCTCAAAGCCCACTTTTTGCCGGAGGCTTTTCCCAGCCCCGCCCTCCCCCGCCCACTCCAGCTGTCGGTTGTGGGGGGAGGGAGGAGAGGGAAGGGGAGGGAGTGTCTGAACCTGGGCCCTCTAAGAGGACTGGGGATAAATTTCAGGGAAGCTGTGAACTTGGACAGTTAAAAAAAATCACGTACACGAATGTGACATCGGAACCTCTAGCTGAAAACTAGCATTTTCTTCAGTTATTTTCCTGTTCAGTTATTTTAAAACTTTATTTTGATCAGGGTTTCAACACAGGTTTCAACAGACTGGCCAAAGAGTCTGAGACATAAAAAGAGTTAAGAAGCCCAACTCTAAGACTACCCTCCACCTAGACTCTATGTTGTATGTACAAAGTTACTTGGATGTTGTCTCTCACGTTAGACTGGGAGCGCTGTGAGGGCAGGGACTGTGTCTTTGCCTTTCTTTTTCCAAATCCCTGGTGCTTAGGACCGGGCCTGACACATAGTAAAGGCTTAGTCAAAGCTTGTTGACTGTGTGTCTCTGTCTCTAAAACTTTCTCTGTCTCCCTCTGTGTGTCTGTCTCTGTGTCTCTTTCTGTCTCTGTGTGTGTGTGTCTTTGTCTTTCTGTGTGTCTGCTCTGTGTGTGTCTCTGTCTCCTTGTCTCTGTCTCACTGTACTTTTCCCTCTGTCTCTCTGTGTGTGTGTCTCTCCCTCTCTGTTTCCTCCTTTCTCTGCCTGCCTCTTCTCTCTTTCTCTCTCTTTGTTTCTGTCTCTCTCCCTCTGTTCTCTCCTCTCTGTCTCTCTTCTTCTCTGCCTCTCTGCCTCTTCTCTCTCTCTCTCTCTCTCTCTCTCTCTCTCTCTCTCTCTCTCTCTCTCTCCCTCCCTCCCCCCTCTCCTCTGTAATACATATCCTTGTGGTAACTCTTCCCCTGAGATCTGAGACCATCACAAATCTTAGAATGTTAGAGTTGGAAATTACCTTAGCAATTAATTAGACCCTCTCGTTTTGAACCCGAGGCCCCCAGGGTTCAAGTGGCCTGCCCAGTGGGGCTACTCTCCTAGTAAATGGCAGAGCCAAGATTTGAACCTGCTCTTGCAACTGCGGCTCTGGTCCTGCCCCAGCACAAAGGCCTGTGCAGCTAGGTGGCCTGGAATATTTATTGTTTCATTGCTGCAGGGAAGCAGGCCCATTGGGCTGGGTGACTAGCAGATGAGAGAAAGAGAGAAATTGGAAGCCACATACATTCTCACTGGGGCCTGACCAAGACCTTTCCGGAAAGAGAAATAGCACTAGTCGAGCTGTTCCTTCAGTGCTTTCACAGAGTGAGAAATTCCTCCCAAGCCTTCCTAGAGCCTTTGACAAGGAAAGAGAGGCCCTCCATTCCTCCAGGGCTCCTGCTATGTAACAAGACAGGCTGATCCCAGCTCTGTTTGTTCGGCCAGGCTAGGGCCATGGGAGGGAGTAGAAGATCCTCCATGAGTGACATTAGCAGCTCTCTCCATCTCTGGCCAAGGCCCATGACCCTTGCTTCCCTCCTTGACCCCCTGCCCTATCCTGACCACCATCATAGCACTTCGAGGATTAAGTCACCCTCCCTGAGTGACCCCCTGAGTGACAGCGGACACCCCCAGGAGGCAGGCAGCTGGGTGTCTTGAGCCTCTTCTCTCTGTCTTCCTAGAAACCCTGGCTGCTCCTGCCACTGTCTGATGCAACAGTTTGCAATGCTTTTCCGGGAGCCGAGCCCTGCTCAGAGGCTCCCTGCCCCCAGCGCCTGCGCACAGCTTCTTCTCTGCCAAGGGAAGCTTTCCTCCAGATGTGGAGGTGGGGCATGGGGGGATGGGGAGGGTCTGGGGCAAGGAGGCCTTGGCCGCTCTCCCAGCATGAGCTGAGCTTAATTAGTCTGATCCCCAGGCATTGGCTGCCTGATTGACCCAGTGATCAAAAAGAAAGAAAAGGGAAAGAAAGCAAAAAGGGGGGGAGGGAAGAGAGGAGAGGAGGGGAGGGGAGGGGAGGGGAGAGGAGAGGACAGGAGAGGACAGGAGAGGACAGGAGAGGAGAGGAGGAGAGAGGAGAGGAGAGGTGGAAAGGGGAGAGGAGGGGAGGGGAGATGAGACGAAAAGAAGCCTGAGTAGTCCCTAAACTCACCATAAGCTGATTCTAGCATCTGGTTTCTGCCTCCAAAGCCTACCCTGGGGACTGTGTGGTCAATCAGCCAGTTAATAAACATTTATAAAGTTCCTACTATGTGTCAGGGACAGTGCTAAGAACTGAGGATACAAAGAAATACAAAAGGCATCCTGTTCTCCAAGAGTTACCAGGCTAACAAGGGAGACAGCACATAAAAGGCTGGAAAGGAGGGGGAAGGGTAATGATGGAAGCCAGAGGAACACAGCTAGGTGGGACATGAAGAGATGGCTCCCATGGGCACTCTCCTTCAATGGAGGACCTGGAAGGAACTTTCTGATTTCCATCCTCCACCGGATCCATTCAGAGAGAGGGAGGTAGCCCCAAGGCAAGGGATACTGAGGAGTTAGGAGTTCTCATGTGGTCTCAGACCATATTGACACCTAGAAAATACACACAAAATGGCAGCTATTGGCCAATACATGTGGCTTCTTCAGTCCCAAGGAAAGAGACTCTGAATGCCTTCCCACCAACATCCACCACTCCTATGTTCTCAGAGCTTTCTGTGGCTGCCCATCCAAAGCCCCCCATATCTCATCAGTGCTGACTGCAGGCCTGCTTCCCCTAGATATGCTCAGTACCTCTGTTTCCCCACATCAGGAGACTGGGGCGTAGAATTGGGATCTGTGGCCATGAATGAGTCGATTCATGTGCTTAGCACATAACAGCCATTTAATAAATGTTGATTCATTAACCAGGCCTTGGTTCCAGGGCCTTTGAACAGATAACCCTGTGGTACTGGAATGCCAGACAGAGAATTCCTTCTCAAATTGGACCAGATAAGCTCTGAGTCCAGAGTGAAAGCCTGCAGTTCCCCATTCCCTTCTACATTAGACTGTCTGCCTTGAAAAGCTCAGGTATAACTCATCTGGAAGGCCTGGAACTAGATGCCCTGTAGTGGAAAATGTCCTGGACTCAAGAGTCAGGGTATGTAGATTCTAGTGTGGGCTCAACAACTGCTCTCTGTGGGACCAAGGCTGAGCTTTTTCATTTTTCCAGGTCTCAATTTCCTCTACTGCTAAATAGGGGAGTTGGACTAGCTATATTCTCTAAGGTCCCTCCCAGCTCTGATATTCCCTGTTCTAAGCTCCCTCCCAGCTCTGGCATTCCCTGTTCTAAGCTCCCTCCCAGCTCTGGCATTCCCTGTTCTAAGCTCCCTCCCAGCTCTAACATTCTATTTTCTACATTCTAAGGTCCTACATGGCTCTAACATTTTTTGCTTCACTCATTTAAGTCATGCTGGTCCTAGCTAGCCCTCCCCCCTCTCCCCAGCCCTCACCCTACCCCCATGCACATACACTGGCCAAGACCACCAGTTCCAAACTCCATCAGATGACCCCCCTCCTGACAGAGGAGCGATGGGCTCAAGATGGAAAAATGAGACTCGTGTTTTTAGACATGGGCAATGTGGGGATTCATTTCGCTTGACTCTGCATATTTCCTGCAAGAGTTTTGTTTTTCTTTTTCCTTTTAAATTGGGGGGAAGAGGAATAAATGCTTGCTAATTAAAAATAAAAATTTAAAAATCTGAATTCTGCCTCATAATCTCCCTATCTCCAGAGGAGATGAAGAAAGCCTTACAAAAAAAAGACAGGAAAACCCTCTTCCCTCTTATGTGGTCCCCACCAAAGACTGAGGGCTCTAACCCCTCTGGGCTACATTCTATCCCAGCAGCCAGCCTTCTCTAACAGCCTATAACTAGAATAGTGTAGGCACACACCACACTCAATGGTGGCCTGCAGCTGTGGTTTCTGCAGGCGTGACTTGAAGTTAGGGAGAGACCAACTGCAGTTCAAAGTCAGAACACTTTCTAAGAGTCAGAACTTCCCCAGAGTGGAAAGAACAGCCCTGGAGGGAATGAGCCCCCATCACTGGGGCTTTCTGAGGAGAAGTGGTACAGTCATCAGTCAGCTATGTCAAGGAGGGGATTCTCTGTCAACTCGAGTTCGATTGGATGGCAGAAGGGTCCCTCCAAGCCAAAGAGAAAGAAGAGGAGCCAGGAATCATGGGATGGCTGGATAGTAGAGACCTCTGAGATCATTGAATCTAACCCCTTGTTTTATAGACAAGGCAACCAAGACCCAGCAGAAAGCTGTGACGGAAGGTAGCAGGGGAAGTGTCGGACCTTCCATTCCCAGCCCTCTAGACCTCAATTTCTTCTTGAGTAAAATTGGGGAAATTGAAGTAGTTGGCCTCGGAGACCCCTTCTAGCTCAAAACCTCCAGGACTTTGCCAAAGTCTTGTTCTGCTTTTCCTTGTTTCTTTAGTCAGAAAGTGTTTTGTTGCTGTCAGTCATTTTGGTCATGCTCAACTCTTCATGAGCCCATTTGGGTTAGATTTGAATCCAGGTCTCTCTGAGCTGCTAGGGCAGGTAGGTGGCTCAGTATATAGAGAGCCAGGCCTAGAGTCAGGAGTTCAAATCTGGCCTCAGACACTAACTATGTGACCCTGAGCAAGGGACTTCACTCTGTTTGCCTCCGTTTTCTCATTTGTAAAATGGACTGGAGAAGGAAATGGCAAACCACTCCAGGATCTTTGCCAAGAAAACCCCAAACAGGGACATGAAGAGTCATACATGACTGAAATGACTGAACAAAGTAACAGCTTCCTGGCTCGGAGCCTGGTGCTCTGTCCACTTCACCACCTAGCTGCCCTATTATGTGTAGGCACTGTGTTAAGGGCTAGGGATGTTGGAAAGGTATGAAACAGCCCTTGCCCTCAAAGAGCTTACAGTCTAGTGGAGGAGACAGCATACAAAGACAGTCCTTGCCCTCAAAAGGTTTATAATCTAATGGGGCAAAGAAAACAGAAACAGAATAAGTGTGAGATGAGAGCAAGAGGCACCAGCATTAGGGAGACCAGGAAAGGCTTCCTGCAGAAGGCGTGACTCGACTTGAAGGAAGCCAGGGGAGCCTAGAGGTGGAAATGAGGAGAGAGGAGATTTGGGACACAGGGGACAGAGCATGCTCAGAGACCAGCTGGGAATTTTCTTCGTCCTTTCTGCTATAACTTCTGAAACTACAGATTCTCTGAAATGTTTAGGGTTGTTTGTCTGACTGGCTCCACTCCTGCTAGCATTACCAGCCAATCTTGGGGTGTGGGCTTTAGCATTTCTCACTGTCTTCTCTGGAAAAACCAACCTCCCCAGCTCCATTATCCTTGACTTTCCCCTGGCCCCAGGCTGACCCTTGATGTCCCTAATCCACAAAGATCAAGGCAGGATTAGGGGTGAGAGGAGGTGAGGAAAAACTCACTGCCACAGGCATCCTTGGGACCTTCCCCATTCTCTTCCAAGATCCCTGAATTTGCCCATCATCTTCCCAGACTGTAGAGTCAATTCTTGACCCCTTCCCCATTTAGGCAGAGTTGCTATGGTCAAAAGAATCTATCCAATCATTCATTCATTCAACAGGCAGTCAGAATAAAAAGACAAAATTGGAACAGCTCTTGCCCTCAAGAAGTTTGTATTCCATCCAGGGAGAAGACGCATAGACATGTAAGAATGTACAAAGTAGCCTTAACCCCTGGCCTCCTTCCTTCTCTCTTCCTTTTTCCTTTGCTTTCTCCTACATCCTGCTCCTAATTGCTCCTTTTACCACTCCCTGGCCCTCCTCCCTCCCTCCTGATCCACACCCACCCTTTTACAGTTTAGTTATAAAAACCAGCCCACCAGACAGAGGCTTTTTTTTTTTGACCGAAATGTTATTTTCAGAAGGAGCCATTGAGGTTGGGGAGTAATTGTAGAGTCCAGGCCTGTGCAATCCAAGCTGAAAATAATCAGCAAGGCTTCTGGAGTGGGAGGGAAACAGGCCCCACAACCCTCCCCTGAAGGGCGAGAGCAAAGCCAGAGTGACTCAGAGGAAGGCCAGCACCAAGGATACTGGCATAGTTCCAGGGTTGATGCTTGGGGATGATGGCAATTGAGTTCCAGCTGAAAGGAGCCTCTCTAAAATGATAATATTGGGGTGGGGGGGTGGGAAGTAGAGTTCTTATTGATCTGGATTCGAATCCTTGTTCTACCACTTTACTATATACATGACTTTCTATCATCACTTAACCTCCCTAGCCTCAATTTCCTTATATGTAAAGTGAGACGGGGTGGAGTAGGTGACATTAGACATCTTTTTAGCTCTAACTCTGTGGTGCTGGGACCTGGCTGGGCCTCAGTTTCCTCACCTGTAAAATGAGCGTTGACCTAGAGAGTCTCTGAGTTTCTCAAATTCTATGATTTTCCAGAACTGTCTCTTCACGTGTGTGGGGAGGATAGGCTACATGATCTCCCCTTTCTTTCTGTTCCACGTCCTCTGAGCCTCCTGACTGCTTTTTGCCCCAAGGTAGGTCTCAGACCCATGTTGTAGGTTGTCATATCATCAGATGACAACAGAACATTTCCTTATTCAGTCTCCTCGTAGGATCATGGAATATTACCCAGAAGGAACCTTGGGCATCCTCTAGTCCAATCATCTCATTTGACAGAGGTCCAGAAAGATGGGATTTACTCAACATCAATAATGAGTAAGTAGCTGAGCCAGGATTTGGCTCTGGGGGCTCCAAGCCCAGTGTGTTCCTGCTACTCTGTGGGTGACAAGAGAAAAAACACAGTAGAACAGAGAGTGTAATGGATTTGGAGTCAGACACCCTAAGTTCGCAGGCAGTGAGTGAGGTGGTGCACTAAGTAGACAGAGTTCAGGGCCTGCAGTCAGGAAGACCTGAGTCCAAATCTAGCCTCAGACACTTCCTAGCTGTGTGACCCTGGGAGTGAGGTGGTGCACTAAGTAGAGAGAGTTCAGGGCCTGCAGTCAGGAAGACCTGAGTCCAAATCTAGCCTCAGACACTTCCTAGCTGTGTGACCCTGGGGAAGTCACTTTACTCTATTTGCCTCAGTTTCCTCATCTGTAAAATGAGCTGGAGAAGGAAACGACAAACCACTCCAGTATCTTTGCAAAGAAAACCCCAGATGGGGTCACGAAGAATTGGACATGACTGAAATGACTGAACAATAACAAACCTCAGCTCTCATTCCACCCCTGCCGCTAGTTCTAGTGACTTCAGGCAAATGGCTCGGCATCCTCATTTCCCCCTTCTCTAAAATCAAGGGGTTGGACTAGATGTCCTCAGAGGTACATTTTAGCTCCAAATCTCTAATCCTGTAAATAGCCAGTGGCCAAACTGGATGCCCAACTATGCCAGGTGACTTTCCTTTGAAGAAATACAACAAAATAAAATCACCACTAGGCTCAGACATCCTTTTTCCTAACTTGTGTGCGAGATAGCCACTGGCTATGTTTACAGGATCAAGACTCAGAGTCCTGGACTTGACACTGGACTTAGACTCAGGAAGACCTGAGTTCAAATCCTACCTCAGTTACTTATTACCTGTATGACCCTGGACAAGTCACTTCACCCTGTTTGCCTCAGTTTCCTCATCTGTAAAATAAGCTGGAGAAGGAAATGGCAAAACACTCCAATATCTCTGCCAAGAAAACCCTAAATAGAGTCACAGAGTCGGACCAACTGAAAAACAATTGAACAACAAAAACCTCCCAGGGTTGTGGTGAGGATCAAAAGAAATAATATTTGTAAAGCACTTTGCAAACCTTAAAACCCTCTATAAATGCTGATTGTTTTCAAGGGGAAAGAGCCCTTGGCTTTCTTTGCCTGCCGCTAACTGAATTAGTCAATACTTGAAATTGATTCAGACTACCCATTGCAAGAACAAATACTGAAGCTGAAGTTTAAATACTTTGGCTACATAATGAGGAAATAGAACTCATTGGAAAAGACTCTGATGTGGGAAAGATTAAAGGAGAAGGAGAAGAGGACAGCAGAGGGCGAGATGGATAGAAGGAGTGGACATGAGCTTGGACAGACCTCAGGGATAGGAGGGCACAGGGCCTGGTGTGGTTCATGGGGTCAGGAAGAGCTGGAGGTGACTGAACTACTGAAAAACAAAGCTGAAACCTCTAGCTAGGCCCAGGCTATATGAAGGTCGTTTGGGGCTCTTCTGAGTTATAGGGAAGGAAGGAAGGAAGGAAGGAAGGAAGGAAGGAAGGAAGGAAGGAAGGAAGGAAGGAAGGAAGGAAGATCTAGAGCTTATTCCATGGTGCTATCCCTCCCTCCTCCACCACATCCCCTGCCCACAGTGACAGTCAAGAGTTTGGTCTCCTAGACATCCAGGACCAGCCTTGGTCTCTGGTTCTTTTGGCCTTTGCTATAAAACAGCTCCGGGTGAATCTATAGCCCTTTAACGGCCACAAGGGAAGCTGTGGTTCCCCCAGTAAAGTGGACACTGGGTCCCGTGTGCCAATCAGAT
The DNA here is from genome assembly GCA_028627135.1 of Pseudochirops cupreus. NCBI lineage: Eukaryota > Metazoa > Chordata > Mammalia > Diprotodontia > Pseudocheiridae > Pseudochirops > Pseudochirops cupreus. The sequence continues at coordinate 19,862,923 of CM053583.1, read as the reverse complement.
GCATCTGGAGTCAGAGGATTTGAACTCTGTGCTTTCTTATTACCCTTGCCCAAGTCTTAACCCCACTGGGCTCCTGTTTTCATTTCTGCAAGAAAAATCATTAAGACAAGCTGCCTTCTAAGGGCCCATTGTTGTTTCCATTTCATGTCAGACTCTTCATGACCCCATTTGAGTTTTCTTGGCAGAGATATTGGGAGTGGTTTGCCACTTTCTTCTCCAGCTCATTTTACAGATAAGGAAACTGAGGCAAACAGGGTGAAGTGACTTGCCCAGGGTCATGCAGCTAGTAAATGTCTGCAGTCAGATTTTAATTCAGGGCTTCCTGACTCCAGGCCGAGAACTCTATTCGCTTTGCCACCTAGCTGCCCTCTAAAGTCCCAGTTAAGTTTTAACTCCCATTATCCCCATTTTAAAGCTCAGAAAACTGAGGTATGGGCTTATAGATTTAGAGTCAGATAAGGCTTTTGAGGCCATCCTGCCCAGCCCTCCTATTTCTCTCTCTCTCTCCTCTCTCTCTCTCTCTCCTCTCTCTCTCCCTCTCTCTCTCTCTCTCTCTCTCTCTCTCCCTCTTTCTCTCCTCTCTCTCTCTCTCCTCTCTCTCTCTCTCTCTCCCTCTTTCTCTCCTCTCTCTCTCTCTCCTCTCTCTCTCTCTCCCTCTCTCTCTCTCTCTCTCTCTCTCTCTCTCTCTCTCTCTCTCTCTCTGTTTCTCTGTCCTTACCTCTTTTTGGAGGAGACGTCAGGGAGTTGGGCTTCCAGGCCCCTGCAGACCGCTACAGGAGCTGAGTTTTCTTGTTCTCAGGCACTCAGGATGACACAGTTCACCTTGTCTGCTGATGATCCTTGTTAGGGCAATGGTCAGTCACCTCAAAGAACTCTGGCTGGGAGGCCCTGATCAGTCAATCAACAAGGGCAAGGGGAGAAGGGGCAAATGCTTGAATGCAATCCTCCTGTTGGCTCACTGGACTATGGGAATGGTACTGGCATCTCACACTAGAATGTAGATGATGGCTGCTGAGTATACTGCTGACCCATTTCACTTCCCAGCTTGAGGCAGAGGCAGAGTTTGGCCTTGAACCCAAATCACCTGATTCCCAAACCCCAGGGTTCACTCAGCTCCCCTGCCCTACCTCTTGTGACTGCCTCTCTTAGCTACCCCATAGAATGAGAAGAAGTGAAGATGATTTATTGTCCTCTTCTCTCAGTGGTCAAAAGGTTGGTTACAGAAGAAACTCAGGTGCTAATCAACTGTTTCCTTCTGTGTTGTACAAGGACTTAGCTTGAGGCCAAGATCCCCCATTACCTGCTTTCCTGCCCTCACCCGAAGTTCGGGGAAGGGAGTGGGGGTCTTCTTCATCCAGCTGAGATGTGAGAGTTACATCTTCTGCAGGAAGAAGAGGAGGAGGAGGAAGAAGAGACTTTCTGTATTTTAAGGCCTCTCCCAGCTCTAACATTCTATGTTCTCAGGTCCTTCCTGGGACATTCTATGTTCTAAAGGTCCCTCCCACCTCTGATATTCTGTGCTCTAAGGTCCCTCCCATCTCTGATGTTCTATGTTCTCAGGTCCCTCCTAGCTCTGACGTTCTGCTCCTAGGGCCCCTCCAGCTTTAAATCCCATGATCCCATTTTTCTTGGGGCCAAACCAAGGAGTCCTTCAAAGGAGAGCAGATATCTAGGAAGGGAGGGGAGGTATCTTTCCCTGTTCTTGTGCATCCCCCAGCCTGCTGTTGCCTCAAAAATGGAACCATCTCAGGTTTGTTCTTCAAGACATTCCTTCCCTCCTCCTGTCTTCTTGGTCCCAGATGGATGCTGGCCACAAGTCTGGAACCCTGGAGGTGTAACCTGAAGCCTGAGAGGGCTACCTGGCTCCAGTATAGACTGGAAGGCAGTGGGAGACTGGGCTAGAGCACACCCATCCCCCCAAGAGGAGTGCATGCTTCCCATTGTGCACATGTGGCTTTCATGTCCCCAAAGGAGCCGATTTTGGCCCCATGTGGGAAGAGGCGGGAGTGTTTGGCATGCTCCCACCTCTCCCAGGCCTGTGGGTTTACAATAGGACAAACGAAGCAGTCCATGAAACTCTGCCTGGTGCCACTGGTTCTGTCTCAAGATCCCAATTCTGCAAATATTAAGTAATTGTCTGCTTGACTCAGGGTGAAAGACAGTGTGGTATAGTAGATAGAGAAGCAGGCTTGGAGTCAGGGAATCCTGAGTTCAAGTCCAGCCTGTGAGAGAGAGAGAGCTGGTTGTTAAATGTGTATCAACACATCACTGCCTATACTTGTATGTGCTATCTTTCCTGACTATCAATCAACCAACAAGCATTTATTAAATACCCAATGTATACCAGGCTGGGGATATAAGTACAAAGAATGAAACAATCCTTATTCTCAAGCAGGTTACATTCTAATGGGGGAAATGGGTACACACAAAAATGTATGCAGCACAAATAAAGTGAATAAACACAAGGATAGCCTGAGAGGGAGGGAGCAGACTAGCAGTTAGGAGGAATCAGAAGAGACCGAGCGGCATCTTAAATGAAGATAGGGAATCTGTGACATGGTGATACAGTTCAGACTGGAGGGATACAGAGATGGGAGAGGGAAGGTTGTAAGTGAGCAACAGAGAGGCCACTTTGGTTGGATCCAAGACTAGGAGAAGGCAGCTCAGTGGATAGAGCACTGGGCCTGGGGCCAGGAAGACCCGAGTTCAAATCTACCCTCAGACACTGTGTGACCCTGGGCAAGTCACTTCACCCTACTTGCCTCAGTTTCCTCATCTGTAAAACGAGCTGGAGAAGGAAATGGCAAACCACTTCAGTATCTCTGCCAAGAGAACCCCATGGACAGTGTGGTCCACGAGGGCACAAAGTATTGGACATGACTGAGCGACAGCAAGAGGAAGGGAAGGGTAGTAATGACCAATGGGGATGGAAAGGTTTCAAAAGCTAAACAGAGAAATGCACACTCGATCCTAGAGGTGCTGAGAAGCTGCTGGAGAAAGTGGTAAGACTGAAACCCCTGAAGGCCAGGCACTCTCACTTCCGGTTTTTTTGTAGTTTGAATTCGTAACACAATGCCTGCCATACAATAAGCACTTAACAAACGATTGTTAATTGATCGGCTGATTGAGTGGTTGATAAGGTAGCTAGGAGGGAAAGTTAGGCTTAGAAAAAGATTTAGGAAATGGAGCCAGAGGCCTTGAATGGGAGGGACGGTGAAGGGCTGTTGCCTGGGGAGGGCCTGGTGATTCCCACTGTCATCCCAGGCTCTATTCCCCAGACGAATCCTGCCATACTGCTGGGCCTGCTTGGGATAGATGACACTAATGTTGTTCTCAGTGACCTCTATGTGTGTAATAAGGCCCTTCTCTCTCAATAAAGTGAAGTGATAATCTGGCGACTTCTACAGAGACCCTGGAGACCACTCATCCAAGGACAGACAGGGAGGGGGCACACAGGCTATCATCAGCTCCTACATGGGGACACGAGCAGGTTCCAGCTGACCTGCCTAAGCTCAGCCTCCCAGCGCTAACTTGGGGTTGACCCAGGTAAATTCAGTCCCCCGCCTCCACTGCACTGGCTTTGGAGTCAGGGACCCTGCAATCTAACCCCAACCCTTGCTTGACTAGCTATGGGGCCTGGTATATTTATTTCCCTTTCCTTCTCTGGGCCTCAGTTTCCCTATCTGTAAAATGATCAAATGACCACTCTGAGTCTACGATCCTGAGATTCTCCATCCTAAAATTATCATATATTTATTTTACATATAACTTATATATTACTTCTGTGCATGCATATTGCCATGGAATTAGGGTTAGAATGTAAGCTTCCTGAGGGAAAGACTATTATACTTTGTTTATATCCTCAGCTTCTCACCCAATGACTGGCATGCAGTAGGAGATTAATTAATGCTGCTAATTGTGTGAATGATCTGACAGACAGAAGGGGCTCTTCGCCTTTTTGTCCTGAAGCCCTCTGGCGGTGTGCTGATGTCTGTGGAACAGACATCAGAATAATGTTTGCAAACACATAAGAGACAATGCAAACCATTGCAAAGAAAAGCAGTTATATCGAACTGTGATTGTCAAAATATTTTAAAAACAAGTTCACAGACCCCAGACTCTCACATCAGATGACCACTCGGGTCCCTTCTGGTGTGTGTGTGTGTGTGTGTATACACAAAAATACACATATACTTGTATGTTATGTATGTGTGTATATATTCATATATACACATATACATATGCATATATATGTGTCTATGTGTGTGTTTGTCTCTCTCTCTGTATATATGATATTTATATATAACACATATATAAAATAAGTGAGTTGCCCCCCTTCTCAAAGGACTCCCAGCCAGCCTAGCCTTCCACCCATAAGAATTCCATCACCAGCCCGATCTCCCTGTCACCCCATGGCTAACCCACACCACCACCACCCCCCTACTTCAGCTCAAAGCACCTCATTTCCCAGCAGGTGCTTCCAAGGTCCAGAGTAAGGAAGATTTTAACTCTGTGGTCTTGGGTTCTGATCCCGGGAGGAGACACTGGTTTTCGATTTCCATTTCTTTTAGCCTGTTGTGACCCAGATCTTCCTAGAGAGAAGGTCACAGAGTGGGAAGGTCTTTAGGTCTCTTCTTCCTCCTCAGGACTGGCTGAGCATTTTCACAACAGGCCCCAGCCTGACGATTAATCAAACAAGCATTGAGTAATCTCCTACTGTATGCCAGGCTCTGTGCCAAGATAAAACACACACACACACACACTCCTCCTCCCCCCACTATATTCCCTTACATCCTCAAGAGAATACACTGGAGCACTGAGCAAGTGGTTAAATTTAAAATCATTTCTTTAAAAATTGTTTTTAAATTGTTACAACTTCACACCTTCTTGAAATCTGCCCTACAAAATTTGTTTGACTTTGTCTTCAAAGTCACGGTAATTTGTTTCTCGATATGATCGCATTTCCAATTTCTTGCTCATGTAAAATTTCAAGAAAATTCAAAAATCTGAAAAACAGAACAAAATAAATTTCAAAAATAAAATTCTTTTATTGTTATCTTTTCTTTTTACACCCCCTTCATTTCCAAATAAATCCCTCCGTCCTCCCCTTGTAACAAAGAGAGCAAGAAAAGCGTCTCAGCGAGACTAACCAACACTTCAACTGAATGTGACAACGTGTACAATATTCCACACCCACTGTCGCCTGCCTCTGGGAAAAAAGCGACAGGAAGGAATTTCACATCATCGTCCCTTCCCTGAAGACTATCTCGGCCACCGTAACTCATGGCACAGTCTAGGGGAGGGATTTGTTTGGGTCTTTTCATTCACATCTCTTTAGTCATCGTGTATTCTATTTATGTTACTTTCCTGGTTCTACTTACTTCACTCTGCATCAGTTCGTACGCCTTCTGATGCTCTGGATTTTTCCTATTCATCACTTCTTATGACTCATTCATGATGATGATCTCCATTCACGTAGCATAATTTGTTTAGCTATTCATCCCTGGGCATTTGTTTTGTTCCCAGTTCTTTGCAGACAGAGACAGAGAAACAGAGACAGAGACAGACAGAGAGGCAGAGAGACAGACAGAGACAGCGAGACAGGAGAGACAGACAGACAGAGACAGAAAGACAGACAGAGAGGAAACAGAGAGAGATAAAGAGGAGAGAGAGAGAGAGAAAGAGAGAGCGAGACAGAGAGAGAGAGACAGAGAGAGAGAGGAGACAGAGAGAGCTCTGAATATTTTGATGTATAACCTTAAGGTTTCCTAGAGTGGGAAAAGCAGACTGGGTAAATCCCCACAATGATCAACTATCAGGATGAGTTTTTTCTGAGAGTGATACATGACTGTTGCTCCTACCCACCAGAAATGGGGAAGGGGGAGGGGAATTATCTCCCAGTTCACTATAAAAAATATACTGGACTTAGAATCAGATTGGCCTGAGTGGAAATCCTGCCCCAGAGCCTTATTAGCTGTGTGCTCCTGAGCAAATAATTTAACCTCTCTTGGCCTCAGTTTGCTCATCTGTAAAATGGGGGGTAATACTCAATGGTGTGAAAGTTCCCCAGTCTAAAGCTATGGTCCTCTAAGCCAGGTTATCTGACCTCAAGATTCTATTGCTTTTTTGTTCTACTTCCCAAACAGGAGCAACTCCTTTCCCCAAACCTGCCACCTCTGCTTCCTGAGTTTTAAGAGCATACACTTTCTCCTTTCCATTGAGGAAGCTGATTCCCTAGGCTGGGGGTGGGGGGTGGGAGTGGGGTTCATCCTCTTCCATACTGGAGGCTGTAGTTTTTCTGTCACTACACAACCCTCAAACAGTGGATAGAGTCTGGAAGACCTGGGTTCAAATCCAGCCTCAGACACTTACTAGTTGTGTGACCTTGGGCAAGTCACTTCACCCTGTTTGCCTCAATTTCCACATCTACAAAATGAGCTGGAGAAGGAAATGGCAAACCACTTTAGTATCCTTGCCAAGAAAACCCCAAATGGGGTCACAAGAGTCAGACACGCCAGAAAATGACTGAACAACAGCACAATGCAACCCTATCCCAGGGACTTGATGTTCCTTCTCTCTTCTCCACCAGTCCTCAACAGGACCCTACCCTGTGAGGGCTCCTTTCTAACTTCTTAAATCCAGGACTGTCTGGATCCTATAGGTTAGAGACAACTCAAAGGCTTTCAGTTAAGTGACTGAGATCCTACAGCCTCAAATTTAGAACTTAGAAGTCATGGAGGACTGAAAATCCTCCCCATATTGTGTAGGAGGGGGAAACTGAAGCCAGAAAGATTTAGTGTCTTACCCAGGGTCACAGAGGCACCAAGGAACAGGGGCAATGTTTGAACCCAGGTCCTCTGACACCACCACCAGTCTGGGGCCTCCCACCCCTTTAACTCTCAAAGTTCTCCCACTTTGTTTTTGGTCTGTGGCTGAGGGTCCATCAGCCATGTCCTCAGCACAGCCCCACTGATCAGGACGGTTCCTGAAATACAAGGCTTCTAACCAAGGGTTTAACTAGGACGAGGCCAACAGGAGTTTATCCAGGCCACTGACTTGCAGAAGAGGTTTCTGTACCTTTCCTACAGGTCCTTCCCCAATCTTTCCAGCCAACTTCTCCCAAGTCAGAGGCCATGAGACAAGCCGACCCTCTCCTAAAACCAGTGGTGGTCCTCTACCAAGCCAGTCCCACCACAATTTGTTGTTTTTCCCCAGGTAAAATAACTCCTCTTTACTCCTCTGAGACTGCATCTCCTCCCAGTGCCTCTCCCAGAGATAGAACAACTTTTCTCAGCACTGATGCCTGGGACAGGGGTTGAGAGGAGGAATCTTGTTGTTCGGCTGTCTCCCACTCACTTTCCCCAGTAAGAAGGCTCATGACGGGACCCCTAGTACAGGCCTGGAGAGGCCACAGAGGCCCCAACCACCAAAAGGTGAAAGTGGGAGGATTAGGGCCCTGCCGCTGAGAATGACATTTTCAAGTGTGCAGGGATGGAGCGGTTGCCATGGGGATGCCTGCAGAACTGAGTTCTCTCTCAAGTTGTGAGTCAGGCTTAAGCATTATTTATCCAAAAAAGAAAAAAAAAACCCATCGAGTGCCACAGAAACCTGCCTGCCCAATGACAAAGGGAAGGTGCCCCCATGCAGCCTCTGACGAGTGAGTCAGCTGGGCTTTGCGCTACTAATCAGCTTGCTGACGTCAGCTCAGCTCTATTCCAGCCCTATGGAGTGGAAATGTCAACACAGGTAAAGAGAAAGGCCAAAAGGTACATTTCTTTCCTCCTCCAAGCCCCAACCCAACTCAGTGAGAAGCAGAGTGTGCCCTATCCCCACTCAGACCCAGGGATCCTCTGCCATCAGGATCCCCTTCTCTCAGTGTGAGAGCCAGAACAAGGGCAGGGCAATGAGCACTTTCTCCTAGGGCACCAAAATTTAGAAGGCATTAGCAATTGTAATCTTTCAGCCCCATAGAAACAATAAAGCCATCAATATGCATTTATTGATCACCTGTTATATTCTAGGCCCTGTGTTAGGCATTGTAACTACTAAATTTAGCATACACAGTATAGTTAGAACTAATAACCAGTGAAATAATTGACTAGAGTAGCTAGCTAGCAGCTAAATCTCAGATAGAATGCTCTCCCAACAGCGGCCTCATGGTGTCCCTAAACAAGTCACTTCCCTCTCAGGAAAACCTGGAAAATGAGAAATGTTCAATACCTCCCTCGGGTCACCAAGCAAATGCCTAATTACACTGCCAGGTCATCCCCCCCCCTTTTTAGTCCATTGAGCATTTATTTAATAAGCACTTACTATATATGAGGAATAAATGGTAAGAGAGATATAACTAAGGCAGGACAACTGGGTCCAATCCACATGATGCCAACATTTAGAGGACACTCTAGCAGCTAGAAGCAACTGAACTCAGTATCTAGGCAGCAAGAATAATTAGTTAAAATAGGACATCACCACATGGTAGGTCTTCCTACAACTGGACACGAGATAAGCTCTACCCTGGCTTGGTCCCTGATCTCCCATGTTCTGCTTGAATTTTGTGCCAATCACCCCAGGAACAGAAATTGCTGATTACAGTTCTGAGACAGTAGAGGACAGAGAATGGTCTTCTGGGTTCAGGTCTTTCCTCTGACATACCCTCCCAAATGACCTCAGGAAAGTCATTTAACTTTTTAGCGCCCTGGGCAGATCTCTAAGACTATTGGTACAGATGAGTTAATAACAATAATCATTAACATTCATTAAACATCTGCTTTGTGCCATGCCCTGGACTCGGCACTTTAAAATGATTGTCTCTTTGGATCCTCACAACAGCCTTGGGGGCTAGGTGCCATTGGTATTATCATCCCTGCATCATAACAGACAAGAAGTCTGAGGTTAGCGGACAAACGACTCGTGCAGGGTCACATAGCTGGTGTCAGAAGTGGTATTCAAGCCCGAACTGTCTCTGCCTCCAGGCACACCATTCCCGAGTTATGGGTGCTCACACCCCTGCACACAAAAAAGTGTGACCATATTCTTTCACCAACTCATCTCCATATTCTCAGGCACCTGGCCCTGGAATAAAACAAATTCTTTGAGGTTTACTGTACAAGGGAAGAAATGAGGGCCTTTAGTCACAAGTAAAGTGGGATAGGAGAAAGAGCACTGAATTTGGAGACTGTGACTTTGGGCATTTGCCCTTTCCAGCTACAGCCTTGGTTTCTTCATCTGTAAAATGAAGGGGTCTGACCAGATCACTTCCAAAATGCTTTCCTGCTGTACACTGCCTCCCTGGGCTTGAATAGCACAAACCCATGGTGCTGACCCCAGCAGCAGGTCACCCTCAGGGCTCTATCTGCTGGGGGTGGGGACACAGCTCTGCCCCGTCTGGGCTGGGGGGCAGTGGGCAGAGCCCAGACTGCAGCAGCTGAGGCCCATGATTTCCCTCCCACCCCTACCCCCACAGGACTCCACATCAAAGCTGCCTTCCTGGGTGTGGCCTCAAGATAAACGGGAAGATTAAAGAAGGAGCTCCAAGTTGGCCTGGCTGCTACTTGCCCAGGACACTGACCACAGGAGCCTTGGGTGCCCAGGCTGCTCCCTGCAAAGTGCTCTCCCCACAGGCCCCTCTGGGAAGGGAGAGAAGTGAAGGGATCCAGCCCTCCAGAGATGGGACAGAAGGGCTGGCCCTCTAGATGGGAGGGAAGGGAGAAGATGGGTCCTCTAGAGGTGGGGGGAGGGCTAACAAGGGGACCCAGACCGGGAAATGAAGGGAGCTGGGGTCAGGGGAGCAGGCATCTGAACAGCAGCTTAGTCTGGACCTTGGTCAAGCCACCCCCAATCTATGATGGCACCCACACACACACTTAACTCTTTCCTGACTACACTGTCGGCCCCCACTGTGGGTGAAGGACGAGGTAGCCTTTCATTCTTGGAATGTGGCCCTGGCCACTTCATTGGGGTTTGGTCCCTCCAGCAAAGGAGCCTGTAATGAGGCTCTCCTGGCCCCCATCTCCCTCCCCCACGCCCCTACCCCAGGGAAGGTCTGTAATTAGTGCAGTGGGGCGAGGCTGGAGAGGCTCAGACAATGTCATTTGAACTGGGATGAGACATGCCTCAATTGCTAGTCTGTGCTTTTAATTTTTTTTTCCCCCTGGTGCCGTTGCATATACAAAAACCAGAGAGAGTTTAACCCTTTGCTGGCGAGGCCCAGCCTCAGCCTGATCCTTTGGTCTGATCCTTTTGCAAGGCATCGGTCAATCAACAGCATTCATTATGTACCTACTCTGTACGAGGCACAGTGCATCTCCACCCTCCCACATGCCTAGGGAGTCAGGGCCCTGGAGACACCCCAATCCCTACGATCAGCTAGTCCATGCATGTATGTAGGTAGGAGGCAGGTTAGGTGGGCTTCGGGATACACGTACACACAGGGGATGCAGCATTTGTACCTGTAATACATCTCACATACACATTGTCTCCTCACGAAGATGAGGGGTGGGGACAGATGAATTCAAGCAGTCTTTCTCCAGGGACAAGTTTTTGATCCCATTAGATCAAAAGCTCCTCGAGGGCAGGGATTTTCTCTTACCTCTCTTTCTTTCTCTAGACCTTAATATGTGCCTGGTATGTAAGAGGTGCTTAATAAATGCTGACTGACCTGGGCAGGTCACTTAGCCTCTCGAGGCTCCGGGAGAGCACGCCAGAAGTTGCGTGCCCTGTTGGTAAAGGAAATTCCCTCACCTGGAAGGCCCCCATCCCAATGAAATCACCAGATCCAGGGCTTGTCCATCAATCAGACTGGATCAAGGAAAGAAGTATGGAGCAGGGAACAAGGGTTAGAGGTTCAAACTGCAGCCCCTTCTACTTACTACTGTGTGACCTGAAGAGTGTAAGCTCCCTGAGGGCAGGCATGTCTCCCTGCACCTAGCACAGGGCCTGGGACCCAGTAAGTGTTTTATAAATGCTTGTTGATTGATTGACTGAAGCCTGGATCTGGAAGCCAAGAAGGCCTAAGCTCCAAGCTTAGCAGGTAAGTCACCTTGGGAAATCTGTTTCCTCTCTCTGAGACTCAGTGATCCTATCTGTCAATGAGAGCTGGATGAAAGGCCTGGACCATCCTTTCTGGCTTTAGTCTCGGCCATCCTCAGAGCACAGCCCTTTGCTAACCACTGTGGGGGAGGGGAGGACCCGAGGGAAGTATGGCCTGGTCCCTGCCCTCAAGAGAGCTTGCTGTAATTCAGCCAGGAAGAGAAGGCCTGCACACATAAAAAGGGCTGGAGGCACAGGAAGACAGCGTGTAATCAAGGGCTAAGTGTGTGGTGTAGACTCTTAAGTGCCTAGGAAGGGAGAGGTCACTGGGAGTCAGAGTGGCCAAGGGAGACTTCGCAGAGGAGGGGTCTCTGAGGAGCAGGCTCCCAAAGAGGGCTGAATGAGCAGAGAAAGGGAGGGGAGCAGAAGGCAGGGCAGAGAAAGAACTCAGCTCTGAGGGCAGATTCGATTCCCTTTGTAATGGGGCTTTGTGGCAGATTTCTCAGGGTCTTCCACATGGTGAGACCATCGTAGGTGGCCTCAGCATGCACCAAACCCCCATGACACATTCCACAGCACTTTATTTAGCATCTACTATGTGCCAACATTCCATGGATCTTCCCTCTTGTGGATGGAGTCATTCCCTCCAGCAGGCAGATAGCACCCCATCCACGCCAGTCTATCTGGTACAAGTCCACTAGAGGCCAGCCCTACATGCTTGGTGCCTTGCCTGCCTCCTCCAGACGCAGGGTGGCCAGCCTTAGAGGGCTGGGGCTTTCCCTTGTTATCTCTCCTCTCTGGGGAGCTAGCTAGCCCATCTTTTTTCCAGCCGTGCATTCCCAGATGACTGCTCACACTCCTGTATAAATTCCCTCTTTGTAGCATGCCATGGCCTACTCCTGTCTGCCAGGGGCCTCCCCATTACAGACAAAAGAATGCTCTGTCCCTGCCCTCAAGAAGCTTATGCTGTACCAGGGATGGGGTAAGGGAACACAGCACTTGGGCTTGTAACAAGGGCAGGGGGGTACGAGCTTGGGGACCCAGGTTACACACCAATGAGTAAGGTATAAGTAAATACTGGAGGTGGAAAGGGCCAGGCCTGGAAAAGGAATCCTCCGAGTAATTGAAATGGGCCTGGAGTCAGGGAGACCCAAGTTCAAATCCTGCTCACTAGTCACGTGACCTTGCATTTACCTGTTGGATGAGGAGGGTAGATTCAATGATCTCCAACATCCCTCCCAGCTCTCAATCTGTAAATCCTACGAAAGGAGGGGGCTGGAAATCAAGGAAGCCTTCGCAGAAGAGGTGGCATGTAGGTTGAACCTTGAAAGAAGACACTGCTTATAAGAATCTAAAATGAGAGGGGAGTATATTCCCAGTGGAGGCCAAAATAGGAGGCAGAAGGGATGAACTGGGAGTCCTGGGCCCTGAGTTCTCAAGGGATAATCTTGTGAGCCTATAAATGTAGGCAGGTCCTGAGTAAGTAGGGTCCAGAAAAACCCAAGAAGCCAGGAGTCAGATCTTGGCTCAGCTACTTACTGTCTATGTGACCTTGGGTGAGTCATTTCTCCCTCTCTGGGTCTTGGTTTCTTCCTCTGAAAGATGAAGGGCTGGGTCTGGCTGATCTCCAAGGTGTCTTCCCCTGCTAAGTTCTACAAGCGAGGATCCTCCCTAGGGAGAGGGAATTCCCACTGTCTCCTTCCCAGCCAAGAGGAAGATGGCAGCCCCACTGGCTGCATCCTCCTCCTCCAGACCCTTCCCCAGCCCCTCAGGGTTCCTGGTCCCACTTGGGTCTAAGGGCCCTGCTCTCCCCTCCTGCCCATCCATAAACCTCCTGGAATGCTGTTCTTGTGGCTTTCACTCATTCTCAGCATAGCATCCTGAGGCTCCCTCCAACCACCACATGCTTGGAGCTCAGCCACGAATGGTGCAGAGAAGGATTAATATTCCAGTCCGTCTCCCCCCCCCCCAAGCCCTGATGTCTATTGGAGCAAGATGGGAAGAGGAGCTCCCAAGGCATGCTCCAACATGGTGGAGAGCAGAAGGGTCCACATGCCCCTGTTGTGTGGCTGTGCTCGCTCCCTTAAATCAGGCTGTTAGCGCAGAGCTCTTTGGCCACACCAACACTTGGGCATACATTTTGCCCAGACACACAGGACACATGCATGGGGATTTATGTATGGCTAGACACTGTGTACATACACTTACATACATGCATTGACACACGTAGCACTCTGCACTTCATACATGTGCACACATGTGCATACATCGGGACACCTGTGTCTGCTGGGAAGACCCAGAAGATGCAGAGGTGAGTGTAGCTAGACCAGACAGCCCCCGAAGAGACAAACAGGGGTGGCTGCCCCAGACACAGAGAGACGGGCACACCAGGACAAGCAGGTCAGTCAGCATGGGGAACAGGTGAGTCTGGCTGGAGGGATGGCCAGAGTAAGCCAAGCTGAAAGCTATAGCTAGCTGAGAGAGAGCAGGAAGCCACGGGTGGAGTTCTCAGGCTGAACACAGGGCCAAGAGGAGGGGCCTGGAGCCCAGGACTGGAACAGAAATTCTGGGAAGGAGAAATTGCAACAAGTACCCAGAAAAGGAGCTGAAAGAGAAGGCAGCCTGGGGAGGGAAGTGATTTCCTAACCCTCAAGGGACCTGGGACTTCAGAGAATTTGGAGGGGAAAACTCAACCCCCAAGGTCCTTCTCTACACAGGCAGTCATGCAATGGGCCTGGGGGTAGGGGGAGCACAGACTTCATCTCCTGGCGGAGACTCTTCCATCTGCTCTGATCACACTCCCATCCAGTTTACCCTAACTTTCTTTTAAAGCCTGTTCACACATTAAAGCCTTGGTCCACACCCTGACACACCAGTCTTCTTGCTGACCTCCCAGAGCATGGGTTCAGGGTCACACAGATGGTCTGAAGCTGGATTTGAACTCATCTTCCTGCCTGTAGGCCCATATCTCTCTCCATAGAAGGCACCTGACTGACCAATAACTTCTCTTGAGAAATTGTAGAGAAGGTGTTGACCTTCGCTGGTTAGAGTTAGCTTCTTACTCAGAAGCTCTCTGTACCAATGTAATGCCATGATGCTGTCCCTTTCCCCCTGCTTACTTCTGTAGTAATATCTCCTTTCATAGATTGTAGGGTCCTTAAGGGCAAGCAAGGCCTGTTCACATCTGCCTTTGTCTCTCCTGAGCCTAGTTCAGCTTACTAGATCGATGAGCATTGATCAATGATCAGCGTTCATCGATCTAGTCTCTCCTCCTTCTGCCCTAGGAGTTCTTTCATTCCAGGCTGGTGGAAGGGGCTTCCAAAGCAGGGTACAGCCTCTAAAGTTCCTCCCAGCAACAAGATTCTATGAGGCTAAAAGGGAAGCAGAATGGATCATCCATTTAAAGATGCAAGAAACTCTTAAGGCCAATTAGTCCACCCCATCTACACCCCCCTATTCCACGCCCTGCCTGGAGAGACAGTTGAAGAAACCTGGGCAAAGAGGAGTTAAGTGACTTGCCCAGGGTCTCACAGCTAGTAAGCAGCAATTCTAGATTCAAACTCCAGTCCTATGAGTCCAAGTCAGGCACTCTATGGCCCCAAGTTACCTCTTGTTATTTGGTCATCTAGTTGTGTCCGACCCTTGGTGACCCAGTAAACCCTGGCATGCCAATACTGACCATGAAGTTTTCTTGGGAAGGACAGCCATTTACTTCTCCAGTTCATTTTACAGATGAGGAAACTGAGACAAACAGGGTTAAGTGACTTGCCCAGGGTCACACAGCTAGTAAGTGTCTGAGGCCACATTTGAACTCAGATCTTCCTGACTCTAGCCCCAGTGCTATCCACCAAACCACTTAGCTGCCCAAAAAGCTACCTCTGGTCCCTCACAAATACTGGAAGGCAGGTAGTTCTGGCATATTTATTCCCATTTTACGAGTGAGGAGACTCTGAGTTTCTCTGACTCCAAATCCGCAGAACTTTCTCGTGAACCACCCAGCTGGTGTAGTTTGGGGGAGATGGTCTCCATGTCCAGTGTTCATAAAATTGTGGCCCAGGGCTCTCCCTGAATGGCAAGAGCTCTGCAAGCAGGCAGAATCCATCCATTGTGATAGCAGGCCAGAGAACAAAGGCCTGGTCTGAGCCCTGGAGGTACAGTACCTCTAATCTCCAGGATGGGTGTGTTTTCATTTCTCAGAAGTTCCTGTTGGAATGTGCCAAAGCTTGTTTTTTTTCTCTTTATGATTCAGGCAAACAAGATTGGTTTACTTTGGGTGACCTTCTCTGCTATACCCCTGCCTACTTAAGGTAAACACTAGCTCTGCCTTGCACCATCCTCCTCTCCTCTCCTCCCCTTACCTAGTGCCTGGGTGGTGCCAAGAGGAGAGGCACTCAGTCCATAACCCTGATGGCCAGCCTGAGGACCAGGGAGGCGGCCTTCGCTATAATACATGGTGGTTGGAGCTATTTCTTTGTCGGGATCAGGGCTCTCCCCAACTGGGCAGAGAGCCCCCCAGGTAATTCAGACACTGATTCCTTACAAAATTTCTGGGTGAAGAACATCTGAAGCCACCTCGAGTGGTCTTATACTTGCACCAGAATCATAAGATCGTAGAATATGAGTCAGAAGGGACCTCTAAGGCCAATGAGACCAACTTCTTCATTTTGCAAATGAAGAAACTGAAATGCAGTGAGATTTAGCATCTTGCCCAGGGTCAGAAGGACAGTAAACGTCTACAACAGAATTTGAACCCAGATCTTTCTGTCCCCAAGTCCACTCTATCCGTCATACCTCTGACAATGTCTCCAGCAGGTGCTCACCCAGTCCCTGCTTGCAGAGGGCCAGAGAGGAAGTTCTCTCTTGAGGAATCTCTCATTGTTAAGAATATCCTATGTCTATAGAACTAAATCTGCCACATCTCCCACCCTGTGTTCCCAGTCCTGCCCTCTGGAGACAAGCAGAACAAAGCTAATCCCTCTTCTGTATGACAACCCTTCAATCAATCCATTAACAAATGCTTTTAAAGCTTCTTCTGTGTGCCAGAGACTGGCAGAAGTGAATATAAAATAAACACAAAGTTATTTATTTCCACTGGGAGAGACTCTGGCAACTGGGTGGGGGAAATGAAGAAAGGTCTCGTGAAGATGGAGCTTGGACTTCGAAGGCAGCTAGGGATGCTAAAAGGCAGAGGTGAGAAGGGAAGGCATTGCTAGAATGGGGATGGCCCATGGTGGGCAATGAGATGCTGTGTGTGAGGAACAGAAGGCAGCTGGGTTGGTTGGACCAGAGAGGGCTTGGAGGGGAGTAGTGTGTAACAAGCCTGGAAAACTTTACTCTAGCCTTCCTGCCAAGTCATCTCTTCTTCAGGATAAAGAACATGCCCAGATCCTTCACTTACACTTCGTAGGACCAGCTCAATGGTCTTCTGGTTTTCAGGGTGTATTCCAGTTTTCATCCTTCTCCCTAAAATGTGATACTGAGGTCTGAGCATAGGACAGAGCAGCACCCACACAATCTTAGGGTGGCAAGAAGGTACCTCAGAGTGCCTTGGACCTCCAGTCCAAACCATTCATTTGATGGGGCCTGCCATGGAGACTCAGAGACAAGTGTTCTACCTAGGGCCTTGCAGCAGTGATGTGGCCAAGGCTGGACCAGAGCTCAGGTGCACAGGAGGAACAACCCCAAGCAGGCTAAGGACAATCTGGGCAGCTTTCCCCCGCCCCACCATGCCCAGTCATAAACACACTCATTTGTCCCTGGCTGGCAGATGTCTCACTATATGACCTTCAGAGTCACTCCCATGGGGACAGGCAGGCAGGAAGCTTATCTCTGCTCTTCCTCTCCTGCGTCATATGTCTGGGCAAGGATAACTATATACATGGAGCCCTCACTCCACAGCTGGGGACTGCCAACATCATTTCCCAGATGCTCCTGAGGCAGGAGCCAGAAGAGGTTTAGGCTAAGGGTCCAGTGGTTCCTGTCAGGCCCAGCCTAGGCTCTGACCTGGAGCCCCAAATCCTCCCTCAGCACCAGCTGGAAGGATTGTCAGGATTCCCTTCCTTCTTTCCCTGCCCCTTCTGGTACAGAGAAGGAGCTAGATATTGGGTCCTGAACCAACAGGTGAGGAAAATGCAGACCTGGGCTCAGAACCGTCATCTGGGAGTAAAGTGAGGAGACACCATTACTGTAGGAATTTATCAACAGACTCCACTTAATTCAGTTCAACAAGCATTTAAGTAATGCCCTACTGTGTGCTGGACGCTGTGTTAGGCAATGAGAACACGGAGACAAAAAAGCAATTCATCCCTGCCCTCAAGGAGCTTACAATCTACTGTTGGGAACAATTTTTAAAAGGGGGAAGGGTTAGAGGCCCCTAAAGGTCCCTTGGGCTCTAAAATCTCTAATGCTCTGACACCAAATTCACTCTTTTACTTCAGATTATTTTTGGATTCTCCTCAACTTTACCATGAGCCCAGCATTTTGAGTACAGGGGTTACTAAATGATTCTTCACTCATTGAAGGAGGCATCCAGGACAGTGCCTGGAACTATAACAGGGGGAGGGAGAGGAGTGGAGGAAAGCCTTCTAAGTCCAGAAGTTATTCAAGGCAATGCATATAACTGAGTTCTCTTATTGCAAAAAGGCACATTTAAAACTTGTATAATGTTCTTGTGCTTTTTTTAAAATAAATATTGCATGTGTGTATTTTAAAAGGAAATAAAAGTGACTTCTGCTCTTTAAAAAAAAAAAGAAAGAAAATTCTTTTGCTGAAAGTATCCAGAAGATTTTTTTTTAAACCCCAACCATGTTAGAGAAAGTGAACCAGGAAATAGAAAGGTGGGGGTGGGGCTGGCTTTGGGCAGGTTTATTCATCCTGGCCGGGTTTGGACAGTTCTTTTCAAAGACTTGCCCTTCCCTTACTCCCCCCTTCTCTTGGCTCTCCACCTGGTTCCTCTGCCCTTCGGTCCCCTACTTTCTACACTATCCCCAATTCTCCCTTCTCCCTTACTTCCCTCTTTCCCCTTCTCTCTCCTCTCCTCTTTGCTCAGTAGTTCATACACAACTCCTCAGCCTAGCATTTGAAGCCCTTCAGGATCTGGCTCCAACCTACGTTTCCAGGCTTGCTCCACTGAATTTACAAAGTGCTTTCTGTCCAAATTGGCTTATTAACTACCCCTGCACCTTGGCATTTCCCCTCTCAGAGTCTTTGCAAGGCTCCAAGGTACTCCCTCCTCACCTCTACTTTTAAAATTCCTGTTTTTCTTCAAGACTCAAGCTCAGCTGTTTCCTAGAAGAGCCTTCTCCTGGTCCCTCAGGCTGTTAGCCCTTCCTCTCTTCTTTTCACTTTCATAAATAAGATATGTATGTGTGTGCGTGCGTATGTGTGTGTGTGTGTGAGAGAGAGAGAGAGAGAGAGAGGGAGAAAGAGAGAGAGAGAGAGAGAGAGAAAGAGAAAGAGAGAGTGGTGTAGAAGACAGAGTGCTAGACTTGCCTCTATTCCTTGCCAAATTCCTGACTTTCATAGCTACATGACCCTGGACAAGTCATTTGTCCTTTGTGAATGAAACGTGAGTCCCAAAGCCCATTGGTATGAGAGTCCTATGAGCCTCAGTTTCCTCATCTATGAAATGGGAATAATAATAGCACCTACCACACAGGGTTGTTTCAAGGATCAAATGAGATAACATATTGTTATGCATTTCTCAAATCCTAAAGCATTATGTAAATGCCAGCCATTATTATTATCAATATAGTTAGAGATGTTCTTACACAAAACCAAAAATCAGAAGATCCCAGCAGCTGCTCATACCTTCCCTCCCCAAGACTATCTTGTATTCCTTTTTTGTAAATCCTCTATATATGCTTAAAAATAGTACGTTCATGTTTTCTCCCCTGTTAGAACACGAGCTCTTTTGAGGGGGAGGTCTGTTTTACCTCTGACTTTGTATTCTCAATGCTTAGCACGATACCTGATAGATACTAAGTACTTCATGAACATTTGTTGATTGGTATAGATGTCTATCTCTATGTATATGGATTGGACCTAGGGATAGGAATTTCATAGTACAGGGTGTGCCTAGGTTAGGAAACAGTGGAGAGAACACTGGGTCTGGAGCCAGTCAGATATGAGTTCAAATCTAAACTTAGATACTTACTAGTTGTGTGACCCTGGGCAAGTCACTTAACCTGTTTGCCTCATTCCCTCATCTGCAAAATGAGCTGGAGAAGGCACTTTGATATCTTTGTCAAGAAGACCCTAAATGGGGTCACAAAGAGTTGGATATGATTGAAATGACCAAACAGCAGCAACAAAAATTATGTCTACTTGTTGATAGTGGTAAGCACACCAGTGGGGCTTATTGAGCTATTTTAATATCAGGAGTAAAAACCTTCAGGGTTATCTCTAGAACCTGGTAGTAGCAGGTGCCTTCTGGGAACCCAACCCTTGAATGAGATAGAGAAGTAGCCCAGAAGGGGTGTTACATATATATGTATTGGGGACAAACAGGTTACCGCTGATGTCTGCCGGACCATGGGTCACTTCTGGTAGGCTACACAGGCTCTGGTTCTACTCTCATTACCAACCTAATCTACATATATACATATATATGTATGTATATATACACATATATATACATTTTGTGTATGTATACATGCCTATATAGAAATATACACATGTGTAGATGTATGTATATACATGAACATGTCATCAACTCTTTTTAAATAATTATTGTGACATAATTCCACCTCAAAAACTTCCAATATCATTTCCTTTTAGAAATGATTGTGTTACTTAATACCTGGAGCCCTAAGAGGTTAAGTGACTTGCCTAGGGTCACACAGCCCAGTGTATGTCAGAGAGGTAATCTTGAACCCAGCTTTCCCCAACTCCAAGGTTGTCCCTGTATCTGTCATGTGCTGTTGCTTCTTATGTATTTTCTTGCTTATGTAAATATTGCTCATACACCCCCTGTAGAATGGAAGCTCCTTGAGGGTCACATGGTCTTTGCAGCATCAGCGCCTAGCCAGGGTCTAACACGTAGGAGCTCCCTCGGAGATGCTTTCTAGATTGGACTGGATGCAACTGGATCCCAGCTCCTCCACTCTCTTTCCCTTCTTTCTCTTTCTCACTCTTCCCTTCTGCTGGGAGCTCCCCCTCTCACAGATTTCACAGAGGTACAGAGACCAGAGTGTCTCCACAGGATTAATTTAGATGATTTCTTACCGTGTTCACCTGGGTACAAATCAAGAAAGAGAGGAAATTCTAATCCTATTGCTCTGAAAGTCTGTAATCTTCCCCAATCACTTAAATGGTGCCTGTGTGTCTAATTACAGGGCAGACTGGGAGGAATGTGGCCCACTTTCCAGTTACCCCCAGGCAGAAGGGTTCTTTTGGCCTATCCTAAGGACCTCAGTCCCTGCCCAGGACACCTGCTGAAGTAATTCAGGAGGTTCAGACTTTGGGGGGACAGTAGTCTCCCAAATCAAGTCCATCAGCCCAAAGGGAGTTTTCCTACTTGGCCAACTGGAATGAATCTGGGGAGAATGAATACCAACTGTGCCTTTTTGCTGCCCAAAGGAGCATCTGACTGGCTGAACGCATCTAGAAATGCACTTCTCCATTTCTGTGGCTGTACCAACAGGGTCCCATAACACAGCAATCTTCTTTACTCCCACTGCTGGGCAGATGACTCCCAAACCTACATCTCCAGTTTTGCTCTCACTTCCAAGCACCACACCCACATATCCCACAACTGGACAATTCTATCTGGATGTTATTCCAATAATAAAGAGATGGCCTCTTAACGTCCCTCATAATGGTTCCAATAATGAGCACTGGCTCAGGATCTGAGTTCAAACCCTGTTTTAGTAAGATCCTTACCACCTGACTGGCTTTGGGGAAGTCACTTAAGTTACCTAGGACTCAGTTTCCTCATCTGTGAAAAAATGTAGGTCCGTCCAGCTCTAGGCTCATGATGCTGTGATCTCCTGACAGAGTTCAGAACTGACCTGTCTTGACTTCTGTCTTCATCATTTCTGTCCATGGCAATCCTGCCTCCCATGTTCCAGACTTTGGGTTCTCTTCAGCATTTCTCTCTCCCTCACCTCATCTAAGCTGTCTCCTATCTCTGTCAGTTTCAGTTCTAGAAAAGATCTCTTTTCCATCCCTTTCCCCTGCTCCTGGAGTCACCACCTGACCAATGAGGCCTGTTCAACTCGTAATGGCTCTTCTCTGAATTCTCTCCCCTGCCATCGATCCACTGATAGACTCATTTCTCTTATGTGTTGAACTGGTCATGTCACTGCTCTGTTCACAAATATCCAATGACACCCTGTTGCCCACCAGGCTGTTTCGACTTCTTTGCCTGGCATTCAAAGCCCTCCAAAATCTTTGCTTACCAAACTTCCCAGCCTTCTTTATAACTCTTTATATAACTCTCTGCACTCCAGCCTACCTGGATGTATGCTGCCCCTCAGTATGCCCTGGACTTATCTTTGCTTCCCCTTTACCTAGAATACCCTTCCTCTCACCCTCGAAACAGGCATTTAATATTTGCTGAAAGCATGAATGTGAGTGAATACATGAATGACACAAGCAGACCATAGGCTTTGGCAGAACAGGCATCTCCAAACCCTGGCCTGTCTCCCACTCTCACCCCTTCTCTAGACCTCATGCTTTTACAAAGAAGTATAACAAGAGCAGACATTCACACCTTTAGTGATACACAGATTCCTGAAAGAACTTTCGGTTCCTGTACTCATTAAAAACCACAGGCAGGGAGAACAGAACATAATCCTATTAATGGCTTCCAGGCAGAAATTGTGCACCCTGCACCCTTAGAGGGCCCTCCTTCCAGACAACACCCCATTTGCTCATGGGCCCAGCGGATTGTTTATCAATCCTTTCCAGGAGATTAAGCTGTTCCTGGGAGCTGGTGGCTTTGATGATGGATCATGGGGAGTGTGTGTGTGAAATGCCAGGGGGTTGAGGGTACCAGAGAACCAATCAGCGCCTCCATGATCTGCTATTGTTCTCTTTCTTCCTGTTGGTTCTGAACCAGGAGGGGAGGGGGGGACAGGGAGATCAGGTGACTGCAGAGTGACTTCTCCAGGTGGGTTTGCTGTTTCATGAACTAGGGTGTCCCCCATGTAGTTCAGGGGAACCGGTTAAATACAGGGAAAGGAGGTGAAATTCTGAGGGGCAAGGCGGAAATGCCAAGAAATGACTCCTTGTTCTTTGGTCAATCAACAAGCTTTTATTCCAGGCCTTCTATGTGTCTGGGACTGTGTTGAACAATTCTTGACATTTCTGAGCCTCAGTACCCTCATGTGTAAAATAAATTGGGTGATGCTCAATGTCCCTTCCAGGACTTCCTGGAAGGTGCTTTCATCAGTAAGGACAGACCCTCTGAGCAGGTTACGGGTAAGGTAACCGTCACTAAGAAGTGTCTGGGGTGAGATCTGAACCCAGGTTCTCCCTATTCGAAGTCCAACACTCTACCCCTTCACTAAGATATTGCTGTTCTTCGTCTCCAGAAGAGAAAAAAGAGCTTCAGAGAGATTAGCTAATTTGCCAAGGCCACAGACTTTAGATGTCCAAACAGAACCCTGGTCTCCCAAAACCAATCATAAATCCATGCTCCTCTCAGAAAGTCAAGGCCCTGAAGCTAGATGCGACCTTAGAAAGAGCATTTGGAGCCGGGAATTCCACGTCACCGTCCCTTCAACAACTAGAACATAATCTATTTCTCCCCTGCCTGGCCAAGAACCTTGAACACCGTAGGCACTGAGTAAACGCTGAATCAAATGGAATTCAGTCTTTTCAGGGATCTTGTTCTCCTTTTGTCTCCGCTTTTTGTTTAGTCGGTCCAACTCTTCATGACTCGATGGCCCATACTGTCCATGGGGCTTTCTTGACAAAGATAGTGGAACGGTTTGCCATTTCCTCCTCCGGTGGATGAAGGCAAACAGAGGTTAAGTGATTTACCCAGGGTCACATAACTGGTATCTGAGGTCGTATTTCAACTCAGATCTTCCTGACTCCAGGCCCAGCGCTCTATCCACAGAGCCACACAGCTTCGTACCCTACCCCCTTCCTACCCACTCCTGCCCCCCCCCCCAGAACCTAAGTTCTTGGGCAAATCATTTTCCTTCCCTGTGACTCAGTTTCTTTATCGGTAAAATGGCCAACTGAAAAAAACTCAGGTTGCTTCTTTTATGACTAAATCTATGATGCCATGAACTACATCTAGGACCAGCTAAAGTAGTGCTGGTGAAAGGATTTTGTTCAGTTGGGCAGAATTGAGGTCCTACTATGTGCAAGGCATTTTGTCAGGCGCTGCCAATGTTTATATCCCCTTTGGTGAAGGAACAATGATCTGGAATTTTCTAACTCTCGGTTCTTTCTGCTGCTGCTTCCATAAAACGGCTGGAACGGAAATGCCTGGCATTTGCCAGTTATTGCGAGGGGAGGGAAGCTGGCACAGGAGCGGAGAAGCTGGGGGCCTGTGGCCACCTGCTGAGGACTCCTTAGCTGAAGGCCTTACCTTCTGCCCAGTGCCTGGGATTGATTTCCCTTCTAGTACCACAGCGTCTCAAGTCACTAATCATTGCCCTGGTTCGGGTGCAAGCATTCTGCTCGCAGAGAAGAGAAATGGAAGGGTTGGTCCTCGACGTGTCTGTCTCTTTAAAGGGATGGGTCTGGGAGATAAGGCACGCCCCCAATCTCATTACTACTAAGAAGGCTCCTGAATATTGAGGAGATGGGGGCGTGGCAACCAAGCCAGGCTGGCGGAGCTTGGGTTTCCCGGCTTTAGAGACGGGGAAAGTGACAGTAGAGTGCGGAGGGGAGAAACGCACCGAGGGAGCCGGAGAGGAGAGAGCTCGAGCTCGGTTCCCACCCAGTCCCGGGGGAGTCCGCAGCTCCCCCGCTCCCGGCTCCCGCCCAGCCCCTGGGAGGGGCGGGAGCCCCCACTTCTCTGGCCCCAGCTAGTCCTCATGGAATCTTGCTTTGCCGGGGGTGGAGGAGAGATGCCCACTGGGAGCCGGGAGCCCCGCTGCCCTGCCGGCGACTGGCGGATGCCATGAGCGTCCCGGCTCCAGCGCCCTGAGTCTACACTCCGGCTGCACCGCTGTTGCCGTCGCCGTCGCCAGACGAGACCCCAACATTGCCGGGGGTTTGCTGGAGAGCTGCCAGACCGAAGGCAAGCTTGGTGGCCTGGACGCGCCGCAACGCTGGACTGACTGAGCCGGGAAGGAAAGGGGGTGTTCTGCCCGCATCACCTCCCGGGGGCCCCCGAAGCCAGACACCATGGACGCCGTATTAGAGCCCTTCCCAGCAGACAGGCTCTTCCCAGGCTCCAGCTTTCTGGACCTGGGCGATCTCAACGAAGCGGATTTCCTGAGCAATGCGGTAAGGAAGGCAAAGGGTCTGCGTCCCGCGGCCACTCATCTCCCCAGCTGAGCGCACACACGCGAGCGCACACACACACACACACACACACACACACACACACACACACACACACACACACACACACACCACGGAGGCAGGCAGAGGACCCAGTTCTAACCCCCTGGCGCCGTCTGGCGCCCCCCGGGGTACAGCAGCTGCGACCTGTGCGGGGGCCAGCCCCCAGGAGAAAGGGGTGGGAGGGGTGGGAGGGGTGGGAGTAGCATCTAGAGCCCGAGTGGAAGAATAAAGTGACCCGGGAAAAGGGGCTGGGAGAGGAGGGAAGCAGAACCAGAGCCCAGAGCCGCCCTCGAGGTTAGCTCGCTGGCGCTTAGCCTGGTTCAGTGACATGTCACCCACTCCAGTCCCTTGGCCCGTCGCGGAGGGCAGGGATGCTAGCAGTGGAAACAATGGCCGCCTTGGGAGGAGGTAGTTGTGCCCCTCTCCCTCATCCCCCCTACCTCCCCAACTTGGAACCTGGTTTCCTTTCAAGGCCAACTGGACTGGGACCGGGTCTCCGAGAGGCTGAGATTTAAACACTGCCCCTGCTCCAGCTCTAGCCCCGGGGTGCCGTCTGAGGTTGCATTTCTACCTAGCTCGGGCGACTCTTCTGTAGCTTCCGAGGGAGGGGTGGGGAGAAGGTTTCTCGTGGTAATAGGGCCATTCTCACCCGAGGAAAGAAGCTCTGATGATTCGCCTTCCCTCCCCCACCCCCGTCCCTGTCCCCACCCTATCCCCCTCTCTTTGTCCTCTAGAGCAAAGGGTTAAGTCTGATCTTGGGGGGAGGTGGAAGGGGTAATCTGCCGAAAGCCAGGGAAAGCCTGAGCCTGGCGCCCCTTCGGGGACACAACCTGGATCTCTGCCAGACCAGTCTTTCAGGAGATGTTGCCGATTCCCCACCAACCCAGGGCAGAATAACAAGAGAGACCCCCACCCAGGACAGAGCTCAAGGACCAGACTTGCACCCCCACCTTTTGTAAGAAAAGGACAGCAATGGGCAGAAAAAGCTGGCATTCTCCCCCCCCCCCCGGAAATGTGTCCTCCCTCCAGCAGGCTCAGCCCTAAGGCCCCGATGGTGAGTGGAGGGGGTGGGGGCAGGGCGTGGGCTCAGTCACGGGAGAAAATATTTGGCTTTGGAGGGACGTGCCCAGTTGAAATTTCAGGACCCTGTGTGACTTGGAGGTATGCCTGTGGCTTGGAGGTAGGTCCAGACAGGATCCCTGCAGGTTAATTCATCCAGGAGCCAAGTTCCCCTGGGTCCCCCAGGCCACCCAGGCCTTTCTCAGGACCTACTCGTCCTAAGTGCCAAGCCAGTAATTAGACTCTGAAAACTTTTCCAGAAAAAGCAGAGAGCTCAGTACCCTGGTATCTTGGGGATAATCCCATCTTGCATCTCCTCCCAAAAGGGGAGATTGCCTCCTGTTACAGAAGGGGAAAGTGAGGCTGCTACTAGGGTGCTGGCCAGATTGTAAAGCCCTCATTAAATAGTAAGCTCCTTGAGGGTGAGGACCATGCCTTATACACCTTTTATTAACCACAAAGCACCAGCAAAGGTCCTCAGTCAATGTTGGTGGAATATATGAATGAAGGAATGAATGGATTTGCAGAGGAATGTGTGACAGAAGACTGGCTTTTAAGTCAGGGGATCTGCATTTTCTTCTTAGTTCTGTTACCACCTGTCTGACCTCAAGCAAGTCACATTAATCTCCCTATGCCTCAGTTTCCCCATCTGCAAAATGAAAGGGGAGAAGTCAAATCAGATTATTTCTAAGTTCCCTTCCAGTTCTAAGTCAATGAGATTGTCTTGTGTTAATGAGAAGAAGCTAGGCAGCCTAGTTCCATACTGTAAATCAATTGGTATCTGACACAAGTCTGAGAAACACAAGGGGGATGTGTGGCCTTTCTGGCTTGTGATTGATCCAAAATAATAACAGCTGGAAATTATATAGCCCTTTGAGGTTTGCAAAATGCTTTTTTTATGTTATCTCATTAAATCCTGACAATTGTTCGGTGATGTAGGTGCTGTTATTACCCCCACTTTATAGATGGGAACACTGAGGCTTGGGGAGACGAAGGTCACGAAGGTAGTAAGTATCGGAGTGACTTGCCGGGGACCAGATAGCTCGTAAGCATCTAAGCAGGAATTCAAATACAGAGCTTCCTGATTTCCAGTTCAAGTTCCCTTAGAACCCAAAGAAAAGCCAGGCGTCCAGGTACCCAGCCAGTCATTAGCAATGCTCTTTCCTGCTGTCTTCTGAATGGAAAGGTCTCTCATCCCTGTAAGGGTGGGACAGTCTCTCGGGATGAGTTGTGTATTAGATAAGGGTTTCCAGGGGCTCTGGTCACTGCTGCTCCTTGGACACAATCTGGGGGGGCGGGTGGGGAATGTTCTCTCCACTTTCCCCCCTGAATTCTCAGGGACATGCCTGGATTAGCTGAATTCTTAGATTCTTTGCAATTCTAACTCTTAATCTACTCTCCTTAAGGTGACCAGCTTTGATCCTAGCTTTCCAGGGCAATCTGGAGATGAATGGAAAAGGTTGAGGGGGATTCACCTTGCTACTGACAGGCACCAACTACCTTCTCAGCAGGGATAGGAAGGTGGGGAGGCTCCCGGCTCTGTCCCTGAATTGTAACTTTCTTCTGAATAAACTCAGAAAACTCTTCCAGCTCTCTCCATTCAGTCCTTCACCCCCAGCAGTTCAGTTGGGTTGCAGCCCACAGTGGAAAGGGGCACAAGGTCAGACAGTGGGATCCGGGGGCTCCAGCAAGGGGGAAGTTCAGGCTGGTAAGGAGCCTTCATTCTGGGGTAGCCCAGAGTCACAGCTGGCTTGTTGGGAGAAGCCTGCGGGTTCAGAGATGGGGAGGTGTGGCAGGGAATGGCATCTGAGGGAAGGAAGAGAGACCTAGGCATAATGACACAGCATCAGACTGACAGGACAGTTGGATTCTAGATCCTACCTCTGCCCATAAGGAGCTATATACCCTTGGGCAAGACATTTCTAGGCCTCATTTTCCCCATCTGGGAAATTGGGTGAAAGAATACCTTCCCTGATGCCTGACAGGGGTTATTTTGAGGACTGAAAGTCCAACATAAACATAAGACATCACTATCTTTGCTTCCCTGCTCAAGTCCTTAGTCTTCTCATCTGTGAAACGGGAATACTAAGGGAATAAGCATTTATGTAGTACCTATTACGTGCTAGGCACTGTACTAGGTGTTTAAAAATATATATATTATCTCATTTGATACTCACAAAAACCGGGTAAGGTGGGCACTCTGTTATAATGGCACCTTACTATTACAACGGGCTTCTGTGAAGGTAAAAATTAGTTATTATGTATAAAGCACTTTCCAAACCTTAAATAGAACTGTGATGTCATTGGATGGGGACCTTCCAGGGGAGGAAACTCCCTCTACTGATGCAGATTGGCACTTTCTTTGTGACTTCATGACTTAGAGAGTTGCTAGGGCCAACAGGAGATTAGGTGACTTGTCCATGTTCATACAGTCAGTATGTGGCAGAGGAAGAACTTTCTTTGTAACTTCCTAATGCAGCGACCCTTTAATAGCTGTATGTGGGCGTATCTGCATGTGGACGGATCTCCTGGAGATGATAGAGGAGCAGTGTACCAGTTCCTAAGACCATCGGAAACATGTGTTTTCCGATGGTCTTACGCGACCCTGTGACCCCTGTGAAAGGGTCATTTGACCCCAAAGGGATTGAGACCCACAGGTTGAGAACCACTGCCCTAGGTCATAATGATTCTGCAAACCTTAGGGCTCTGTATAAGCACTGGCTATTACTATGACTTCCCATTCCAGCCCTCAGTTTCCCTATCTGTAAATGACTATATGGCATCTAGGGATTCTTTTGATTCTCTCTACTGAGAAGCCTCTCTCCTCTTCTCCCCAGGGCCTCATTGATCTAGAAGGGACCTTAGGCCTTGCATTTTACAAATGAGGAAGCTGAGACCCAAGGAGGGATGGGATTAGAATCTGGTTCCCCCAACCAGGGTCCTTTCCCCCTACACAAAATGCAAATACCCTTGAAGAACAGGAGAAAAGAATTTCCACTGAGTGAAAAAATAGAGAAAGACTGTAAGCTTTTATGTTGTAATAAGGAAACTAGAGAGAAGGCTATTAACTGGCTCTTTTGAAAATAAGAGAGAGAAGGAAGGAAGGAAGGAAGGAAAAAA
>CM053583.1:19819154-19833743 GCA_028627135.1 Pseudochirops cupreus | reverse complement strand
GAAAGAAAGAAAGAAAGAAAGAGAAAGAAAGGAAAGGAAGAAAGAAAGGAAAGAAAAAAGAAAGAAAAAGGAAGGAAGGAAGAAAAGTAGAGGCTGGTCTATCTCCTTTGCTAAGGAATCATAGTCCCCTCTCCCTTTCCTCCACCTCCCCAAACCCCCATGATGAAAGTCCCTGGAATACAGACTTCCTCAATTTCCCCTGTTGTGCTCCATGGGCAATTGGAAAATTACAGGAGAGAACTTGAGTACTCGTCAGTAGGAATAGGGAAGGACCCAAGGGAGAATAGAATAGGTATTACTCATGTGGCAGAGACTAGGTCTTTGAGTCTCCCCGCCCCTTTGTCAGGGTGTCTGACTAAGGGAAGTGGGGTGAGCAGACCTGGGACCTCCCCCAGATCCTAAAAGGAACCTTCTAATCCAGGAAATGGTCCCTCTGATCCGGGAAGGGCCCCAGCTGGGAGAGAGGGAAGGTGGGGTGGGGGAGAACTGGGGCTGCCACTTCAGTTCAGACTGGAATAAAAGCTGTTGTCTTAGAGGGGAGCAGCAGGAAGCTGCCCGTGAGGATGTTTACACAGTAAACTCATTAACTTCCCAACAGATGGGGGAGGTAGGGGATGTGAGGGTCAGAAGTATCCAGGGTTCAACCCAGGAAAAGGGAGAGAGTGCTGAGTCTAGTCCAAGTGCCCTTCATCTCCCTCCTGCCTGTGTCTTCTGTGAAAATTAAAAGAGTAAGGGAGCACCCCTGTCCCTACCCTCAGATTACCAATGGAAAGTTTGGGGGACTTGAGAAATCAGTGGGGTTTAGGGTCTTCCTATTAAAATGTGGGTCCCTTTAACTCAGGGCTCCCATAGAGGATACCTGAGATCCTGGCTGAAGCCTCTTTTGATAGGAGGTCAAAATCCTGAGGTTTCCCCTTTGGGCTTAAGCTAAGGGAACTTCCACCCAGGCTTTAGGATTTGGGTGCTAGGCTGTTTTTTGGCTTTGAAAGCTACTTCCCCAGGTCCTAGGCCAAATAGGATGGTTTTCAACAGCACTATTTCCAATAGGCACTAAAACTTTTAGGACACCATATTGTATGACTATGTGTGGTTAAGTGGGAATAGCGATGAATTTGATAGTCCACCTTGAGTTGGAATGCTGGTTCTGTCGTGCTAATTACCTGACCTTGGGCAAGACACAATTTGTCTGGGCCTCAGTTTCCTTCTCTGTAAAATAAATGAGTTAGACTAGATGGCCTCTGAGGTTCTCTGGCTCCAGATTAATTCTTCTATGATACCAAATAATGATTGATCTAGATTTGGGTTCATCTTGAGGCTGGGGAATGGAAGCTGCTGACTTCTGTAGAGCTTGATCTGTGACTCTGGCCTCTATTAGCTCTGAGGTCTAACCACTCAGCAATTGGGCACAGCCTTCAGAGCTTCCAGCCTCCAGCTCTTCCCCTTTTCTGGAACATTCCAAAGTACAGTCCACTTGAACCTCCCAGACTGCTTCAGTCTGGGAACAATCCATGGGGTACGGGTAAGAGGACAGAGACCCAGACAAAAGGCCTTTGGGGACAGTCCGAGACTTTCCAGAGAAGGTTGGCCTTCTCTAGATATAGAGTGAGGTCTTGGCTTTCAGTGTCCAAGTCATGCTGGGGCTACTGCGTTGGAGGGAGCCCAGCAGAGAAATTGCCTGGTCCCACTGCTATCGGAAGGACCCTTTGGTTACCCGGGACAGATGGGGCTCTTAGTCTCAGATTCATTTGGTCTGTATCTTCCTTCTCTGCCTTATTGAGACCAGATTTCTCTATGTATTCCCACCTCAGACTGCAGCAGTGATACTCTGGGCCTGTAGAATGAAGTCTCAACCTGGAATGTCTGTACTTCAGCAGTGGGAGCTGGCCAGGCGTAGAGAATTTATTTGACTAAGGGTCCCAATGCCCTAAAAAATGTTAGGGATCCACTCGGAATATGTCTCTTCTCTTGCACTTGACCCATCATGAATCAGTAGCAGGGCACTCAGGCTGTGGGTTTGCAAGATCATAGGGGTGCTCTCTGCCTAACTCCTACCTGCACATTATAGGGCAGCATTGAAAAATCACACTAGGTTTGGGAGTCAGAGGACCTGAATTTGAAGCATGGCTACTTGTGCAACCCCAGACAAAACATTTAACCTCTGTGGCTCGTGCTTCCTTGATCTATAAAAGGAGGGAATTGGATTATATGGGGAAGGTCCCTTGCAGCCCTATACTAATTTTCCTAATGGTTTAGGATGCCCATTTGTGAGCTCTTATGAAGGAAAATCCTTGGAGATGGTCTCATGACATTAGCTCCAAGTTGCTGACCTGCCTTGGCTGTGAGCCAAGACTCCTAGAAGGCTGGGACTGCCACAACCCTGTTCCTGGTCCCACCTGCATTCCAGGTACAGTCCAGACTTTGGCCCCAATACAGTCAGCATTGGTCCATCCAAGGGAGCTCTCTTCGGAGGCAGGGTATTATAGTGGCAAGACTCCCAAGTCACAGAATCCTTAGATGCCGTAGAGTTATTTTACAGATGGGGAAACTGAGGACTGGAGAGGGGAAGTTGTGATAATAGCAAGCACTTACATAAAGCCCTAAGGTTTGCAGAGTGTAGCTCCCTAGGGCTGTTGTGAATAGATATGCTGGGATGAGTAGCAGGGCCTGAGCTGGTCTGGGGTAAATTGGGAAAGGAGGAGGAGAGAGTCGAGGAGGCTGGAAGGGCCTGCCAGGTGGAGCGTGGCCACAAGCTATGACATTCAGATAGAATGTGTCAAAGGAACATTATGTAAAGCCCTCTCTGTTCTTGGATTTCAAAGCCCTCAGTTCCCACTGCTTGGCCACAATTTCTATCCAATCACACTGACCTAGTAACAAGACCAAGTTCAGCATACCTGCCGAGGAGGCTGCCTCAGTCGTGCAGTCCCAGCACACGGACCCTTTGGAAAGCCTTCCTGCCCTGGGGACACACTGTAGAAACTTCTGGTCCTGCCTTTGCAAGGTAGCCATGTAGGGAATAGAAAAAGGGCACTGGGGAACCCCCCTCCCCAAAACAAAACAAAACAAAACAAGACGAAACAAAATCTGCCCTCGGGTGAATAGTCTGGGCTCTGACTGAGACAGAGATGCCAGCCTTGGAAAGGCATTGTGTCCTCTGACATTCATAATAACAGGAACTCTCGTTTACATGAAAGCACATTTGCATAGGGTTTTCAAGCTTGCGAAGTTCGTTTCTTATGACCCTCTGTGGGCTAGGTGGTACTGGGATTGTTATCCTCACTTTAGGGAGAACTGAAGTCATTTCCCAGAGTTTAAACAGTTAGAAAGTGTCTGAAGCAGAATTCAAACCCAGACCTTCCAACCCCAGGGCTAGAACTCTTAAGAAAAGGAGTGTGAGTGAGTACTGACTTGGGAGTTAAATCTCACCTCTGCCACCTGTCTAAGTCACCTTCTTACTCTGGGCCTCAGTTTTCCCAGCTGTAAAATGAAAAGGTTAGAGTAGATGTCCTCTGAGGTCCCTGCCAATCCTATGAGTTTACGTCCTAGAAACTACACCATAGTGTGGCTATTTCTCCAAGGTCAGGGTCTGCTCAATAACCCTTGCTGAGCTGAAACAAAAGACAAGGGGACTTTAGAAAGTCTCAGGCCCTGATGTAAGCTCCCCCTCCATGGGGCCAACTGGAAGGAAGAGACCTCCCAGCCTCTAAACCTCACCCTGAAAAGCTGTCATCCCAGAAGTCAGGCTTGTTTACCTGAGTGACCTTGGGTTAGTCCCTTGCCTCTCTGGGTCTCAGCTTCCCATAAAAGGTGGGGATTGGACTAGATAAGGGCTAAGGCTCCTCTTAGCTCTGAATTCTGTACTTTTATAGTCTGATGTTTACTTCCCTTGGAAAGTTTTGAGGGTGATCCTCCTCCTCCAAGGAATGGGAGGGTTGCTTTGCCCATTCCAGCCTTGATCTCAGACTTCAGGGTTTCTCTTATATATTGTATAAATTATATCTCACTGTGATCCGTGGTCAGCCCTTTGTGGGGGGTGGTCATAGGATGACAGATCCATGTGGAAATGTCCTTAGAGATGTCCTCTGCCTTCTTGTGCAAAGGCCCCTGAGCTCAGGCTCTGGATCGGACCTTGCCAGGTAAGAAAGCATCTCCAGGCACATTGTGAAAACAAAGGACCCAGAACTCATTGTGACCCCAGTTCCCCTCTCTCCCTCTCCCTTTCCCTTTCCCTCTCTCTCTTTCTCTCTCTCCCTCCTCCTTCCCTCCCTCTCTCCTCTTTCTCTCTGTCTCTCTCTGTCTTTGTCTCTGTCTCTCTGTCTCTGTCTCTCTTCCCTGCCTCCTCTCTCTCTCTCTCTCTCTCTCTCTCTCTTTCTCTCTCTCTCTCTCCATTCTCCTTATGCTTTCATTTGCCTTCCTATGCTGGGCCAAGAGCACAGTGTCCCCACCAGCTAGTCCCATCAGGAAAGTTCAGAGCCAACTGAGGCACTGGGGGCCAGCCTGAGCAAGAGATGAGGCCAATTGCTCCTCCCTTGGAAGGCCACTCCCTCCTGTAAGGTTCTGGGAGGATTCGGGGGGGATAGGGGTGCTAAGTAGGACATGGGGATGAGCCCTAGACTGAACAGCCCACTGATAGGAAAGCAGAACCAGCCTTCCCCTCTGTGCCTACTCCCCAGCTTTCCTCCCTCTCCCATGGTTCTGGCCTCTCTGCTGATGGGGCAGGGAGAGATAGACTCATGGCTTCAGTACCATAAGTTGTGTGGGAGAGGCAGGAGAACTGAGGGCCTAGAAGACTCCCTTCCCCCTGCCGCTTAGGTCCCAGAATTCAAACTTTCAATCTGAGCCAATCACAGTCCTATGCAGAAACCCTGCAGCCACTCGGGCCACCCAAATGATGGGGAAGTCTTTCCTTGACCTGCTCATATCAGTCTCCCATCCAACCCAGCAGGGCTGGGCTCTGGGCTCTTCTGGCTGGGTCCTAGATCCTTAGCTTTGGAAAGGAGAAGAGGCCCTTCTCTGCCCTCTGCTCCTTCCAAAGCCATAATTCTCCTTCCCAGAGCTGGAAATCAGTTCCACATTAGGGTAATCACATTAACTATCTTCTTTGGACTTCACACACACACACACACACACACACACCCCTCCCTCAGACTGTGCGACTGTGCTCTCAGTCCCAGGCCCCACCCCTGCCCCTCACTTCGGGCTGCTTCCAAAGTGGTGTTCCCTGGCAGACGGGCCAGTTTTTGTTTTTCACTGTCCTTTCAGGGGCTGGGTGGGGGCTGTCCTGGGAAGGGAGAAGTCCTGTATAAGATTGGCTTTTTACTCAGGTCCTTTGCCAAAAAGAGATAAAAGAGAAAAGATGTTAGGGGCAGGGTAGGGGGGTGCTACAGAGACTGGAAGATGATGGTGGTAGAGCTCTATACTCAGCACATTCCTGAGACATCTGGCCCAGCTGGAAGGGCCCCAGCTGGAGGGGCTTGCCGGCTTCTCTGCTCTGTGATGTCAAGCTCAGCTCTAAGTTCCCCTGGCCTGGGGTCTGCTCTCGGTCTGGGCACCTGGGCCTTCACACCACATGGCCCTTCCAGGCTCCAGTCAAGGAGAGGACAGGGGGAAAGCTGCCTGGGGAGCCCTCTCCAGCCTGCTAGGGAGAAGGGAGTGGCTTACAGGACAGGGTGACCCCATGAGCAGATGTGGTTTTTTGTGGAGGCGGGCAGGGGGTGGGGGAAGGGGAGACCAGGAAAACAGGAGGAGGAAGAAGCAAGTATTTGCTTGAGCCCCTGAAACATGTTCTCTGGGGGGTTGTCATACGGGTAATAAGATCTTAGCTACAGAGCTAGAAGGGACATCACAGTCCAACCCTTTCCTTTTACAGATAAGGAAACTGAGTCCCAGAAGGGTTAAGTGATTGCCCAGGGCCTCAGAGCTAGTAAGCATCTGAGACCAGATTTGGATTGTGTCTTACCGTCTCCATCCATGTCACCACTCTAAGTGGTCCTGCCTGGTGGGGGAAGGGAGGAGATAGTCCTGATAGTCCTTCCCACCTAGCTGGGTGGGAAGTCAGGCCCCAGCTCCTAGACTGCCACCCAGAACCTCTCAATTCCTTATCTCTATGCTAAGAGATTGAACTCTGGCCAATCCAGGATAGAAGGACTCTTGGCCAGGGTTCTAGACTCTACAGTGTTACCACAAATAGGGAGTGGAGGAAGAGGCCAGAATGGGGTCTTCTCTCCTTGGGCTCCCCCACTTTATGTTTCTGAGAGCTTAAGGAGAGAAAGCAAGGCCAGACCAGCCAGGATTCAGGGCCCATCCTCAGGGGCCCCAGCTCTCACACCTCCCCCAGGGGTGAGCCACTGAAATAGACCAGCTCCCCAGCAAACGGCTCCTTCCAAAAATAAAACCTGAGGAAAATTCGAACGGGGCCACTGACCTCTCTGGAAGCAAGAATGGATTGCTCGCCGAGGGGAGGGAAGAGGCCAAGGGAATTCCAGCCAGAACCCTGGAGCCCAGCCTGTCGGTTGCAACCCAATGAGCTCCTTCCAGCTGGCTCTGAGCCCAGGGGAACAGCAACCCAGATCCCTGAGTGCTGCTAAAACTCCATTCACACTCTCTCTAAGGCAGTTGGACCCAGGGTGAACAGAGATGGGGCCCCAGGGAGCTGAGTGCAGGAGGCAGAAGAAGCTGCAGGCGACCAGGACGAGGTGGAGAGAGAGGAGAGGGCAGCCTGGGATGAGAGGGACCAGAAGAGCAAGCTTAGCAGGCCTGGGGGAAACTGTGGGGGAGAGGGAAACAGACCAGACCAGATGGATGGAAGCCCTGTCCTGTCCCTAGTCAGGTTGGAGGTGAGCAAGGAATAGGGGGCAGAAATCCCCAAGAGCCAAAGCTACCAACCTGGCCTTCATGGGCCCCACCATGTGCCCTCCGGCTTTCTCCACCTGTAACCCTGATGCCCCTGCCCTGCCCTGGCAGAAGCAATGCTGCCCACCTCATAGAACTGGCCTAACTTAGATGACATAAAAACTTTTATCACTTCACGTGGGAGGAAACCTATTAACTGTGATCAGAAAGCCTTTCCTAGGATCACTAAATCTCCATGTTCCTATAACTTTGGGATACCATCAGCCAAAAACGTAAGAGACTTGAACGAGAATCTTCTATGTAATTGACACCGATAAGAATGTGCTTTGGAGTTAGCAAAAGACTCAACATTGTCTCACTAAAGCCTCGCTGCGGCCCTGGTGGGTGGGTATTACCGGTGTTGTGATCCTTCCCATTGTACAGAGAAGGAAGCTGAAGGTCAGAGAGAAGACCCATGATCACATGGTGGGATTTGAACTCGGGTCTTGGTGGCTTCAACTCTGAACTGTAAATACGACATCAGACCAACATTTGGCATTTCTCTGTAGCCCCAGCCCTGAGCAGAGAGCACTTAGCTCACAGTAGGCGCTTTGTTGATTGACTGACCAACATAGCCAACAGACCCGCAATGCCACTTGAGCGTATCATTTTCATGGGGCTGATATGGGGAATTGCTTTGCCCACTGCATATTTTTTAACAAGGAGCTGGTTTTTCTTTTTCTTTTCAAGAACAGGAGAAGGTGGGTGAGAGAAAAAAATTAATGCTTGTTAATTGAAAAAGAAAAATGAAATAAAAATTTTGTTAAAAATAGCCCATCCAGCAAGCTGTCCTCAGTATGGTCTGTCTTTGCCTGAAGGCCTCTAGTGAGAGGGAGCTCATCGCCTCCCAAGGCATCGGTCCTGTTGTTCCACTGTGGCCCATGAGGAAGTTTTTCCTTACATCGAGCCTAAACCAGCCTCTCTGAAGCTTTTGTCTGTCACTCCTCCTTAGTGACCTGGCCTCAACTCTGCTGGGGCGGCATCGCTGCCAAGGCTCACCTAGTCTGCTCTCTGGGATGTCTGTGGAAAGGGGAGGGCCACTTGGCTACCCATGGAAGCTGATTGGCTTTCCAGGGTCAGGCTGGGGGGATCTGGCTTCACCCCCCTCCAAGACACAGGGCCAAGGAAGCAGACAGAGAGAGAAATGGGGCCTCAGAACACAAGTGGACAAGTATATACTTAAATAGGCCAAGGCCATGTTGGGGAAAGAGCCCCTTCCCAGGCTGGAGAGATACTCCCCCCTGGGGGCCAGAAGGGAAGAGCTGTAGGTAGCACTTAGAATTGGCAGGACCTGAGTAACCATCTAATCCCAGAAGATTACAGGAAGAGAAACTGAGGCCCAGAGAGCAGAAGTGTTTTTTCTAAGATTACACAGGGAGGAAGGTTCAAACCCAGCTCCTCTGACCTAAGACCCAGGGCTCTTTCCAGTACACCATTGTGTACCCCTCACCTCCTCCATACTCAGGCCAAGGTCTGGTTCCCTACCAAAACTCCTCCCTGGAATCTGGCTTTCCGGATTCTCAAGCAGGATCACCCTGGGGGGTAACTGGAGGGCTGGATGGGACCTTTTAAAGGGAGAGCAACATAGCTTCTCCTTGAATTAGTGAGTCTGGGAAAGTGGCAGGTGTGTTCAGGGTAGGGGATGGCTGTGAAGAGAGTTGTCTCCTTCCCCTAAGTCAATCCATCAACAAGTATTTCTTAATGATTTACTATGTGACAGGCACCACGGTGAGCCAAAGAGCTAGGGTCAGGAGATCTGGGTTCAAATCCTAACGGCCACTCACTACCTTTATCTTTCCATAGATTTAGAGCTGAGGGAGTCTAGCTCGACGTCATTTTACACTTGAGGAGACAGAAGCCTAGAGACATTAAGTGACTTACCCAGAGTCACACAGCTAAGTTTCTGAGTCAGGATTCACACTCACGTCTTTCTGGATCCATGTCCAGCACATTAACCACAATCCCACATCTTGGGGAGTTCACTTCTCTTAGACAAATGTCCTCACTTATAAACTCAGAAGTTGAAATGGATGATCTTAAAGGTCCTTCCAGCTCTAAACCTGGGATTCTGTGACTTCCATAATAGTACTAACGACTAAAATTTATTTATGCAAAGCAGAATGGCATACATTTGTATGTGCATATACATATATAGTGCTTTGCAAACATAAAAACAAAGCTACATAGATAGATCACTACATAGAGAATACTTTGCAAATTTTAAATATATGTAGACATATATGTATATATAATGCATTGCAAACTTTAAATATATTTATGTATATATAATGCATTGCAAACTTTAAATGTATATGCACATATATGTATGTATGTATAGTGCTTTGCAAAGATATATACATATCACCACAAAGAGAATACTTTGAAAATTTAAATATATATAGACATATGTATATAAAATGCATTGCAAACTTTAAATATATTTATGTATATATAATGCATTGCAAACTTTAAATGTATATGCACATATATATGTATGTATAGTGCTTTGCAAAGATACATACATATCACCACAAAGAGAATACTTTGAAAATTTAAACATATGTAGACATATGTATATAAAATGCATTGCAAACTTTAAATATATTTATGTATATATCATGCATTGTAAACAGAAAAGCAAAGTTATATACATATCACCATATAGAGAATACTTTGCAAAGTTTTAATAAATGTGTCTATATATATACATCTACACACATACATACATCTGTGTGTATATACATACATACACACATACACATATACTATCTTATTTGAGGCTCCCAGCAATCTTGTAAGGTATTACCAATGTCGTCTCCATTTTTCAGATAAGGAGACTGAGTCTGAGAAAGGCCAAGTGACCCGCCCTGAGACATCCACTACAGTGGGTGTGTACCCATTGCATGATGCTTACCCACTTTCTTCACTCCTGCCCAGGTTGGCACATGGGCCCTACAGTACCCCAATTGAGGTGAGAGGACTTGCCTCCAGGGGTGTTCTGATCTTCTACATTGGAGACTGGCACACAAACCTTTAGCTTGCCAGCAGGCCCTGTACTTTTCTATATGGGAACCAGTGCCAGTTCTGGTGTCATCAGCCTATGCCAGTTACAGCTAATCCCAGCCTGGGGCAGTGCCCCATGCCACTGGCCTCCTTCAACTCAGACAGGGCTTGGCTTCCCAGTTGGACAACAGCCGCCCAGTCTGATGGTTGATGCCCGAGGGAGGAGTCCAGGTCTGGATGGGACAAAACTCCAGCTTTCGAAAGTAGATACCTTGGAGGTAGGGGTAGGCCGGAGGGAGGGATTGCTGGAGAACCAAGGCAGTAACAAGGGATTATGGCTCATGTGGATAGACCTGGTTCTTGAGGTGGGGGGAGAGGACCATGTGGACACAGTCAGTGGGTCCCCTCTTTCTCCAGGTGGGTGGGAACAGCCCAGGGGCATTCAATGTAGGGACTTGGTATCAGGGGCCTGGGGTTGGAATCCTAGCCTGTGACAGTGGATGAGCCACTTCCGCCTTCTAGGCCTCAGTATCTTCATTTGTAAAAGGGTCCCTTCCAACTCCAAATCTATGCTCTGATGACTGGCCAGTTCGTAAAAGACCCTTCCAGTTCAAACGTAGTATGGAATGACTTTGGGTCCAAAAGAAGGAGCTTGGATCCAGTTGTCTTTTTCTTTCACAGACTGAAACCATGAGGGAGAAAAAAAGGCTTTAGAAAACCATCTTTAAAAACACACTCTCTAGCACCCCACCCACCCAATCCTCTTCACCACCCAAGCTTGGCTCCTTCCCCAGGGTCTTGCACCCCATGCAGCGAGTAGGCAGGGCCTACAAGAAGCCCTTAACTCTGAGTTACATGACATTGCAATCCCAGACACATGGTTTGGTGTGGTTGGCAGAGTGTGTGTGTGTGTGTGTGTGTGTGTGTGTGTGTGTGTGTGTGTGTGCGCGTCTAGAAATTTCTGCTTATTCAGTCAACTGGGCTCTGTGGTGGGAACTTTGGTAGGGGGAAAATATGAAACCTCTTCATCTGCCTCTCATGGGACTAGGGAGGGCAGGAGGGGGATGAGTGAATCTGAGGTTGGAATAACCCCCCTCCCCCACAAACCTTATTCTGGGTCAGGAAGTCTCCTCAGGGCCCAAGATGGAAGTGGAGGGGAGACCAGAAGGAGGACTCATCCAATGCTGAGGCATTTGGGTCCACATTTGGGGCCTGATTCCTCCCCCCTCAGGAAGGGTGCCAGGCCTCCTGTGCCAAGGCTCCAGGGATGGAGCTTTGGGATTGAGCCACCCTACTCTCTCCAGAACTCAGAGAGTCCTGAGCTGATGCAGAAGCTAGTGACCCAGACAGAAGGAAGGGACCAATAAGGGCCCAGAAAATTATGGGGCCCAAATATATGTAAGTAAACAGGTGGAAGGGGACCTGGGGGTCCCTAAGTCTGGCAGCTTAGATTTGAACCTAGATCCCCTGATTCTGAATCCCCACCAAAATGGTGCTGTCCCTGTGCATTACATGTTAAGGGAAGCACTGGATTGGAGTGAGGAGTCCTGGGTTTGAATCTCAGCTCTGATACTTATATATTCCCCATTCCCTTCTACAAGTTCCAAATGCTATGATCTCAGTTATGGAACTAGTATTGTGGCATAGATAGAGTACTGGACTGGAGTCCAGAAAACCTGGATTCAAATTCTGCCTCAGATACTTACTGGAAGCCCCAGCAAATAATTTCACCACTATCTGCCTCGGTTTCCCCATAAAATGTAATATAAAATGGGAATGATAATCTCTAGGGCTCCAGTGAGATAACTTTGCAAACTTAAAATACACAAAGGTTGGTGATGATGATGATGATGGCGTTCTCCTATAAGCAGGCCAGCTTCACCTCTGTATCTTCCCGTGTGCCTCCACAACTTTTCTTTCACTCTGCCCTATGACTGTTCCCAGGCCTGAGGTCCTGATCATCAACCAAAGAGGGTGGTTAGTTTTTGCAGCAGCCTTTGGGGGCCCTTGAGGACCCCTGGACTGTGACCAGACTATTTGGGCTCAACTAAATGCCAGGAGCCCAAACATCATGGTTTAGTGGAAAAGATTCCTGGGTTTGGAGTCAGGAAATCTTGCTTCAAATCCAGGCTCTGCCATTTACTAGCTAGGTGACTGTGGCAAGTCACTTGCCACCTCCCCCACCTCAGTTTCCTTATCTGTAAAATGAAAGGGTTTGACTCAGTGGCTTCTGAAGTTCTCTTCCATTTTCATGACCTTAATCATCCAACCCAGCCAGCTCTCCCAGCCGTCTTCCCCCTAAAGATACAGTGATTCAGGCAGTGGCCCTTCAGACCCAAGAATGAAACAACATTCAGTGACCAAGCGGCAAGTAACTTCCCAGGAATGTACCTCTCCCCCAGAATCCCTGTGGGAAGCTTCAGGCTGGGGGCCTCAGCTGGGAGAGAGGGGGAGAGATTGGGGGAGGATGAGGAGAGGGTGAGCAAGCTTGTCTCCCATCCATCTCTCCCTTGGAAAGAATTTCCTAGAGCTGGGATTTCCCTCCTCTGTCTGGATGTCTTCTGTCTCCTCCCTGGGGGATGGGAGTAGACAGTAAATTTTCCCCAGTGGATACTGGGGTAAATGGGAGGGGAGGGGGTGAGATTCCAAGCAAGGAGAAGTTGATGGAGGCTGGTGGAGGGTCCCTTAGCAGGACTCTTTTCGGGATGCTGAGAGTCCTATGAAGGGTTTTCAGCCCAGGGTAGAAGACATCGAGGAGCTATTCCCCCCTCCCAGAACTACAGCTGGAAGCCGGAGCAGCTGGTATCCTTCTTCCTCGGGTGGAGGAGGGGTCCTCCGTTCGGTCCTGCGGGGCTCCTGTCTCAATGCCCACCCTAGCGTGGAGGGTCTCAGTCCTCTCTGAAGCACTGGGGAGTGGCATCGAGCTTGAGAAATAGACCTGATGAGTTCATTCCTGGGAGGAAAGGAAAGTCCTCTTGAAATACTAAGCTCTCAATGCTTCGGTTCCTTCATTTGTTCAAAAAAAAAAAAAAGATGATTGGGGGGTGATTGGAATAGATGGTTTCTGAGCCTCTTTCCTGCTTGTGACATTCTTGACCCTAAGATTCCTTCCAGTACTGACATTCTGTATTCTAAGGTCCCTCCGAGGCCTGACACTACTCCGTCACTGTCTCCCCTCTTTCTGCTAGAAGAGGGGGCCAAGAGCAATAAAAGCTTCATGAATGTCTAGCGTCACGAGGCCCCCTAAGAATATGGCTGCCCCTTAATTTCAAAAGGCTTGTGCTGTTCTGAGTCCCCCCAAGTCTGGTTGGAATGGGGGTGGGGGGACCCAGGACAATTCCCGGCCCATTCTTCGGCTGGGGAAGCTGAGTACCAGGGAAGCTTGACCCAGGCGACCCAGCCGCCCGGTGAGGAGCCTCTCTGCCCCGGAGCCTGGGCCCCAACTATCGCTTTTGCCGGGGAACCCCGGGCAGCCTAGGGCCTGGGCGCGGGGGCCGCACCATCCCGCATCCCTGTGCCGGGCCGTCGGGGGCTGCGGCTCCTCCGTCCTAACCCTGCACTCCTCCAGAGCCGCATCCCGCTCCCTGGGCAGCCTCAGCAGCTGGCTCCTCTCGCTGCTTCTTCCTATTGGCTGCAGGCCTCAGGGAGCCGACCAATGGGCGGGCGGCA
The DNA here is from genome assembly GCA_028627135.1 of Pseudochirops cupreus. Taxonomy (NCBI): domain Eukaryota; kingdom Metazoa; phylum Chordata; class Mammalia; order Diprotodontia; family Pseudocheiridae; genus Pseudochirops; species Pseudochirops cupreus. The sequence continues at coordinate 19,820,180 of CM053583.1, read as the reverse complement.
TTCTCCCGAAGGGGAGAGGGAGGCTGGCTGTGGACCGCTCGGCTGGGAGGTGGGAGAGACTCCTCTCTTAACCCTGTGTGGGCCGCGGAGCTGCGGGAAGGGCGGAGGCTTTCCCCGAGCTCAGGACGTAGGCATGGGCAAGTGTAGGCGGCGAGGATAGTGAGGACAACCCCAGGAGCCCTCTTGGGGAGAACCCAGAGGCAGCATCATGCGGCTTGAATGAATGTCCCCAAGGATCTGACTTTCACTCGACTAGCATTATAGGCGTGGCACTGTAGGTGATGGGGATTGCCGAAATGGAAGATCCTATCTTCAGCAGGCTTACCTTAGACCACATGGGCAAAATATGCAACATAAAAAGCGTGCACAGGTCCATGCATCCCCTTCCCCCTTTGTAGGGTAGGAGATTCAAGAGGAGACGTCCTACCTGACCTTCGGTGGGGGGGCGACTTTTTAAGGTCACCTGCTCCTTCCGTGAGGAAGAAGGACTAAATTGTAGGATCTAAGGTCAGAGACGCTAGGGAACACCTTCCAACCTTCTTCCCTTATTGGGGGGGGGGAACAATAAGAAAGGAAATGACTTGGCCAGGGTGACCCAGGGATTTAAACCTAGACTTCCCCCGCCCCAAGGTTGACACCGGCGGTGAGGAGGGCTGGGAGCTGAGACACCCGCGGCTCGCTCCTATCTGGGAGGACAGACCAAGCAGCTGCTGCACATGTCACAGCTGGAAGGAAGATTTACGTTGGCACATCTGTAGGAAAAATATTTAAAGAGAAGGGGAGAACAATCCTAACGTTTCCTGTATGTTTTCCGTACCTCCAGTCCTCCACCTCCCACCCTGGAGGACCCTGAGCCTCCTGGACACCCACCTTGCAAACCCAGGGCCTTTTGTTTGGGTCTGCCAGAGGCGACCGAAGGGTCGGGTCCGGAGCTCTGATCTGAGTGAGAGGAACGCCGCCTTTCTCCTCCCCACCTCCCTGAACGGGCTGCTATCTGCATAGGAGAGGATCTTTGCTTTGATGGTT
>CM053583.1:19809154-19814154 GCA_028627135.1 Pseudochirops cupreus | reverse complement strand
AAGCTAGAAGTGCCAGAGAAGTCATATAGTCCAACCTTTCATTTTACAGATAAGGAAATTGAGGCTGAAAGGGGTCGAGTGACTTCTCCACAGTCACATTGGCAATAAGTAGCAGAACCAGGATTCAAAACTGGGACCTCTGACCCCAATAATACCCTTTACTGGTTTGCAGAACATCAGACAAGATTTAGAGTCTAGCCTCCTCATCGGCAAAACAGGGACACCATCACCAGGCAATAAAAAATGTTAATTATTAGTGCCATTATTCCTTCAACTACTATCAGGAGTCTCTGCCTGCATGCATAAACAGCATGTATTATTTATCCTCTCAAGCAGGAGGGAGGGAGGAAAAGAATTTGGAAGCCAAAACTTTAAAAAGAAGAATGTTAAAAATTGTTTTTACGTGTAATTGGGGAAGAATTAAATATAATATTAAAAAAAAGAAGTCTCCTTATGTTTCTTTATGTTATTATATCAGCTTCTTCTCCTACATTAAAAAGATGGGGCTAAGGGGACTGGGGGGTGGAGGACTGTTTGACAGGACCTTGACATCTCATCTAGTAAACAAGACTTTCCACAAGTAGTAGTCACAGAATCTCAGAACTGGAAGACTCCTCCATAATCCATTCCTTTCCTCACCAAGCAAACCTGACAAGGAGCTCTGTATCAGACTTTGCTTCAAGGCTGCTAGTAGCAACTAAGAAGGTGTTCATCAATTAGGGAATGACTGAACAAGTTATGTTCATGCTATATGAATGGGATGGAATACTGTTGTTCTGCAAGAAATGATGAAGCAGATGGTTTTAGAGCAGTGGTTCTCAACCTTCCTAATGCTGAGACCCTTTAATACTCGTATGTGGGCGTATCTGCATGTGGGCAGATCCACCTGGAGAAGGATAGAGAAGCGGTGTCTCGGTTCCTAAGACCATCAGAAATATATGTTTTCCAATGGTCTTAGGCGACCCCGTTCAACCCCCAAAGTGGTCGTGACCCACAGATTGAGAACTGCTGTTTTAGAGAAACACGAGAAGATTTTGTATGATTTGATGCAAAGTGAGGTGAACAGAACCAGGAAAACATTTCATTCAATAACAACAATATTGTGAAGACATACAACTTTGACAGACTTAAGAACTCTGATCAGTGCAATGACCAACTACGATACTGAAGGACTCAAGATGAAACATCTACCCAACTCCGCATAGATGATGGAGACATAATTTTGTGGACAAGGCCATTGATAGAATTTTGTTTGCTTGATATACATGCTTGTAATGGGGTTTGTTTTTCCCAGTGGAGGAGAGGAATGTGGGAGGGGGAAAGGGGGGATTTTCATTGATTGAGAAAAATAAAATTGAATTAAAAAAAAAGATCACAAGTGAATGAGAACCCAAGATCTCCCAAAGCAATCCATTCTGCTTTTGTATAACTCTAAATTTAAAAAAGTTTTTTTTCCTGACATTGAGCCTAAATTTGTTACCTGTTGCTACTAATTCTGCCCTCTTGGGTCAAGCAGAATAAATCTTGAAATGTTCCACTGTTCCATATTCCTTCACGTTTCAAACAGCTGTCATATCCAGTTTCCTCCCATTCTTCTCTTCTCCATGATCAATACCCCCCAGGTCCTTCAATCTTCATAAGGCATGATCTCCAAGACCATTCCCAATCTTTATTGTTCTTTTCTGAACATTCTCCAACTTACCAACCTTCCTAGCATTCAATGCTTAGAACTAAACATAATATTCCAGGTGTGATTAAACCAGGGCAGACTAAAGTGGAGCTTTCATCTCCCTAGTCCTCAAGATGATGCATATCAATGCAACCAAAGGTTACTACATCAGCTTTCTTGACTGCCTTATCAGACTATTGACTGATAATGAACTTGAAGTTCACTAAAACCTAGAAATATTTTCCATCTGAACTGCTGTCTAGCCACATTTCCTTTATCTTATACTACTGAAATTGATTCTTTGCACCCAGGTGTTGGACTTTACATTTAAACTTATTCAATTTCATTTTATTCAATTCTACCCAATGTTTTCACCTAATTGTTATGGTTGTTCAGTCATATTCGTCTCTTCATGAACCCATTTGGGGTTTTCTTGGCAAAGATACTGGAGTGGTTTGCCACTTCCTTTTCCAGGAAACTGAGGCAACCAGGGTTAAGTGACTTGCCCAAGGTCACACAGCTAATCAGTCACTGAGGCCAAATCTGAACTCACAAAGATGAGTCTTCCTGACTCCAGGCCTAGTGTTCCGTCCAGTGCACCACCTAGCTGCCCCTCTTACTTCTAGGAATCTCTTTGGATCTTGACTCTACTCACCAAAGAATTGTTTATCTATCCCAACCTTGTGTTATCTGAAAATGTGATAACCATTCCATTAATTAGCCCCAGGCTATATCAAGAACTTGGTCTAGGTTCTATATTACAATAGAGGTCTTGGCTCCCTCCACAAATTTTCCATTGAGTCTTGTCTGTTTCTCTCCTTTCCCTCTATCACTCCTGAATTTGTATCATACTTGTCTATAGGCCTGTCATATCCTCTCTCCCATTGTGGTCCCTGAGGTAAGGGGACCATAAATCGCTCCAGACTTTATAAAAGTACACATTTTTCACCTGTGTATCCCCAAGAACCTGGTCCATAGCAGGAATTGACTTGAATTGTTAGGAGAGTTAGCTAGGAGAAACCCTTCTGGTAGACAATGACCTTCTGTCTTCTTTTCCCCTTCCTCCCTCTGCCAGCACTTCCCAGAGCACCTGGAGCACTTCTCAGAAAACATGGAGGATTTCTCCAATGACCTCTTCAGCAGCTTCTTTGATGACCCCATCCTGGCTGAGAAGAACCCATTGTTGGACATGGAGTTAGATCCGCCCACCCCGGGCATCCAGGCGGAGCACAGTTACTCCCTGAGTGGTGACTCAGCCCCCCAGAGTCCCCTCATCCCAGTCAAGACAGAGGACAGCCCAAGAGGTGAGTACTGGTCAGGGCAGAGAAGGAGAAGGGAGCTGGCCAGGTTCCCCAGAGTGAGGACTCAGAAGATGACAGATTTGGAATTCGGCTTACATCTTTAGTCTCCCTAGGTCTTTTCCCTACCTGTAAAACGAGAGTTAGATTAGATTAAATGGCCTCTGATGTTCCTTCGAGCTCTAAATCTATGACCCTATGATATTACTACTTAATGGGCCTCCGCTTCCTCATCTGTAAAATGAGGGGGCTAAACTAGGTGGGCTCTGAGGTTCATTTGAGTCCATGAAGAAGACCATGATTCAACCCCCTCCCTAAGTTGCAGGTAGTCTTTCCCTGCTCAAGCAATGAGATAATAGTACTGCCAACCTTAAGCTCCATATAAATGCTGATGATGGCTGTTGCCTTATATTTGCTTATCTATACTCCTCGAGAGCAGGGACCATCTCATTTTTTTTGCTTTTGTATACCCAGTGCCTTACACATAGGTGATTTGTTGATGTCTGTTGAATTGAGTGCCCTGCACAGGTGTGTGTTTGTTTTTAATGCCCTGCCTTGGGGCCTGGGGTAGGTTAAACAAAGCTATAACTAACTCTCCCAGCAGTTAGTTAAACGGGCACATTCATGAAGCCTCTACTATGTGTAGGTAGGTACTGGCTCTTGGGGAAAATTAGTTATTGGAAAAAGGGGGGTTGGCCCAGGCAGACCCTAGAGGTCATCAAATCCACTACCTTTATTTTATCAACGAAGAAACTGATACCCATCAAGGTGAACTGACATGTCATACAGCTGGTCTAGGATGGAATTCTTCCTGACCCAAGACTCAGCGCTCTCTCCACCATGCCACACAGATAACAGGAACTGGCCCGTAGTCCTAGAAGGGCCAACCTACCTTCTCTCCTTCTTCCGTTGCCCCTAACATGGCGCCTTTGGCCAATCCTGGGGCTCACTTTCCCCTACACCTCCTCTGAACAAAAGGCTAGCTGTCCTGGGATGGCTCTGGGAAGGAAATGTTTCCCCCACCCCACATGTTGGTAACTGGGGCAGAGACTTACCTCCCCCACCCTACTTATGGCTTTGGGTGGCAGGAAAGCCTACTGGTTTTCCATGACGATCTGAGGTTTTCCTGTTCAGCAGGCTTCCCCATTTGACTTCTGCCCAGCTCTGAGAACTCCCTCATACCTCTTCCTCCATGCCCCGATGTAGGGCAGGAAGGGACCACTGTCCCCCAATCTGGGAAGCTGTAGGTGGGGACAGGGGTGTAGCCCATCCTGTGGCTTGTTCCAGCCCACTACAAACTTTCTGCTCCCCAGCCCTCACCCAGCCCAGCCCAGCCAGGCTCCATTTTCTACTCAGCCTGCCCCACACAGATCCTATTTTTAAAGTAATTTGTTTGTGGGCACCTTGCAGGGGGCAGCTTCCTGGAGGCGGCCTGGACCAAACCCTGTAATTTAGGAGAGCACATGGGTGTCCCTGTAGCTCTGGGGCGGCCTGTGGCTGTTCTACCTTCCACCAATCCCTCCAGGAAGGGCCCAGGGTTGGGTGGAGGGGGATACAGGGCAGGGTGAGGCAAGTAGCTCTCAGCCAGCCCAGCCCAGCTCATCACTTCTCCAGGCCCCAGGGGCCAGGGACCCAAGTCACTATTGCTTCTCTTCCCTCAGAACCCTTCTGCCCAAAATGCAAGTGCAAAACCTCCCACCAATAAAGGCCAAGCTGGTCCCAGAAGAGATGCCAGGCTAGATCCCTAGAGGAGCCTTCCTGAGACCTCCTCACCTATGTGTTATAAGAGATGCTCTGCTCTGAGATTTTTAAATTCAGCAGGGCCCCTGTTTGACTTCTGACTAGGAAAAAGCCCAGGAAGGAGAAGGAAAAGGATCACAGAATCATAGACCTAGAACTCAAAGGACCTCTGAGGCCATCGACTTCAACTTCCGTATTTCACAGATAGAACATATACCTCCAATGGGGCTCCCCAGGGATGGGGAAAGGTGGAGAAAGACCCAAAGGCACAGAAGGAGAGACCACTGGAGCAC
>CM053583.1:19736160-19808654 GCA_028627135.1 Pseudochirops cupreus | reverse complement strand
GTAATAGTGGTTGTAGTAATATAGTAGTAGTAGTAACAGTAATAGTGGTCGTAGTAATATAGTAGTAGTAGTAGTAACAGTAATAGTGGTCATAGTAATATAGTAGTAGTAGTAGTAACAGTAATAGTAGTAGTAGTAGTAGTAGTAGTAGTAGTGGTGGTGGTGGTGGTGGTGGTGGTGTAGTGGTATAGTAGTAGTAGTAGTAGTAACAGTAATAGTGGTCGTAGTAATATAGTAGTAGTAGTAGTAACAGTAATAGTGGTCGTAGTAATATAGTAGTAGTAGTAGTAACAGTAATAGTAGTAGTGGTGGTGGTGGTGGTGGTGGTGTAATAAGGGGAAGAGCCAGGGTTTGAACTGAAGTCCTCAAACTCACCAGTTAGAACTACCAAGGGTATTTTTTTCTGAACTGTTCTAAGTCCTTCCTTGAATTTGAAGTGCTCTAGACAATTCTAGACTCCCACCCTCTCATCTACTGTTGTTCAGTCATTTTTCTGTTGTGTCTGACCATCCGTGATCCCATTTGGGGTTTTCTTGGCAGAGGTACTGGAGTGGTTTCCCATTTCCTTCTCCAGTTCATTTTACAGATGAGAAACTGAGGCAAACAGAGTGAAGTGACTTACCCAGGGTCACACTCAGTAAGTGTCTGAGGCAGGATTTGAACTCACTGAGCTGACTCCAGGCCCAGTGCTCTGTCCACAGCACTACCTAGACCCCCCTCTTCTACTACTTTTCCCCAGTCCACGTATGTCTTTTCTACACTTTTGTCTCTTACTGTTTAACCATTGAGTCAGGTGAAAGAATAAACCAGAGAAAGCTCTTCAAAAACACCCCTCACTCAAAAGAAAGTCCTTAGGAGAAGGCATTCCCAGTGGGTGTCTGGGAAAATCCCAATCACATCCTGGGTGTGAGTGGCTCAGCTCTGACCTCTCCTGGCAGTGAGGGAGTGTTTGTTGAACGTTTAAGGGGTTTAGACTTGATGGCCTTGGGGGTCCCTTCTTGCTCTGAAACAATGATCCTATGAACCTCCTCACTTCACAGATGCAGAAACTGAGGCTAGCAAAGAAGGACTAGACTGAAGTCGCTTATTCCCTGAGAGTTTAGTAGCACAGGACTCCCAAACCCAGCTCTGTTGTTTGTTCCCCTGGGCACTTGCTAGAGGCTGAGCTCCAGCCCCTACGGGTGGTAAATGATAGTGCCGGGATTCACAACCAGTTTTCCCTGTATGGATTTTTGGCATTTCTCTTGAATAATCACAGCTGTCATCGAGGAGGCCCCGTAATGTTGTAATTGGCCAATCAACAAGCATTTACTCATTGCCCACTTTGTGCCAAGAACTGTGCTAAGTGCTGAAACCATCCCTACCAAGGTCACCGAGGTAGTGAGTGGCCTATGACCGGAAAGTCACTGAACTGCATTCTGGGTCTTAAGACAATCAGGATAATGTCATCTGCAAACAAGGACAGCTGGAAGATCCTTATATCTTCAGGGAATCAACCTGTCCATAGGGACCTTGCCCAAGATCTCCTCCATGACAAGGGCCAGCCCCCTTGGCAAGCACACATTTCCCTGTTTTGTGCCTTAACGTCAACAATTGGAGAGTTGTTGAACAGAGTTATCTCTGTGGCTGCCTTTGTCAAGAAATCTTGTGCAGTCGTAGCCCTTGCAAGAGAGACTTGGCCTTGTTGAGGAAGCCCTTAGGGCTGCATTTTGTCCAACCGATGCAGGGCCAGGTCTTGAATCCATTCTCCCTGTTAGTCAGCTGTATGTGAGCTAGCAAAGATGGTGTCTTCAAGAGATCAGAGAATCGCTTGGGAAAGACAATGGGAAATTCACACAGGAGAAACAGTGAAAAGGCCTGTTGTCCAGGCTGTGACATGCTACAGTGGGGTGACCAGTCCATTGAGTTAGCTCTTCAGTACCCATATTGATTCTGTCTCCCCCGACAGAATGTAAGTTCCTTCAGGGGAAGGCCTATTACATTTTGTCTTTGTGTCCCTAGTGCTGAGTATACACTGGGTCCTGAAGGGGGCTCCTCAGGGTCGGGATTAGATCATATTTGGAACATCACAGCAGGCCTAGCATAGAACCCTTAATAAATATTGATTGAGTGGGTCAGTGTTGGGCTTGAGAACACATTCTCACTCTGGTGTGGGCAGTTCCAGAGCCATAACTAGGAATTTTTGTGCCCACGATAGGTGCCACACACCTGGAATAAATGGACATAAAACTGGAGGGGAAGGAGGCAAAGAGCAGGGTGGGGGGAAGCTGAAGTCTTTGTATTTTTTAACTTACTCTTCTTGTTAACTATGAGCTAGGCTCCATTGTTTCCATCTTCCTGAAGACTGTGTGAGTGCCCCCTCTAAATTTAACTCCCCAGGGCAAAGCTCTGAATGCCCTACCTTAGTATCGTCTCTGGGAAGTTCATTCACTTACTTAACTGAACCAAACCTTCCTTGAGGTTAGAGTCTCTGGAGCAGGAGTGAGGCTTTTGGTAAAGCTGAGCGTGGTCTGTGGCAAACTGGTCCTGAGGAGTTCCTTTTGCAGAATAGAGACATTGGAATGGGTGGTCTCCATGAACTCTTAGAGTTCAAACCCATAGGATATTGTGTTTGAGTTGGGGCCAAGATCCCAGCAAGCTGGTCCCTTTGATGTCAGGGTTGGGAGCAGGGTCACAGTAACCTGGTTTCCCTGGACTTTTCTCAGACGACTTGGTACAGATGCCACCAACGCCCCCCAGCAGCAATGGCAGTGACAGCGATGGTTCCCAGAGTCCTCGATCTCTGCCGCCGTCCAGCCCAGCCCGGCCCACGGCTCGTTCATCCGCAGCGATCTCGTCCTCTCCCCTCCTCACTGCCCCACATGTAAGGCAGTAGGCAGTGGGGAGCCCTACGGTGGGAGGGGGGGCCTGCCAACAGGGAGCTCAGAGTCCTGGGAGGGGGAGGTATTTGAGTTAAGGGGAGAGCTCCAGGAGTCCAAATGGAATGAACGTCTCCTTCCTCTTCCTTTCCTGTGGGATCATGATGTTCCCAAAATGAAAATCTAGCTCTGGAATGAGAGGCCTTGAGTTCCAATCCCCCTCTGCTACTTCCTTCCTCAGGCCAATCAATGACCTTCCCTGGGCCTTGTTTTCCAAGTGCGCAGGACGGAGGCATTTGGCTAGGCGGCTTCTGAGGATCCTTCTTGCTCGGATCTGGGATCCTCAGAGCTTAGGGCTAGGGGCAGGGGCATGCACTGAAAGTCAGGGGGCACATCTGAGCCTTCTCTTATGATATCTGGAGCATGGCGGGGAATGGGGGTGAGAGGGAAGAGCAGGAATCTCTGATGGACGAGCCAAGGGTGGTCCTGCCCAAGGAATGCTCCCCTCCCCGTCCTCCAAGAGAGAGCCAACGGATAACAAACACTAAAGCATGAACCTGGTCCATGAATACGAGCCTGGTGTGGGCTTTCAAAAGCAAGGACAGCTTTCTCTAAGGTCCTTCTTCCCATCTCCCCCAAATTCGTGTCCTCCAGAAGCTCCAGGGAACATCCGGGCCGCTGCTCCTGACAGAGGAAGAGAAGCGTACTTTGATTGCAGAGGGCTATCCCATCCCCACCAAACTCCCCCTCACCAAAGCTGAGGAGAAGGCCTTAAAGAGGGTCAGGAGGAAAATCAAGAATAAGGTATGGGGTGACTTCAGGCCTTGGGGTCCACCAACGGGAGGAGGAAGGGTGCCCCCCAGGGACTTTTCTAGACCGCTGAATGTGAGGTCACGGAATTCCTGCTCTGATGCTTACTTCCTAGGAGACCCTGGGCACAGCCCTTCCCCGGGCCTCAGTTTCCTCATCTGTAAAATGAGAGTGTTGGATACAATGGCCCCTAAGATCCCATGAGCCCTGACCAGCCTTCAGGCTGGGGGCTGCCCCTAGTGGTGCTGCATGGAAGTGGGGGGCTAAGGAGTATCTTGGGCAGCAGTACTCCCCACCCTCACCCCCTTGTGGGTCCTTTCCCATCAGATATCTGCTCAGGAGAGTCGCCGGAAGAAGAAGGAGTACGTGGAGTGTCTAGAGAAGAAGTAAGGGCCTGAGCTTCTTTTTATTTCCTTTCACTTCTCAACAAGGAGGGAAATGAGAAGTAAAGACATTAGATTTTTGTTCCTTGAAAAATATTATTGCTGGTTTTTAAAGAAATAAGGGCCCTTTGGAAAGGGAGTCCCTCCCTGCTGGGGCTGTGTACTCCTACCCAGGGCCACCAGAGGGTCAGAGGTGGGATCCTGGGCAGTCTGGGAGGGGCAGAGAAAGAAGGAGCCAGGATGATAAGGGGAAGGAGGGGAAACTTAGTGGAAGGGGGGCCTCCAGGGGAGAGAAGAGCAGGCATGGGTGGCCCCAAGGGGGCAGGAGCCACAGCCCCAGTGGGGTTCTCCCTTCCCTCTCCCCCCCAACTCTGAACCTGGTGTCCACTTGACCCCAACAGAGTAGAGACATTCACATCAGAGAATAATGAGCTCTGGAAGAAGGTGGAAACCCTGGAAAATGCCAACAGGTAAGCAGTGCCCCTACCCAGCCTTAGCCCCGGCTCCACTGTGGCTCATCAGGCTGGGCCTGACTTGGGCACAGCCTTCAGTGAGGGGCACACAACGTGGCGCTGAGTTCCTTAGGAGGCAGTGTGGAACAGTGGGTAGATCATTGGGCTTGGAGCCTGCAAGACCTGTTCAAATCCTGTTGGTAGAGTAGTTGGACAAGCTTCTCTTCCTAACCTTCCATCTCCTCAGCAGTAAATTGGGGACAATGATGGCACCTTTGTTGTTGTTCAGTCATTTTCCAGTTGGATCCAACTCTTCGTGACTCTATTTGGGGTTTTCTTGGCAGAGACACTGGAGTTGTTTGCCATTTCCTTCTCTAGCTCATTTTACAGATAGGGAAACTGAGGCAGACAGGGTTAAGTGACTTGACGGTGGTCATGCAGCTAGTAAGTGTCTGAGGTCAGACTTGAACTCAGGTCTTTCTGATGTATAAATGTTAGTTGTTATTATTATGTCACCTCAGGACTGGCTAAGTGACAGAATGGAGAATATGGGAAGGCAGAAACAGCAGGGCTGAAACCCTGTCCCTGTCCCTAGGTAGCCCTGTGCCACCTCCTTATCTTGGACTGGACAGGGCTGGGACTTAAGAGGTCAGCCCCAGGTGCTGCCTCGGGTCAGGAGTCGGGAGCCTGGGGTCTCATCCCTCTCAGCCACTGCCTAGTGGGTAACTCCTCCCCACGGGTTTCCCTCTGGGCCTCAGTTTCCCCCTCTGTCAAACAAGGGGCTTGGGCACCCCAGGGTCCCTCGAGGAGTCTGGACCAGGGATGCCAAGGGGTGACCCCCAGATCCTCCTTCTCCCAGAGCGGTCAGCTCCACCTTCTGCCAGGGTTCTCACTACTCTGGGGAAGGGGAAAAGGTAGAGGGACGCCGGCGACAGCTCCCACTCTCCGAGGTCTGGAGCCCCACGTCTGGCTCAGTCCCAAGGCAGGGAGCACATTGATGGAGCTGCGCTGCCACCTGCTGGACACTCTGGGAATTTCAGCACCTCTGTCCACAGCCAAGCTGGGAACGGGAAAGCCTTCTGCACCAGCTCCTGCCAAGTCACAGGCTTAGGATAGAGAAATGATTTGTTCAGGGGTTTTTGTTCAGTCTTCCAGTCATGTCCAGCTCTTCACTGCCCTTTTTGGGTTTCCTTGGCAAAGATACTGGAGTGGTTTTGCTGTTTCCTTCTCCAGTTCATTTTACAGATGGGGAAACTGAGGTAGACAGGGTGAAGTGACTTGCCCAGGGTCACACAGCTAGCAAGTGTCTGAGCTAGAATTTGAGATCAAGTCTTCCTGACTCCATATCCAGGACTCTATCCACTGAGCCATCTATCTGCCCCTAAGCGGCAGAGCACTGTATGCAGGCAAGCTACATATGGGATAGCCCTGCTCCTGCAGTCAGGAAGTCCTAAATTCAAATCTGACCTCAGACAGGGAGGGAATGGAAGTGGCTGAAGTTCATGCCCCTTGCCATGTTTGAGCTGTTGGCTCTGCCTTGGTGCCAGGGTGGGGAGCTGGGCAGAGCCATTCATTCGGTGATCTCTTGACTGTGCCTTCCTCAGAACCCTTCTCCAACAACTCCAGAAGCTCCAGGCCCTGGTGACGGGCAAGCTCTCCAGACCTTACAAGATGGCTGCCACCCAGACAGGGACCTGCATCATGGTGAGTGGGGCCTGCCCCTCTTCTTTCTGCTTTAGGGGTTCTCCTTCCATTGCCCAGGGCCAGATTGCTGCCTCCCAGGAGCCGGGGCAAATACCCAGGATGTTGGGGGTGGGGGGTGGGGAGGTCCCATGGCAACTGGGGAGGGAGGTGGAAAGGGGACGTTTCCAAGGATTGGTGACAGATCCAGTGAGGGCACTGGTGGTACCCATCTCCCACTGGGTCAATGCCATTCCTCCCTTGGGATAGTCCTCAGGTCTCTCCAGGGACTCTCTTTATGGGTGAGGGTGAGCAGAATCCACATGGTGTTTGTGGGCACCAGGGCAAGGGAACAAGTGATAATTCATCCCTTCCAGAGGCTGGTCCTTCAAATCTTTATTTTATTTATTTTGGGGTTAAGTGACTTGCTCAGGGTCACACAACTGGTAAGCATCAAGTGTCTGAGCCCAGATCTGAACTCAGATCCTCCTGACTCTGGGGCTGGTGCTCTATCCATTGTACCACCTAGCTCCTGCTTCCTTCAGGTCTTTAAAGGGGGGAAGACAACTTCCAACAAGCTGGCCAAGCAAACCCTTCAAAGTCTAGGAAGTTTAATTGCTGTTCCCTCCTATCCCATGGAAAAGCTAGAAAATGCGTTTATGCACACACACTGCAGGTAGCCACCAGGCAAAGGCTTCCTTACCCACCAGTTAGACCATGCTTTGACCCTACCAGGTTGGACAGCCAGCCTTCCCTTGAGGCCTGTGGCTAGAATTTAGGATTACAGATTTAGGCTGGAAGAAACCTTAAAGGTCATTGAGTCCAAATCTTTTCTTTTACAGATGAGGAAACTGAAGCCCACAGAGGTGGAATAAATTAATTGCCCAAGGTCACACAACCCAGTTAGTTTCTGAGACAAGATTTGAATTCAGGTCCTCCTGACTCCATTCATTATGCCATCTAGCTGCCCCTTGTCTTCCTGGGAGTCATTTGGGGTAGCAAATATTCCTGCAGGTTGCCCTGCAACAGAAGTTTACCTGTTCCCTTCTCCATAACTGGGATGTAGAATCCATGGAGCCTGGCAGCTTTGCCTTTTATTACTTGTGTGACCTTGGACAAGTCACTTCCTCCCTTTGGACCTGTTTCCTTCTATCTAAAATGAGGGTGGGAAAGAATACTGGCCTTCTAAATTAATGATCTTCAGAGTGTTTCTTTTCCAACATTTCCCTGCCTGGTGGTCACCCACGCAGGCCCCTTGCGTGGTGGCAGGCCTGGGAGGAAGAATGGATGCCGCCCATGTAGCCTCTCGTCCCTGGTGGCCCCCCCATCTGCCAGGACACAGAGGTGTTTCCTCTCCATGATCCCCCAGGGCACTGGGGCTAGTCGTCATCTTCTCTCTGGTTTCCAGGTGGTGGTCTTGTGCTTTGTCCTGGTACTGGGCTCCATCATGCCGTGCCTCCCAGAGTTCTCCTCTATGTCCCAGACGGTGAAGGAGGCCCCCCTCCCAGCTGCCAGTGTCTACACAGCCAGCCAAAGTAAGCGTCCTGCCTTGCCTGGCCCACCCTCAGCCCATCAGTCAGGCAGGGCAATGCACCCCAATGAGGGATACAGGGTCAGTGGGACACCGTGCTCTCCTGGGGGCCAGTCAGTCCATAAGCATTGATTAAACACCTACTGTATGCCAAGCTAAGTTCTGGGCATACAAAGAGGCCAAAAACAGTTTCTGTTCTCAAGGATGTCATAGCCTAATAGGGAAAACAGCACACTGTACGCATGGGTTCTAGACTGAGTAAGTTGGAGACTATGAATAGAGAGACGTGAATAGCATTGAGGCGGACTAGGAAGGGCTCCTCCTTGAAGATGGGAGAGAAGACCTATAGGAAAATAATTATGATACAAGGGAGAGTTAGAAATATTGGGGGAGCGGGAGGGGTCCAGATAAAGTACTTTGGGGAATTCAAGGAGGGGGAGCTAACACAGGAAAGGCGAGGCTGTGTGAAGATCTAGGGATTCTGGTGGCCCACAAACTCAACATGAGTCAACAGTATGTCATAGAGACCAAAATATGCCCAATGAAACCATAAGCTACATTAAGAGGCATGGGCTCCCGAACATGACCAGTCCCTATACTTTGCCCTGCTCAATCGATCAACAAGCATTTCTTAAGACTGACTGTTTGTCCTGCACGCTGTTAGGACTGGGGATACAAGAACAGAGAATGAAACAATCCCAATTCGAAGGGAGTTTGCATTCTAATGGGAAAGACCTGCAATGTACAAGTATATACAGTATACATACATGTTTAAATGTATACAGAATAAGTACAAATGTATACAAAGTGATTCAATTCAAGGTAGCTTGGGAGGGAAGGCGCCAGCAGCTGGGGGATCAGGAAAGATTTTGTGTAGAAGGTGATACCTGAGCTGTGTCTTAAACGAAGAGGGATGCTGTGAGATAGATGTGAGGAAGGAGGGCGTTCCAGGCATCCAGTACTGTCATGGCAAAGGCATAGGTGGGGTAGATGGATCACTGTGTCTAAGAAGCAGAAAGAAGGCGAGTTGGCCTGATCACAGAGGGAAGGAGGCTGTGGGATGTCCAATGAGTTGGGGAAAGCTTGTGAAGGCTTTCAAAGCTAAGCAGAGGAGACAGGAGAAGGGAAGTGACCTGGTCAGACACTGGCGCATCATGTCCAGTTCATTTTAGGACAGATGTTGATAAGCTGGAGAGCATCCAGACATAGGATGAGGAGGGGCCTTGAGGATCTGCCATGAGTTGGGGAGGGGGGAACCAGTCTAGAGGAGACTCTGGAGATTAGGAGAGCTATCTGCAAGCACCTGAGGGGTTGGTAAACAGGGAAAGGGATTAGCTTTGGGGAGGGCAGAGCAAGAACTTATAATGTGGTTTGGGGGAATCAGCCTGAAGTGGATGAAAATCAAGAAAGAGGCTGAGGAGGAATGGTCAGACAGGTAGGAGGAGATGGCAGAGAGAAGGGCGCATCAAAGAGAAAAAAGTGATTAACAGTGCCAAAGGCTTCAGAGAAGTCAAAAAAGATAGGACTGAGAAAATGCCTTTAGGTTTGGCAATTAAGAGATAACTGTTGTTCAGTTGTGTCTGGCTCTTTATGACCCCATAGACCACATTATCCATGGGATTTTCTTGGCAAAGATACTGGAGTGTTTTGCCATTTCCTTCTCCGATGGATTACGGCAAATAGAGGTTAAGTGACTTGCCCAGGGTCACATAGCTAGTACAGGTCTGAGGTCAGATTTGAACTCAGATCTTCTTGACTCCAGGCCCAATGCTCTATCCACTGAGCCACCTAGCTGCCTCCTGAGAGATCATTAATAACTTTGAAAAGAGCAGTTTTCGTCAGATGATGAGGCTGGAGGCCAGACTGCAAAGAGTTAATAAGAGTTAGAAGACAGGAAATGAGGGCCTTGATTGTAGATGGCCTTCTCAAGGAGTTCAGCTATAAAAAGAAGGAGAGATATGGGACACAGCTAGCAGAAATGGACAGATTAAATGAGGGGATTTTGTTTTGTTTTAGGAATAAAGAGACATGAGCATGACCAGGGCACCCGGGAAGCAGCCAGTAGACAGGGAGAGATTGGAGATTAGTGAGAGACTGGGAATGAAAGGGGGAGGGGAAGAAGATGAGATGGAATGAGATCCTTTGTGCATGTAGCCCCTCAAACTCTGTTCAGCCTCAGTTTCCTCATCTGTAAAATGAATATAATAGCACCCACCTCACAGTGTTGTGGTGAGAATCAAATAATCAAATAAAGTGATTTACAAACCATAAAATGTTCTACAAATAGTTCTCATGATGTCTTGAAGGACTGGAAGGACTTCAGCATCCAGGAAAGAGGGAGAAACAGATTCCAAGTGTGGGGAGTGAAATGAGCAAAGACGTGGAGGTGGAGAGTAGGGGGCAGAGAGTAGGCAGTTTGGCTGGAACATTGTCCTTCAAGAAGGGCAGTAGTGTGAGATAAGGCAGAGGCAGGTTGGAGCCAGACTGTAGAAAGAATACCTATGGTTTGTTTGTTTTAAATACTTAATTTAGCAGTAACTGAGGAGCCAGTGCTGGTTTATGAGGAGAGGAGGGACCCAGTGAGTGACTTCTGAAGGTGCAGTTGCTGGGCTTCTCCTGAGTACCACCAATGGGCTGGGTGCTCTTCTGATCTCAGGCTCAGATCTCCTTCCTGCTTTGCTGAACTCGAGGTAGAATGAAGAAGAGGAGACATTTGTGTGGGTAGGGGGTGAGGGAATAAGAATCTACCCAGAGGGCAGAGGGCATCATCTTGGCACATAGAGCAATGTGGAGCTCAGCAGCCGTGGGAGAAATTGAAATTGGACTCAGAACTTCCTGGCTAAAAGGGCAACTTGGATTGATTGGAAGTGATATTTGAGCACATGTCTGGACTAAGGGGAGAGGAGCAGGAAAAGTCAGATGTGGCCCAATCAGAGAGGGAAAAAGAGAAAGCCTCCAGCAATGTCACAGAAGGCAGAGGAGGGACTTTATTATGTTTGGAGTCAGAAAACCTAAGCTCAATCCCTGCTTTCCCATTCTGCCATGAACTAGAGGTATAAGCTTGGACTAGCCAGTCATCTCCCTGAGACTCAGTTTCCCATCTGTGCAGAGCAGCCCCTTCTAGGGCCATGCTGCTCATACAGAAAATGAGGGCTGTATGCTTGGAGACTTCTAAATTTCCTGCCAGTTCTGAGTTTCAAGGAGGGGTGAGCCAATAACGTCACATGTCGCTATGGTGTCAAGGAGGATGAGGAAGGAGAGAAGGCTGCTTGGAGAACTGAGAGAGAGAGCAGTTTCAGCAGAGTGATGGAAGCAGAACCATCTTTAGGGTTAAGGGGTGAGTGGGTGGAAAGGAAGTAGAGACAGCTGAGTAAACTCTAGTGAGAAAGGAGGTGAGAAATAAAACAACATTGAGGAGTAAGAGGGTCAGGCCAAGTTTTGGGGAGCAGAAGGGAAAGAACCAGTGAAGAAGGAAGGGCAAAAGATGCCAGAGGGGACAACCCTTAGGAAACTAGAAAATGTGACAGGAATACACACACACACACACACACACACACACACACACACGTGCTAAGCCTGGGTTCAAATCCCAGTGTCTGGCTTTGGGAAAGTGTCCTCATTTCCCATGTTTCTAAGGTCCCTCCCAATGAGATGATCATGTGACACCATCTAGTCCAAACCAAACCTCGACAAAAATCTCTGCTGCTCTGCCTGCCTACCCACCCCCACCCAATAAGGGCTCACCTGGGGCTTGGCTGGAAGACCTCCAGGAATCTTCACTGACTCCGAAGGTAACTAGCTCCACTCATGGTCAGGTCCAACCATTAGGGAGTTCTTCCTGATATCAGACTGAAATTTGCCCAAGCTGCTTCCAGCCACCTTGGCCCAAGCAGAAACACATCTAGCAATCCCTACTTTCCTAGCACTTAAAGATAATTATGATATCACACCCAAGATGTCTTGGTACAATTGCTTCTCTTGGCTTTACACTCGGAAAACATTATGGATTTTGGAATGAGCTGCCTTGAACTCCTGAGAGAAGTAGGAGAAATGTGGTGCAAGGGAAAGAGAAGGTACCCTATTGGGGGGCAGAGGATCTGGGGTTCAAATTCTAGCTCTGCTACTACTACCTGTATGACCTTGGTTAAGTCGCTTTCCCCCAGTTTTCTCCTCCATAAAATGATGGTCTTAATCTTAATTTTTCAGTCATTTTTCAGTTGTGTCCCACACTTCGTGACACCAGTTTTGGAATATTCTTGACCGAGGTACTGGAGTGGTTTGTCTTTTTCTTCTCTAGCTCATTTTACAGATGAGGAAACTGAGACATACAGGGTTAAGTGACTTGCCCAGGGTCACACAGCTACTATGTGTCTGAGGCTGGATTTGACCTCAGGACCTCCTGACTCTAGGTCTGGCTCTGTTTTCACTGTGCCACCTAGCTAAGAGTCATTTAATTCAACAAACATGCCTTCCAGCTGTGACATGTTCTCTGTTCTGGAGATCTTCCTAGCACTAACATTCCATTTTCTTCTGATAGATTGCTAAATTCCATGTGTCATTTCTGTCTTTGCATCCCCAGGGCCCTGCATATAGTAGGTGCATGATCAATGCTTGTTATTTGACTGATTTCCAAGGACCCTTCCAGCTCTGACATCCTAGGATTCTGCAGAGAAGGAAGGATAGTACCCCAGTCCCATGCTGGTGATCAGCTTCTTGGTGCCCCAGCTCCCCTGCTCAACATTGTCCCTTCTCCTCCACCCCCTGTCCCATCATCATTGTCTGTCCTCTCAATGTCCCGTAGTGCCATCCCGAAGCCTCCTGTTCTATGATGAGGGGGCCAGTTCACTAGAGGATGGCTACAGCTCCCTGCTGCCTGTGGAGCCCCCAGAGGGCTGGGAGACCAAGCCAGGTACCCCTGAGGAGCAGCAGCCCCAAGATCATCTCTCCCATGGCCACCTGGCCAGCTCCCATGAGGCCACCAAGTACCTGAGCAAGTCCCAGCTGGAGGCTCCAGATGGGAACAACACCCGCCCCGACTTCATCCACCCCAAGGAGCAGTTCCATGAGAGGTTGGTGATTAAGGTCCCCGGGATCTTTAGATGGGATCAACTTCACGGGGTCCAATAACAGCTGAGAGCAAGGCTACTAGCTGACTGCTCATCATTTCTCAGGCCACTAGCCTGTCCACCAAACCCATTGGAACTCAGCTGTTCTAAATACTAGGCAGGCCACTTTGTCTCTGTAAGCCTGTTTCCTCATCTGTAAATCGAGTTAATTTTACTTGTACAACTGACATCAGAGAGCTATCATGGAGAAGGTGATTGAAGAGTTATATGGGGTGCTGTTGATAAGCTGTCATTATGATCATAATTAGCCTCAGGCAAGGGGGCAGTAGTGCCACGATCTCTCACTAACCACCCACTCCCATCCTTTCTTGCTTCTTACCACCAGAGAGACACATCCGAACGGCACCACAACGTACTTATAGCGCCCACCAGAGCCCAGGACACAGCCTGGACCCCAAGCCACTCAGAAGAAGGGGGACCTAACTCAACACTCCCGATCTGATCCATATCCCTGCCCACAACTAGCCCCTTCTCTTTCCTGGTGGGTCCTGCCCATCCCAGGCAGGAGATTCAGGAAGGATGGCACTGAGGGTGGGGGCAGGGGAGAGGGAGAAGAGGAGGGAGAAGGGGAGCCCTCCTCTTCTCCCTCTCCCCATCCTGGCCTTGGAACATGTCACTTCTCCCAGGACTCCCACAACCTCTCCTAGGTGGGGGTCCTCTCACACCCATCACCACTACAATTGAACTGTCCACTAGTGAGGAGCTCTCAGTTTTCTCTCCTCCCTCCATCCCTGGTTTACCCTTGATGTTCCCTCCCTCCTAGCCCCAGGGACCCTGTCCTTAGGGCCAGAGGAGATGGGCATAAACTCTCCCTCTGGGGCTGGATTGTACATAGGCACCATCATCACCTTTCCCGGCCCCGCCTCCCTCTCCCTTCTCATCCCTGATCCTTCATCTCTCCCTCTAGGTAGAAAAGGGTTGGAAAGTGCCCATCCCTCCCATCTCTTAGGACACTTTCTCTCCCAGGGGAGCTCCCCAGTTCCACTGTGGCAGGAGGAAGGGGAGGCCTCCCCAGAGAGTCCATCATGGTCTTGGAGATGGAATGGGACAAGGGAAGTCCCTCCCCTCCCCCACCCTGGAAGCCTCCTGGAGAATTCCTGGGCAAAGCTGTTCCCTTGGATAAGGGGGGAACTTTTCCTAGGACTTCTCCAGGCACCTATGCCCTTCCGTCCCCTCCCCCATTTCTTTCTTTATTATCCCTCCCAGAAGTACCATTGGGCTGTCCCTCCCCACTCCCTTGGCCCAAAAAACCACTGCGCCATCAGAGCTCCCTTGTGGGACAAACCCAGGACAGGGGTCAGGCCAGGCCCCACTGCCCCCCCACTACTGTACAGAGACCAAGAGCAGAAATTGTTTGTAAATAATGAACCTTATTTTTTATTACTGCCAAATCCCTAAGATATTGTATTTTAGAAGCCACTCCCCCCCCATGCCCCATTTCCTCTCCACCCCTTTTTTCCGTTTTGTATTTTATGAAGTTAGTGCGGGCTTAGCTATTCCTCCCTCCCAGGAGGCTGGGGGGAGGGGGACCTGCTCCCCACTCCCTCTTCCCCTGGCCTCCCCATGCTGCCCAACTGCTGGGCTTTTTTAATTGCCTCCCTCCCTACTCCATCAGCTGAGCACAAGCTTTAGAGAAGCAAAATTAAAACAAAAAAAAAAAAGATTCAGCATCAACCTCTTGTCCAAGTGCTTTTCTCCTTTTGGGGTTGTTGGGGGAGAAGGAAAGGGTGATAGAAAGGGGAATTAGTCCAGCTTTGAGACGAGGCCCATACCCAGGCTGCCTTCAAGGGCCACCCAAGCTTGCTTAAGCAACAAATATTTATTAAGTTCCTACTATGTGCTGGGCATATGTGGATACAGGTGTGAATACACAGGTCCCTTGCCTTAGAAGAGTTTCCAGTTTAGCTTGGAAGTCAATTCAGTGAAGAATGAATGAATGAATGAATGAATGAGTGAATTAATTAATTAAAGGCATTTATTTCTTGAGCACCTACTGTGTGCTAGGCAGTGGGTCTACAAAGAAAAAGAAATCAAACTGTCCCTGCCCTAAAGGAAATGAAGAGTTGATTCAACAAGGTTGAATTTCCTCAAGCCCCGACTTGGAGCTAGGTAGACCCTGGAAATGAAAGGACAAAAATGAAGCAGGCAATCCAGTCCCTCAACGAGTTTACTCTCCACCAAGAAGAAACAACATCTGTGCCCATGAGGAGGTATTGAATACATACAGAATTGGTTTGGGTTTTTTGGAAGTGGGAGAGCACAAACACTTTGAGTAGGGGGGACCAGGAAAGGCTTCCTGGAAGAGGTGATCCCTGGGCAAGGCTTTGAAGGAATCATGGGATTCTGGGAAGAGATGAGGAGGGACCTCATGCCAGGCCTGGCAGAGGACACACAATGCATGGCTGTGCAGGGCTAATGTTTCATTCCACAAACATTAAGCTCCTACTATGAACATGGCTCTGTGTCGGGTACCAGGGGCACAAAGCTAATAAAGGACAATCGCCCCCTGTGTCTCTTACTAACTTAGTGATATTGGCCTGATGGAAAAAGATGTGGTTGTGATCTCAGAGGACTTGGCTTTGAATCCAATTTCTGATATTCCTTTTATAGTCAAATGAAAGGATCTTAACCTAGCCAGCTTCAGATGTCCCTTCCAACTCTGCATCTCTGAGCCTCTGATTTAAGAGCTCAGGGTCTCAGTGACCTCTGAGGTCCCTCCAGATGGAGCTTCAAGCGTTCTGTCATTCTCTCAAGCATCTGAAAGGATCTGAAAGCGAGAATAACTGATATATCTGAGGATGTGCTGAGAATGTTGGAGAAACCCAGGGAAAGACCTGAGAGACAACTGGAGATCATCAGGCCATTTTCCTTTGGGACTGAGAGGGGAATGGGTTTCAGGGAAAGCTTTGTGACCTGGTTTGGGCCTTGGAGAGAAAGAGAAGGAAGGACATGAACAGATGAAGAAACAGACTTGGGGAAACACCTCTATGTTAAGCAAACTTGTAAGAGTTCTGAGGAAGCCATTGTCATTTCTAGCCAGGGTGGTCAGGGAAAGCATCACAGGGTAGATGGCATTTAAGGTGGGTTTTAAGGCACAAGCAAAAATTAAGAGATCTGTGGCAGGCAAGTGTAAAATTTGGGGAAACAACCCAAGCAAAAGTGAAGAAGTGGGAAAACTCAAGGGAATGTCAATGAATACAGTGAGGAACAAGCAATCTGATCCTGAGGATGGGATTAATCTGCTGATTAAGGCCAGATGACCTTGAACGAAGTTAAATAGCTTAGACTTCACTCTGTAGACTGTGGGGAGTTACTGAAGTCCATGAAGGAGTAATGAGTTAAGGATGGGGAAGAAGACCAAGGTATTGGATGCCAGAGTGAATTGCTTGGACTTAACTCTGCAGACAGGGGAGAGCCACTGGGGTTTAGAGTGGAGTAATGAGCTAAGGATGGGAAGGTAGACTAAGGCCATTTTATGGCCTTGAATGCCACGGTAACTTCAGACTTGACTCTGTAGACAATGGAAAACCACTGGTGTCTAGAGGGGTGTAATAAGCTAAGGATGGGAAAGTAGATTAAGGCCTTGAATGCCAGACTGAAGAGTTTGGACTTGACTCTAAAGACAGAGGGGAGCCACTGAAGGCTCCCAGGCCCTGTACAGCTTGAAGGAAAAACAACATCTGGTCAGGCAGCCACAAAGAATAACAGACAGCAGCCTGGAACTCTTTTCTCCTCAGGAGAGATAAACTGGTCCATTGGTCAACCAACTATGTTGATGGTTGAGGGATAGGAAGTGAGGAGTCCCCATATTATGGGAATATGTCCCCTAAACCTGCCTAAAGATAACAAATGGCATTTGACAGTGCAGAGGAAAGAATGATGGACTTGGACCTGGGTTCAAGGACCTGGGCTTGAATCTCAGCCCTGTTCCTGACTGCCTATATACCTTAGCCAAATCACTTAACATTTCTGTGACTCAGTTTCCTCATCTGTAAACTGAAGGGGCTGGACCAGATGATCTCTGAGGTCCCTTCCATCTCAAGGTCTATGACCCTGTAATCCCTCCCCTGATGCTGAGACTCTACCAGAGGTTCCATTCAGATCTCACTTTCAACCACCAACAAGCACTTATTATAGGCACCTACTGCATGCCACATACTAGGTATACAATGAACGGAACAAGCTCTACTCTCCAAGCACTTGAAATGTCCTTCCAGGCCCTGAAGCAGCTTCTCCTCTCTTTGCCTACCCCTAGCAAGTCCTGGCCCTGAGGAGGGAGCTGGAGTCTGACAGAGACTAAGGTAAATCGTACCCACTATCTTAGAGGATCCAGGAGTTCAGATATCAGTTCCAGGGCCCAGGAAACATTCCATCCTATGTCTGTTATGTTGGTTAAACTCCTATAGGCAGCTAATTAAGATAACTCTTGTAGGAAAAAAATCTGGCTGACAAGTAGCTAAAACATCAGCTTCTGAACTTCCAAGGCAATACGGTGGAGGGGAAGATACTGAGTGGGAAGAGGACCCCAGTTCAAATCCTGTCCCTCCTACTGTGTGACCCTGGGCAGATGACTTCATCTCCCTAGGCCTCAGTTTCTCCAGCTGTGAAATGAGAGGAGTGGACCAGATAGTGCCATGGGTCCTTTCTGGCTTTAGAGTTATGCCTCTATGTTGGAGTCATTCATTCAATATTCAGTATGCATTTAGTAAGCACTTAGTGTATGCCAGGTACTGTGCTAGGCACTGGGGAAGGAAGGCAAAAAAAGTACAGAGCAGAATGATCTCTGACCTTCAAGGAACTAATCTTTTTATGGAGAGGAAATAACATGTCCCCAGACAGACTCTACAGACAAAGTCATTTCTGGGTGGGGGAGGGACTACCTGGGAGGTGATGAGGAAATGCCTCGTGTGGGAGGTATCTTGCTGACCTTGAGGTGAGGCAAGAATGCTCCATTTGGAGGACAGCCTGGGCCAAAGCCTGTGGACAGAGCAAAAGTCATGTACAGAGAACAAGTTGTTGAGATTGGCTGGAAGGGGAGAGGAGGGGAAATTAGCTCTGATGATAGGGTGGAGCCAGGCCGGGAAGGGCTTTCAATGCCAACCAGAGAGGTTTGCGCTTGATTCTAGAGGCAACAGGCAGCATTGATGTGTGTGTGTGTGTGTGTGTGTGTGTGTGTGTGTGTGTGTGTGTGTGTGTGTGTGTGTGTGTGTGTGTGTGTTAGACCTGATTAGACCTAGTCTGTGACCAAGGAGTCATGAGGCAATGAAAAGAGGCCTGACTCTGAAGTCAGAGGCTCTGGGTTCCACCTAGGTGACCCTGGGCAAGTCATTGCACCTTGATGGACTGCAGGTTCCTTTTTTGTAAAACAAGGGGGTTGGACTAATGGCCTCTTGGATGTTTAAAACCAGGACCCTCTAAGAATCCACTGCTTAAGCATCTGTGGACGTTTGCCTCACTTACTCGGGCCAGAACTATATCACAGGATAGGAAACTAAGCAGCACCCGACCTGGGATCAGCACTCCATATCAGAATGACTTGACTTCCTGGATTCCTGAACCTTGGCTGCCCTGACCTCTGAGGCCCAGCTCCTCCCTCCCGCTCTGCTTCTTAACCACCACAACCCACAAGCTCCCCATCTAGATCTCCGAGTTGGTGACTCAGGTCAGGTGCCCAATTCTCTCCCAACCTGGCCCTGTTAAATTCTGCTGCTGCTGTTGCTGCTGGCAGGATGGAGACCTTAATTATCCTCAGGGTGTTTGGTCAGCTCAACATTAGGGATGTCTAGCCCGAAGAAGGGAAAATTTAGGGGGAGATAATAATAATAAATTAAATAAATAATAATAAAGACAAAAAATCATTAAAACACTAACTTTTGAAAACTCAGTAAATGTTTGTTGACTGACTAGATACAAAGGGAAGGAAGGAAATGGACATCCGCAAGCATTGCGTTAAGCACTTAACAAACGTTGTCTCATTTAATTCTCACAACAACCCTGGGAGGTCGAGGTTATTATTATTCCCATTTAAAAGATAGGAAACTGAGGTTAAGTGACTTGCCTAGGGTCACCCACCGAGTAAGTGACTGAGGTTAGATTTGAACTCAGGTCCTCCTGACTCTAGGACCAGTCATTACATGCATAGGAGATAGTGGGGCCCCCACCAGCAGAGGGAGGGAGACTTTCTAACAATTAGAACCATAGATAACCGGTCTCCCAGTTAGAAAGATTTGGGTTCGAGTCCAATCTCAGACGCATCCTGACTATGTGACCCTGGGCAAATCACAGTCTATTCACAGCCCCAGGAAACTCTCTGAGTTCTTAAGTGGCAGAGCAGGTAGAAATTTTCCTACCTGGGAGTTCCATTGTACCAATGGAATCATAAATTAGCTCTAAAAACAACTTTAAAAAGAACCATCCAGGGGCAGCTAGGTGAGGCGGTGAATAGAGCACCAGCCCTGGAGGCAAGAGGACCTGAGTTCACATCCTACCTCAGATACTTGACACAGTTACTAGCTATGTGACTTTGAACAAGTCACTTAACCTCCCCTAGCCTCAGTTTCCTCATCTGTAAAATGGAAGTCATAATAGCCTTCCACTTCACAGGGTTGTTGTAAGGATCCAATGAGATGAGGCTCTTTGCCAGGCTCAAAGCTCTGTGTCAATGCCAGTTGGAATGGGACGTCACAGGCCTTCTAATCCATTGTCCTCAATATCGTTGGCCGGGGTCCCACAGCTAGTGAGCGTCCCTGTCTCCGGGTTTCTATGATTCTTCCTTCTGAAGCTCCCCTCTCCTTTCCCTCCCTTGTATGTGTCCCAGGAATCTTTTCTTCCAGGACTAGAATCAGCTGCTTCTTTGGGTCTGGTCTGTTGGCCAGAATCCCCCCAGGGTTGATCACAGAGCTGCTTTCTTCCGGCCTGTTCTGGGCCTGGCCTTCAGCACTGCTTGGGGGGGTGGGGGTGGAATATGCCTCAGGCCCCACTGTTGACATGCAACTTCAGCTGCTTTTGTTCTGGTGTTGGGACCCATGCACGGCTGCAGAGGTGGCATCATCTCCAATTACAGGCCCTGTCACCCTTACAGACAGGTGACTGCTCCTTAAATGCCAGCCATCCTCCCCCAAATTGACACAACAAATCCTTTGTTGGAAATGTATGCCCCAGGCAGCCGGCACAAGGGGGACCAGAGAGAGCAGATTAGCGTCCCCAAGAAGTCGTTTTCCCAGCAGGTCTGATGAGGCCATGGAACAGTTACAAGGGAAAAGGCCTCTTTATTCCTTTACCAGGAAATCCTAAGCTAATTGATTCAGAGCTGGAGATGACCTTCTAGAACAGAGGCTTCTCACTTTTTATGTGTCCTTAGACCACCCCTTTGTCAGTCTGCCAAAGCCGATGGACCCCTTCTCAGGATAAAATCTGTGGGATTACAAAGGAAACTATATTGAAACACAGTCACCAATTTTTTAGGTTCAAGGACCCTAGGTTAAGATCATCTGGTCCAACCCCATCATTTTACCATTTCCAAGCCAATCTAATCAATACTTACTAAACACCTACTATGTGCCAGTCACTGGGAATACAATTAATAGAGAAAGGCAGTCCCTGAGTTCCAGGAGCTAATGTAATGGGGGAGGGGAGACAGGACACAAAGGGAGGCAGGAAAAGGGCGGGGAAAGACGAGGTTTCAACTCTTCTGGGCCTCAGTTTCCACATCTGTAAAGTGCTGAGGTTGGCCTCCATCACCAGTGAGGTCTGCCAAGCTCTTAACACTGTTCCTGTAAGTAGAGACCTGTTTTGTGAATCTCGGCCTGGGCTTCCTGAAGGCCAGCCTGTTGGGCTGTCCTTCCATCTGCAAGGAGGTAGCAGAGAGGGAAATGGGGGTGGGGGCAGAGAAGGGGGAAGGTCACTGGGATCGGGCTGCAACTCGAATTCCAGTCCGTGACCCTGGGGAGTAGGGGGGGGCATAATGCAATCAGCAGATGATGGTAAAGGGTGAAGCCTGAGGACAAAGGAAAAATGTACAAAGGGCCCCTGAAGGCTTAGAGAACCCAGCAGGAAAGAACTAACCAGGAGTCAGCGGGGAAACCCAGCGGCTGATCCATCTGGGAGAGATAACGACAAAGCCAGAAGTACCGTAAAGCTTGGTGTAGGACGCTGCCGAGCCGGGAAGGTGAGGCCTAGGGGAGCCTTGGGGAGGGGCAGCCCCTAGCAGCGGCCAGGGGAGGGGCTTCTTTGGAACAAGGGAACCAGGGTAGGGTTGTAGAACTACAGGGGAGGGGTCCTCAGAGTCCGGCCCCTTTACTGACGGATGACAAACTGAGACCCAGAGAGGCTGTGACCAGGCCAAGGTCAAACAGAGAGTAAGAAGCAGAGCCAGAATCTCCAACACCAGTGCTCTGGATTTGGAACCAAAGGACCTGGGTTCAAATCTTTTCTCTGCTACCTATGAACATCGTTTCTCCACTGGGCTTCCATTTCCTCATCTGCCAAATGAGTGGTTAGAGTCCAGGGCTGGTGGCCCTCTAGGACCAAATTTGAGGACCTAGAGGGCCACAGTGTCCCACAGTAGACCTGGGCTAGACCATTTCTAGTGCTAAATCCTCAGACTGTTTTAGTGATCTCTGCAGCTTCTGAAGAGCTGACAGTTTCATAGAGGAGACAGGCAGGTACTCAGATAACCACAGTCCAAAGCACAATATAACCAGATGCCAAGAGGTTGGGGCAAAGGAAAGTGTCCCATCTCTCTGGGAATGACCGTAAAAGATTGTAGAAGGAATAGGGGTGATAGGAACTGAGCCTAGAAGGATGAGAAGAATTTCAAGGAGAGATTAAAAAAAGGGGAACAGCAGGGACAGAAGCCCAGGGGCAGAAAAGAGCAGGGGAAGTAGATGAGTAGTGTGGCTTGGCTGGAGGAGAGTCATGGGAAAGAAGGCCAGAACAGTCCTAGATCTAGGGCTGGAAGGAAACAAGGGTCATCTAGTCTAACTCCCTCATTCAACAGATGAGGAAACAGGCAAAAAGAGAAAGTGACTCACCTGTGGTCACACAGCTAATAGGAGTCAGAGCTAGGATTTGAAGGCAGATCTTCCTGACTCCAGGTCTAAACCTCCATCCACTGTGCCAGGTCAAGGTCAGAGCAAGCCTTGAATGTCAGGCTAAGGAAATCATCTTAAATATGAAGAGTCAAGTGAAACAAATGCTGGCACTAGCGGTTGAACAGTATTGGACAGTTAAGGGAAGGACCTCAGTGTGGAGATTTGATTTCTAGATCAGGTTCTGCTTTGTGCCGTTGGGCAAATCACTTTTTTTTCCTCTGGGTCTCAGTTTTCTCATCTGTATAATGGAGATAAACATACTTGTACTTCTTACAAGATTGTGAGCACTGCACTGAATGTTCATCTGTGAAATGAGGAGTGTAACTCTCTCTCTCCTCCCCTCTCTCCCTTTTTCTGCTTTTTTTTGGGAGGGGGGAAGGCAGGCCAATTGGCGTTAAGTGACTTGCCCAAGGTCATGCTAAGTGTCTGAGGCCAGATTTGAACTCCGGTCCTCCTGACTCCAGAGTGGGTGCTCTATTCACCGGGCCACCTAGCCGCCCCAACAGAGAACTCTTGGAAGTCTGAAAATTAGAGAGAAAGTGACCTGAATTACTTTAGGAAGGCTAATCTAGGCATAGGATGGATTGAACAGGAGAGAGACTAGAACTTGAAAGGACAGCTAGGAACCAATTGAGTTTCATTTATTTCATCAAAGGTTCATTAAGCGCCTACTGAAAGCATAGGGCAGTGCAAAACGGGCATTTACCGGTCATCTGCGATGTGCCAGGCACTTTACAAATATTAGCTCATTTGATCCTCATACCAACTCTGAGAGGTAGACGCTGTTTTTATCCCCATTCTACAGTTGAGGAAACTGATGAAGACAGAAGTTAATGGACTCGCCCAGTGTCACGCAGCTAATAAGTGTTTAAGGTAAGTTTTAAAGTCGGTTCTTCCTACCTCCAAGCCCAGGACTCTATCCACTAGCTAGATACCAGATTTAGGGTGAGAAGGGAGAAGGAATTTGGGTAAGATATGGTTTCTGCCTTCATGAAGTTTACAGTCTAGTAGCTGCTATTCCCGATTGTCAAGGCAGGCTGTGATGAGAGTCAGAACCAGGTAGGCGGTATATAAGAATGGAAAAGAAATAAGGTGAAGGCACCCCGGGGAATGGCTGGCTAAAGCATAGGAAAATGAAGGAGGCAAAGGTGACTCTAAAGTTGTTCTCCCCTGCTCATTCGGCCTCCAGCCTCCAAGACTGAGGAGCCTCTCTGAGAACTCTGGCCCCCAAGTTCTGAGGCTCCAGAATCCCGAAGGCTCCAGAAACTGTCTGCTCTTGCCACGACCTCAAGATGCCTCACCTCTGACGTCTGCTCAGTCTCCTCCCTCCCTCTCCGACTCCTCACATCCCAGATGGCACTCTGAAGATCCCTGGAGTTCCAGGGGTTAAAGCCAGTTCCAAAGTCGAGCCTTTGTCACCCGCCCCCGCCTTCCTCCGCGGCTCCACACCCCCCCCTCCCGCCCCCCGCCCTCCACCTGCCTGAGACAGGCTGCAAATCCCAGGACTGGGGAGGTTGGAGGGGAGACTGGTTGACAGGGCTGCTCGCTGGGAAGGTGGGAGAGATTGACAGCAGCCAGAGCTGAGGGGGCCGGTGACTGGCAGCAGCTGCGCCGCTGGGAAGGGGCTCCGGAGGGCAGGCGGGGAGGAGCTGTCGGGGCGGAGGTGGCCACAAGCAGCAGAGCAGAACTCGCTCTCCTCCTCCCACGGGAAGGCTGGCCCTGGCTGACACCCCGCAGGGCCCTCCGAGTGCCCTGCTTGGTCCCCGCCCGCAGCCTGCCCCGGGGTCCTAGTCCCGGGACGGAATTCGGCTGACTGCGCACGGGAGAGCTGCGGTGGCGGCGGTGGCGGCGGTGGCGGCGGCCGCGTCGGTCGTAGGTCGTGCTGGCCGGTTGCTCAGCGCTGCGCTCCGGGCTCGACAGGGTTAAGCGGCGGGTTGCGAGTGTCTCTAAGGTGACATTACAGCCAGAGTCGGGGAGTGGAGAGCGCAGAGCCAGCCCGGGCCCCTTCCTCGCCGCGCTCCGCCGTGCGCTGCCCCGCATCTGCCCCGCAGCAACCCAGCCTGCGCGCAGGGCCACCCAAGGGCTCCCGAGGTCCGGCCGCCCCCCACATCCTGCCAGCCCGCCGAGGCCCCTCGGGCTATAGCCTTCCCCCTTCCCGCTCTCTCCCTGCCCCTGGCTTGGGCTCCAACTGCGTGCGGCTCTGCCTCCTGCCTGCCTTGGCACCCTTGAGGGTCTCTCAGGGCTCCTCGCCTTTGCAGGGGCCCGCCCCGCCCCATCTCCCCCATAGCCGCGTCCTCCCTGAGAGGGGAGATAGACTGGGAGACAGACGTGAACTTGGCCTTAGCCGGAGGCCGCGGGTGCACCTGCTTCCCGCCCCACAGGTGGCTCGGCCGGTGCTCAGTGCCCAGGATCCCCAGCTGGGAGGGAGGCCGGCAGGATGGCCGAGGCGCCCAAGAAGGGAGCAGGCTCGGTGGCCGGAGGCGGGAACCCCCGGGACTGGACAGGCCTGAGTCGGGGAGCAGAAGCTGAGGAGGAGGTGGTGAGGCGGCGGTGCTGGCGGAAGGAAGGGGGCGCGGCGCGGCCAGAACTGTCACTGCCGAGGCTGGCATGGCCCCGGGGCACGGCCGAGGACTCCCCTGTGGAGGAGCAATTTCACCAGCTGAATCTCAGGAAACAGGTGTCTTACAGGTAAGGTCACATGCGGGCAGTGGGGAGGGGCACGAGGAGCCTTCTAGCTGGGACCCTTCGGCTGAAATGGGGCCTCTCCTTGCGCCTACAGTCAACTACGGTAGCGATCTGCCCTTCCCAGGATTTTACCATATTCTTAACCCCCTTTCTAATCAACCTTTATCCACGGAGGTGAGAGGCTCAGCTCCCCCTAATGGGGGTGATAGATTCTCCTGGACCATGCAGGCACGATCTAGCAGCGATCTAGCAGAAAACCAGGCAGCATTCTCCTTTGGGTCATGACTGACACTTGGCATGGGGGGGGGGGGAGGAGCAGGGTGAGCACACAGAGCAAAGAGATGCCCCAACCCCCTTCTCTGGCCGTGGTGGGGAAAGGGAGCAGATGGGTGCTCAAGCATCGCTCCTCCTGCGCCTGCCTCTGCCTCCCTGCCTTTCCAGTGTCCTGTCCCCCTCCCAAGCTGCCCCTCATAGCTGAAGGGGAGGGACTCAGATTTTGGTATTTGCCCCCTCCTTGCTTATCAGCAGAGATTGGAGGAAACAATTTGGTGTCTATATGGAATCAGATTTTTTTTTCTATTACTTGGCTTGGTGAAGAGACACATGGTAGAAAGGGGGTAATTATGACATGAAAAGAGGATACAGGAACCCCAGGCCCCCCCCCCCCAGCTCAATGAGGTGGGGGAGGGGAACCTGGAGCTAGGAGAGACCTTGGAGTTAATGGAATCCACCTCACTCACTGTACAGATCAGGAAACTGAGTCTGAAAGAAAACTAGTAATTTGCCCCAGGCCACAAAGATAACAAGACCTTGGCCTTTCAACTCCAGATCCAAAATCTTTTCATTGGACTTCACAGAAAGTCAGAAAACAGGGGAGCCTGCCCTGGCTGAAGCAAGGACTGCTGGGAAGGAGCTTCATCAAAGCAGCCCAGTCCTGGGAGTGTGGACAATTTACTGAGCCTGGCAGGCAGCCCTCCCCAACCCTGTTCATCATCATCTCTCCTTGTCACCTGCCACAGAACTGTGCGTGGTTGATACCATGGAGCCCTCTAGGTCACCAAGGTGGCGCCTTTCCCACAGGAAGGATGAATGAGTGAGGGCCTGGAATGGGCTTGAGGAAATAGCTTGAACTCTGGCAATATGCTCTCTGATCCTTTAATATTATAAGGGTACAGATTCAGAAGGAGCAATCTTGGGGCCGAGGCCAACTAGTGTGGCCGGCCACCTGGGGATGGAAGGAGTCACCAGCAGAACCTGGGTCATGAGCATCACCAAGGGACAACAAACAGAATTGGGAGAAAGAGCTTGGCTGGGGAGGGGAGAAAGGGAGAGGATATCAGAGGAGAATGGAGGATAGGACGGCAGGGGCTAAGATGGATTAGCTCAGGGAGCCCTGCAGAGAGGTGAGCTCGAAGGGCGTTCGATAGGAAAATTCAACCCTTTGGGGAGTAAAGAATGTAGAATGAAAAGATCCAGGATAATCAGGTCCTTTTCAGCCTGGGGGTGGTGCGGTGAGATGGGGGTGAGGTATCTGGGAGAGGAGAGCTCAGGAGTGGAGAGCTGGAGGGAGCAGAACAAGCTCCCCATCATGGGTGACTTGGTACCTGTGTTATATATGTCCCAGGCACTCGGGCTTTCAAAGAAAGGCAACAGTGGTGGTAGTGGTAACAAATAATAATAGCTGGCATTTGTTTGGCACTTTAAAGCATTCCGTGTACACATATATAAATATATCTAAAATCTCATTGGATCCTTACAACTCTATGAGGCGGGTGCTGTTATTATTCTCTTTAGGGAGAAAGAAACCGAGGTGAGATGAGTTCAGTGACTTGCCCAAGGTCATACAATTAAATAAGTTTCTGAAACAAAATTTGCGCTTTGGTCTTTCTGGCCCCAGCTCCAGCACTCAGTGCTCTTATCTGTCTGAAAGAACACCGTCCCTGCCCTCCATGAGCGCCTCTGTTGATTGTGATGGACATAAGCTCTGTCCAGATGACCTCAGAGAGGGCCTGTGTTGGCAGGAGGTGTAGGGCAGAGCTGAGAGCAGGAAAGGCCTCCTCCCGATGGAGGTGCCACCAAAGGGCCAGCATCCCCTGGTCAGTTAGGTCATCCCACCTGTGGGGGCCCTCCCACTCACTGTGAGGCCTCTGATTGTCAGAGACGGTTTGGAAGGGGGAGGGAGGGAATCAGAATTTATGCTGCCTACTGTGTGCCAGGCACAATGCTTTGTTTTGTGAATATTTCATTTTATTTGAGGCAAGTGCTATTATGATATCTATTTTTCAGTAGAGGAAACAGCTTAGGAGGGATTAAATGACTCATTCGGGGTCACACAGCTGGTAAGTGGCTGATGGAGAAGTTGAACTCAGGTCTCCCCAGTGACAGGCCCAAAGCTATATCCACTGTGCCACCTAGCTGCCAAGGAGAGGTGAGGTCCTCCTCTGGCCTGGTCCTTGGAATTACAGGGAACAGGAATGGGACAGGGCATCAGAATGAGAGAAGAGCTGCCCTCAAGAAGAGGAAGACATCCAGTCTGGCCACCCTACTCTGGAGCTGGTCATAGAGCCCCAAATCAATGAACCCTGGGCACCTCAGGGCTTTCTCAAGAAAACCAGCAGGAACACTGAGCTCATCCCTATTTTACCCACTGATGGCACACTCCTTAGCCCTTCTGACCTAAGGAAACACAGGATTGGAGAAGAAAGTCACTCTTCTGGTCCTGGTGAGACAGTATGGGACAGTAAAAGGCAGTCATGAGCCTTGAATTCAAATCCTGACTAAGCCACCTTAGGAAGGTCCTTTTGACCTTAACTCTATGATCTATAATGACAGCTCTCATTTCTGAAGCACTTTAGGGTTTACAAAGCTCTTTTCTCTCAGGGAAATGGGCCCACATTTAAGGTTAGAGTTAGTTAGAGCTGGGCCCAAATAAGGAACAGATGGAGATGGTGAATGAGACCCATGCCCCTGACTTCTCCAAGTTCCTAGTCCAGAATTGGGATCCCAGTGTCTCTGGGTGACATCATGCTCTGTGTTAAATCTCCCTACCGACCCTTCATGAAGGATTAATAAGAGAGATGGATGAAAAGCCCCCCACAAGGAGAAAGGGCTGAGAGAGATTCTGGAGCCAGGGACGGAAGGGGAGGAGGGCTCCCCTTTCCATATAAAGTGGGCCTGAAGATTTCAGTCAGGGCTAAAAGCCTGCCAGTTCCATTTTGAGTCATGTGCTAAGTAAGAAGCAAAAGGCCAAGCAGCTACCTGGCCCCTGCACCCAGGGACCACCACCTGCTCCTCTATAGCCAGACTCAATAGTACTTGAGCACTGCTCTTAAAAGAGATGCTTGCACTCTCCTTAGCATCTGGACAGGCGAGGTCAACCTTAGAAAAAGGAACAAGAGAAGGGGTCACAGGTTGGGATAGAAGTGAAGGGAATGTGTGTGGGAGCTTCGGACCCCTTTCAGCTCACTCAGAGTTTATTTACAGAGCGCCAGGTGCTGGATTGGGCCCTGGGGAGACAGACAAAAATGAGAGTTGCTGTCCTCCCTGAGACTGCCTTGTCCTGGGGTTAGAACAGGCTGAGATCTCTGGTATACCAATGAATCTTTTGGCTTGCCAGGGAAGGGGGCAGATAGGAAAACCTAGACTTGCAGCTCCAGGTAAGAGAGTGTTGAGTGTCTCTCCCCCCACTCTCACTCTCATCACCCAGGTCCTTACAACATGAAGGACAGAGCTGTGTGATAAGAGGCACAGTATTTTAGCCTCAGAGGGCAGATAGGTGGAAACACAGAGAGAATGACCAATCAAGATACCGGAAACGTTGTGGCTTGTAATCTAACCAGTAAATACAACTAGGAGAAAAGATGGGGAAGAGAAGCAAAAATAAGTCTGCTGGGACCATTTGACTTTGGAGGGAGGAAACCCAGAGCTCCGTAGACTGACACAAGGTGCCTGGTCACTTGGTACCCAGTGCCAACAATAGTAATATTCCTTCACTTATTCATTTATTCATTCAACAAGCATTTATTAAATGCCTGCTAATGTCGAGTGCTGGGCTTTGCACAAAAACGAAGCAATCCCTGCCTGCAAAAAACTTACGTTCATTGTGGAAATCGTTATGTCAGAGCTTGAGCTGAAAGCTGGATGGGTGTCTCAGTGGCCATACCTGGGTTCAGTGTGACCCCAGACACTAGCTGTAAAATGGAGGTAACAGCACCTGCCTCCCAGAGCTGTGGTAAGGATTAAGTGAGACAATACCCACAAAGAGCTTGGCAAACTTTAAAGAGCTCTCTAAATGCTAGTTATTATGCTATTATTATTGTCTAGTCCAGCAGTTCTGGATGTGTGGTCTCCAAGAACAAAACTATCTTCATAATAATACTAAGATGTTCTCATTTCTAATGCAGTAAATATCGATAGATATAAACCCACAGGACCAAAAGCTCTTTGGAGTTCTCAATAGTTTTTAAGGGTAAAGGAGTCCTGAGACCTCAAGTTTTGAGAACTGTTCATCTAATCAATTCCTTCGTCTTACAAATGAGGAAATTGAAGTCCAGAGAGGTTAAGGGACTTGCCCAGGGTTCCACAGGAAGCAGGTGTCTGAGTTCCCCAAGTCTTCCAATTCCAATTTAAGTTCTCTTCCCACCATATTGGCCACTTGAGTCAGTCTCTAAGTCCCTCAAAAGGTCCCTGCTGTGTTTAGGGGACCCTGTACTGAGAAGTGAATGGAATACATACAGAAGGAAGAAGCAACAGGAAGCCACTGGGGCTGACTTATTTGCTCTACTAATTAATAGTGTTTCTAAGGAGCCTTAAGGTTCACAGAGGGCTTTACATAACATTATCTCATTTCAACCTCACGGCAAACCTATGAGGTAGGTACTCCAGGGGTTTGTTAACCCATTTTACAGATGGGGAAACTGAGGCTCAGAGAAGTGAAGGGACCGAGAAGGGTTAGTTTGATTTAAACCCAGGTGTCTCCTGAACTCCAAGCCCATTCTACCTATCTGAGTGTAAGCCTTCTGGTGAGGCAGTTTGGGGAAAAAGAATAAGATCAGAGACTCCTGGACCTAGAACTCAAAGGTCATCTAGCCTAACCTCTCATCTTACAGATGAGGAACGTCCCAGGTGAAGTGACTCCCTGTGACCTCCAGGATCAAATATAAAATCCTCTGCTTGATATTTCAAGCCCTTTCTAACCTGATCCTTCTCTACCTTTCTAGGCTTCTTACACGTTCCCCCTTCTTCTCCATAGCCCGGTGACGCTATTCCTCCCAAAGGGTATGCCTTCTCCCAGCCCTGCCTTGGCATTCCTGGAATGCTCTCCCTCCTTCCCTGGCTGCCTTTACAACAGCTCAAAACCCACCTTCTGAAGTAGGTCTTTCCTACCCTTCCCTCTGAGTTTACCTCCCATTTACATTCATTCATTTCAGTCATGTCTGACTCTTCATGACTCTATTTGGGTTTACTTGGCAAAGACACTGGAGTGGTTTTGCCATTTCCTTCTCCAGTTCATTTGACAAATGAGGAAACTGAGGCAAATGGGGTGAAGTGACTCACCCAGGGTCACACAATACATTTACAAGGAGGGCAGGGATTGGGTTTTTGCCTCTGTATCCCCAGGGAGCACTCCATAGATGCCATGGTAACGTGCCCAAAGTCACACATGTAGCAAGCATTAGACATACAATTTGAACCCAGATCCCCTGACTCCACAGTTGTGCTCGTCATTCTTTGTACACGGAGTTGTTTGTTCCCAGGGGGAAGAACTTGGAGTCCAGAGGGGAAATCACAGGGAAGCAGGTTTCTGGGGGATGGGAGGGAAATCGCTCCTGCTAATTAGTGATCCAGAGAGAATGGGCTGTCTCAGGAGGAAGGGAGTCCCCCCCCTCACGGGAGGTCTTCAATCGGAGCCTTAACCATTTGTCAGCAACATAGCTGAGGAGACTCAGCTCATTACAGATGGAAAAAGATGGCCTCTGAAACCCCTTCCAACTCTGAGATCATCTTTGATAAGCATCTATTAAGCGCCAACTAAATGTCAGACTCTGTGTTAGGTTCTGGGGGTAAAAATGCAAAAGTGAGGGATACAAAAACAAATACATTTTGTGCCCCCCAAGGGACTCACTCTACTGGGAGACAGAACATCACAAATAAGTATATCCAGGACACATACAAAACATATAGTGATGGGAGGGGGTGAGGATGCTAGCAATTGAGTGAATCAGGAAAGGAAGCTTGAAAGACCTGGAACTTCAGCTGAGCCCTGAAGGGAGCTAGGAATTCCAGGATAGCAGGTGAGGAGAAAGTGCCAAAGCTTGAGACGGGAGACGGTTCGTTGTGTTGGACGAAGGGCAGGGTGGGCTAGAGGAGGAGGGGCAGGTTGTTTTAGAAGAGGAATCATTCTGCAAAAGCAAGGTGGAGCCAGAGCGTGAAAGGTTGTGAATGCCAACTGGTGATTCTAAGTGAGAGATTAGTGTGGCTGGGTTGACTTGGGAAGCCTTTTTGTAGGAAGTGGGACTTGAGTTGGGCTTTGAAAGATGGGTGAGGAGGAGGAGGAGAGAGCTGACCCCCTCCCCCCACTCTCCCTCCCATCGTCCCCACTCATCACTCCCGCAGTCTCCACCAGGTGGGGCATCAGCTGCCAGGGCACACAGGGGCTGATGGCGCCCTGCTTCGGGCACACGGCTCCTCGTGGGAGGGGGCACCTGATCCAGCAACCTGGCTGCTATTTACCAGCCACTAAAAATAACCCACAGAGTGACAGAGAGATGGGGCCGATTTGTAATTTAAATAGCAACAGGATAAAGCAGCAAGCTGGGAGAGATCACATACTGTCCCAAATTAAAAATGCAAAACCTTGGGGGCAGGGAGCTGGGAGCTAGGAGAGGGGAGGGAGCAGGGAAAAGGAATGGGGAGCAGGATCCCCCCTGGGGACAGCGGCCGACTGCTGGAAGAACAGGAAGTATGGGGCACTCCATCACTTCAGCCTTCCTCTGCCAAGGGTGGGGTTCAGATCTTCATTGTTTAGCCCTCTCCTTCCTACTTCCCCTGGGCAACATTTCCTGATCTCCTTCCTAAAGTAGCATGGCACATAAGAAATTGTTCTGGATTGGGGGGTGGGGTGGGGGTGGTGAGGAGGTTCTGTCTTTGTTTGCTGTGTGACTTTGAATGACTCGCTTTCCACCGCTCAAAACTAGGGAGTTTCATTAGCCGATCAGGATGGGGTCCCTTCCAGCTCTAACATTCAGTTACTAGTTCTCGGAGATTATAACAGTCCCCATCGTGTTCCCAGGGGACAGGGTCAAAGGCATAAGCTGTCAGTTTGCTGAGCAGCCAGTCTCAGAGGGAATCTGGGGAAAAGGTGTCCAACATCAAGAGGTAGAAGGCAGAAGCTGGAGCCACGACAGAGGCTAGCAAACTCTAACTCAGTTTAAGTCTTGCTTCGAGCAAGACAGACACCATCCTAGGAAATGAGGGCATAAACATAAAAACCAGAAGAGAGTTCCCAGCTTTCAAAACTATGTTCTACTGGGAGATAAAAGATGGGCTTTGATCTGTGATTTCACTGGTCCAGGGAACTCTCTGTAAGGGGACTGGACTCTTTCTAGCACCACGAAATCACAGCTTTTCCTTATTGTTTGGGATGAAAAAATATCCTTCATCCTTAATTTAGTGAAAAGAAATAAACACAGAGATCTCTTAGGATAAGAACAGGACTTTATTCTCTTCCCCAGGAGAAGAGGCCGGTCTTCCCCATGACTCATCATGGAGAAGAGGCCAGTTACAAAAGATAGTGCTGGAATTTATAACCTAACTTAGTCAAGACCCCTCCCCGACTGTTTTCCCTCTCATTGGTGAAGAGGCATACTTCACCAAATACTTCCCCAACTGGGACAGCAAGGAAAGATAAGGGGAGGGTCCCACCAAGGCGGGGAAAACAGACAAAGGAAGATAAAAGTGATTGACAGAAGCAATTTGAAAAGTTAACCACCCCAAATTGAGAAGTTTTCACTCATCCCATACATTATCATTGTACAGAATTCACTGGGCCACTGAGAGATTGCGTGATATCCCTGGGATCGGGGTCAGGGGTCAGGGTCTCACAGCCAATAGATGCCAAAAATAGGAACCAAACCTAGGTCTTGACTTTTTGACCTCTCTGTCCACCCCTCTAGGCTGCTTCTGGAAACAGATTCGAAGAAGGAGCTTTGGAGGTTAGGGGATAGACCCCTCCCACCTCAGAAGAACACAAATGCCTTCGGGGCAGGGACTGTTCAGTTTTTGTCTCCCCAACACTTATCACAGCACCAGACACAGAATAGAGGTGTAGCATAGTAAACTCATGATTAATTTTTTCAACCCCTAAATTTTACTGAGAAAATTCTGACTGAAGTAAAATGACTTGTCCCTGGTCATGCCAGCAATGAAGAGCAGAGCTGGGATTCTAACCTAGTTTCTCTGAATCCAGATCCAGCCCTCTCTACCTATCACTATATCACTGACTATAGGAGATCTAAAGAGGGAGATTTTCGCTGAGGGGATCAGAAAAGGCTTCCCACCAGAGGTTTCACCAAAGCTGAGAAAACCTCAGAGGTAAGGAGGAAATACATTCCAGAACATTTCTACTGGAATATAGAGCTCATAAGGAAGACTGATATATGGAAACGCCAGCTGGAGCTGTACTGTGAAGGGCTTTCTATATCTGGCTGAGAAGCCTATACTTTATTCCAGACACAAAAGGGAACCCTGGAAGCCGTTTGAACACGAGACTAACAAGATGAGACCTGTACTTTAGGAAGGCTAGCTGTGAGGAGGATGGATTAGAAGAGGCAAAGACCAATTAGGAGGTGACTGAACTAATGTAGTAACTGTGGGAATAGAGAGAAAGGCACAGATTCTAGAGATGTTTCAGACGTGGAATCAGCACGACCTGGAGACTGAATAAGGTAGGTAAGAGAGCAGAAGAGTCAGAGATGGCTCTAAAGTTAGGAATTTGGTGACTGCAAGGCTGGGACTGCCCTTGGTGAAACGGGGAAATTTGGAGGAAGGCTGGATACAGAGGGGAAAGATGATGAATTCTGCGTTGAGCATGTCTGACTCCAGAAGTCTATAGGGCATCCGAGGGGAGGTGTCCAACAGGCAGCTGGACTCTGGAGGGAGACAAGACTGGCATAGAAATGATCATTTAACCCACGAGAGTAGGTGGGATCATCAAGGGAGAAAGTATAGAAAGAGAAGAGAAGGCCCGGGGCAAATATCGTTAGGACAACCATGGTTAGAAAGCAGAATATGGAGGATGATTCAGTAGAGGGGACTGAGGAGTGAGTGGTCAGAGAGGTAGGAAGACACCCAGGACAAAGCAGCCCATTCTGACAAATGGGCCCAGGGCCTCCTTCCACCCTGGGTGGATAAAGCTCCCCTTACCTCCTGGGTAATCAGGATCGTTCCATTTGGGTGGAATTCAGATGCAGCCCTCCTCCTAAAGGCATCAGCTGCCGGCAAATCTTTTCTTGTCTCTGGGTCTGTGTCTTTACGTCAAAAATGAGGGCTTTGAAGCAGAGATTTCTGAGGTTCCTTCCAGCTCTGACTCTGTCTCATGTTCTTAGCTCTCTTCTCAATTCTAACATTCTACATCCAGAAGTTCCTTCCAATTCTTGACATTCTTTCTCCTAAGGACCCCAAGAGCTCTGCCATTCTTCTTCCAAGGCCCCTCCCAGCTCTGCCATCCTATGTTTTTAGGAATCTGCCAGCTCTGACGTTCTAATGAACATTCAGAAGGACTTGGATTGAAATTTTGCTTCTGGGTCTCCCCATGCTCAAATCAGGCCATATGGAACTAACATCAACAAGCCAGGGTCTCAGGAAGGAGGGATGGGTGAAATCAAACAGGAGTAATGCATAGGATCATCCATCGTGAGCTGGAAGGAGCCCCAGAGTTCATCTGAGCCAACCCCCTCACTTTACAGATATTTACTCATTCACTTAATAAGCATTTATTAAGCTCTTCCTATATTCAAGGCACTTTGCTATGTCCTATGGATAAAAAGACTAACATGAAACTGCTCCTGCCCCTAATAAGTTTATACTCTATTGGGAGAAAATAACATGTATGGGGCGGCTAGGCGGGGCAGTGAATAGAGCACCGGCCCTGGAATCAGAAGGACCTGAGTTCAAATTCGACTTCAGATGCTTAACACTTACTAGCCATGTGACCTTGAGCAAGTCACTTAACCCCAATTGTCCTGCAGAAAAAAAGAGAAAATAACATGTATGCAAACAGAAAATGAAACACAAATAATAGACAATTTCCACTGAGAGGGCAACAGCAACTGAGAGATCAGGGCAGGCTGCCTGTAGGAGGTGATACTTGAGCTTTGAAGGAGGTGAAAAATTCTAAGAAGCAGAGGTGAGGAGGGAGTCTATTTCTGGCTTGGGGAAACTGAGGCTGTGGTAAGTTAAGTAATTTATCCAAGGTCACACAGATAGCAATGTTCTCTTTAAGAAAAAGACATTGAACATTAGGGTTAGACCATAAACTCCTAGAGCTGGGCTCTTTAGCCCTTTCTGTGCCCTGGACTTCCTTGGCAGTCTGGGGGAGAGTAGGGACGCTGGTTGGTTCAGAATCATGGTTTTTAAATAATTGGAGGAAAAGTTACATTTCCATTAAAGTATAGTGAACATAATGATGTAATATAATTTTCCCCTTCAAAGTTCATGAACCCCCTGAATTCTAAGGGCACGTGGAAGCAGGAACCGCTGTCCAGGAAGGTTTGACCAACTGCAGACCGTGTTATTTGCTACTGGTGTGATCTGGGGCAGGATCATCTCGCCTCCCTGGGACTCAGTTCCCTCATCTGCAAAATTAGGGGGTTACATTAAGTGATCTTTAGGTCCCTTCTGCCAATAAATCCTATCATTTAGAGGCCTTGGCTCTGGGCTAGGTGAAGGAAGAAATTGGTTGGAGCTGATCAACACTGGTTTAGAGTCCTGGAAGGCCCAGCAGATGGTGGGGCAGCAGATAGAGGGCTGGGTCTGCAGTTACTAGCTGTGTGATCCTGGGCAAGTCACTTAACCTCAGTGGGAATAATAACAGCCCCTTCCTTGTAGGGTTGTTCTGAGGAATGAATGAGATGATAATTGGAAAGTGCTTAGCATGGCGCCTGGTACAGAGTAAATGCTAGCTATTTTAAGAAGTTATTATTATGGCTGTTATTAACCCCCCTTTTGGCCTGACCCCTTGGGAAGGGAGGTAGGGATTCCTGTCCTTCAGGACAGAAGGATGCGTCAATGTAAGGGGGCCGTGTTTCTGACTTTCTTGCTGACTGTGAGGGGGAGGGTTGGAAGGGTGAGGGTGGGGTGGTCACTGGCCACACCAGCTGACTCTCTCCTGCAGCCCTGCTGACCAGCTAATAGCCTTAATGAGGCTCCACATAAGCTGGCTAATAAAATTGCGTCTCTTTCCAGCTGGCGTGGACACATCTGTCTCCTCAGCTGGGGGGAGAAGCTGGGGCCCTGGGCCATGAGGGGGGCTTAGAGATCAGTGATGGGTAGAAAGTGGGAGGAAACTCAGGTCTTGGGCAGCAAGATATCAGTGGGTCTCTCAAGGATGGCCTGTGCTGCCTTGTTGATAAGGGCCAGGAAGGCCGGACGTCAGGGAGAACCCCTTTGTCTCACCCCTTCCGTTCCTGCAGACAGGAAGCCAGCTTCCCTCCCCTTTGTGAAGACTTCCGGGCCCCTACATCCAATTTGATTTGACAAAGATTGATTGAACATCTATTCCATGCCCAGCCCTGTGCCAGGTGAGAAGAGGAGGGGGAAGGAAAGCCAGAGCCCTGGCCTCCTGGGCACCCAAGTCTGAAGCCCCTGAAGCAGAGAACCTTAGCAAAGAAAACTTTTCAATTTGGTCCAGAGTGTCCAGGGGCCGGATTGTTTGGTCAGTCTGAGCTGGGGCTTCTGAAGCAGCAGGTCAGGAGAGAGATTCTCGCCACCAACACTTTTTATCACAGACACCCTGGATAAGTCCCTTCTCTCCAAGACTCACTTTGTTCATCCACAAAAAAAAAAGAACATTTTTTTTTCTTACAGAAAAACATTAGCTCTGACTACTGATAACTTACCATGTGACCTTGGGCAATCATCTTTCTTCCCTAGACCTCATTTTTTTTCACCTAAATAAAACACTTCCAGTCAATCAACATTTATTAATCATCTACTGTGTGTCTACTAATGCACTCTGAAAACTGTGCCAAGCCCTGGTTCTCATTTCTTTATTCTAGACAAATTCGGAGAAGGAAGTGGTTTATCCAAGATTACACAGGAAAGTTAGTGCAAAGCTAAGTTGATGATGCTCTGAAATTCTGAGATCTCTGGTTAGAGAAGGTAGAAGCTGAGTGGGATCTTGAGGATAGATGAAATGAGAGAAGAGTTCTGAAAAATAATTTGTAATCATTCATTCACTCTACAGGCATGCCTAAATTGTTCATACCCTCTGACCCAGCAAATAAACTACTGGGCATAGATTCTTATATACCCCAATATGCCCATCCCAAGTGGGTATATGTCCCACTACTGGGCATATACACTCATCTGCCCCAATGACAGAAAGAAAGATGTTATAGGTAACAAAATATCTGTAGCAGAACTTCTGTAGTAGCAAAGAGTTAGGCAGCTAGGTCAGGAAGCCCGAGTTCACATCTGGCCTCAGACACTTACTAGATGTGTGACCCTTGGCAGGTCACTTAACCCCCATTAGAAGGAAAGTAAGAAAAAGAGAGAGAGAGAGAGAGAGAGAGAGAGAGAGAGAGAGAGAGAGAGAGAGAGAGAGAGAAGGAAAGGAAGGAGGGAAGGAAAGGAAGGAGGGAAGGAAAGAA
The DNA here is from genome assembly GCA_028627135.1 of Pseudochirops cupreus. Classification (NCBI taxonomy): domain Eukaryota; kingdom Metazoa; phylum Chordata; class Mammalia; order Diprotodontia; family Pseudocheiridae; genus Pseudochirops; species Pseudochirops cupreus. The sequence continues at coordinate 19,771,168 of CM053583.1, read as the reverse complement.
GGACGGAAGGGAGAAGAAAGGTAGAAAGAAAGAGGAAGGAAGGAAGAAAGAAAGAAAGAAAAAAGAAAGAAACAAAGAAAGGAGAAAAAAGAAAGAAGGAAGGAAGGAAGACGTGAGGAAAGGACCAGGAGATAATATGAACAAAGCTGAGGAGCAGGAGGAGGAGGAGGAAGCCTGGACAAGCCGTGACTGGTTCAAGGGAGAGTCAGAGAAAAGCCTGGAGAAGATGGATGAGTCATGGAAATTAAGTGACCTACCTAAAGTCACAGGGGTGGTAAATGGCAGGTCAGGATTTGAACCCAGAACTGCAGATAACAAACCCAGCCACATTCTCTACCTGCTGTGCTGCTTCTCCAATCTCAGCCCTCAGATTTGCTCCCTTTGAGATTCTGGGGGAGCCTTGGGCTTCATTGTACTTATCTGTAAAATGGTCCCTAAGGTCCCTTCAAATTCAAAGTCCTCTGACTCCTGAGGTAAAGAGGATTCAGGGCATAGGATCGTGGGTTTTGGAACAAGAACACATCTTGCTAGTCATCGAATCTGGTGCCCTCATTTGACGTGCAGGGAAAGTGAGGCACAGAGAGATCCGTCACTTGGCCAAGACCACACAGCCGTCGAGTATCTGAGGTGGGTTAAAAGCCCAGGTCCTCTGACAGAGGGCTCTGAATGACGGGGAGAGGAGTCGGCTTGGTCCTTTTTGAGGACAGAGAGTGTCCAGGGGATGAGTTGAGTGCATGGTGCCCTGGTACATTTCCTTTCCCAAACTCCCCACTCGATAATCCAAGGCCAGAAAAGTGGAGCAGCTTCCTCCCTAGGGCTCCAGCAGAGCCCAGAATAATTATGTTACCCAGATTCGTCCTGCACCTTTTTGAAAGGACTCTGAGAGGCCCTGGGCTCCCTTGTGCCTGGCATTGATGCCTGCCAAGGGCACCTGCTCCTTGGTCCCTTTACCTTGAGGCCTAGTCCTCAGACCACAGTATAACTGGGGCCTCACTTTGGTACCAGCTAGGGTTCAGGTCCCTGTCTTTTCCCTAAGCCTCTTGCCTTCCTGGGCCCCTCCTGGAGCCTCATTTCCTGAAGCTGGGACTTCCAGATGCTTTGGAGTGAAAATAAAACTCAGGCTCATTTCCTCTGTTTAACTGCTCTCTGCTGCTTTCAAGTAGCACTGGAAGCAGTCTAGCTACCCACAGTATCTGGGCAGAGGAGGGCAGGGGCAGCCCTGGAAGCTAGGGTAATAGAGTAGGGGGTATAGTAACCGGCACAGTACTAACAACAGCAATAGTAGCAGCCCTAACATTTCTAGGGCACCTTAATTCTTGGAAGCCACTTCATATGTGATTTCATCTGATCCTCACAACATTCTATGAAGCAGGTGCTATTATTATCCCCATGTTACGGGTGAGAAAACTGAGGTTAAGTGACTTACTCAGAGTGGCAGAAGTAACTGAGACAGGATTTCCACACAGGTCATCCAGGATCCAAGTGCTCTCCCAAAATGCCTTCTAACTCAGGAAGCCCTGAGTGGTCTCAGACAGTCACTAGCTGTGTGAGCCTGGGCAAGTTACTTTACCTCGATTTACCTAATCCACTGGAGAAGGCAATGGCAACAGCAGTCCAGTAGCTTTGCCGTGGGCAGGACTGGAATGCTGTGGACCACGGGGTCTCAAAGAGTGGGAGGTGACTAAGCAGCCACAACAACTCCTGCTGAGACAGTACTTTAAGGTTATGCAACTCTATTCCTCACGTGTTCAGAAGGTAGTATAGGTGTTGTTATGTCCATTTCATAGATGGAGAAACTGAGGGCAGTTCAGAAGGAAGTAGGGTATAATGGAAATAGCACCAGGTTTGGAAGACCTGGGTTCAGCTCCTGTCTCCACCACTTACTAGCAGTTTATGATCCCAGGCAATATGGCCTCAGAGGCCTTGGCCAAGTCTTTCCATCTCTCTAGGTCTCAGTTTACTCACCTGTAAAATGAGGGAGTTGGATGGATGATTGCTGATAGGAAGATTTGAATCTGGGTCTCCTGACCCCAAGGTCAGCCCTTGTTTTTTTGCTTTCTCTTTTCTCCCAGCCCTCTTGTGATCCCCCCAAGCTAGCCTCCCTAGAGAGGCCAGACGTGGGTCTTTTCTTCAGCTTCATCCTCAGAGGAAGAGACTGAACATGCAGGCTAACACAGGCCCCACCTCTGCCCAGCTCCCTCTCCACAGGGCAAGCAGAGACTTGGGATCAGAACGGGCAACTATTCTCAGAGCAACATAGTTATTGGCCAGGCCATTCAAGCACCAGTGGCTCTAGCTGCACTCATATCTGGTTCCACATTTGATATCAGCTAAGAGGGCTGGACCAGGGTCAGGAGACCTGGGTTTGACCATCTCTGTCTGAGAGATTGTAGACAAGCCCCTTCCCTTTGGCTCAGACAGGAAAGCAAGTCTGACATTTACTTGTTGTGTGTCTCTGGGCAAGTCACACAATCCCCCCGAGACTCAGTTTCCTCATCTGTAAAATGGGCACAATAATCTTTTTACTACCTGCTTCCCTCAGTTGTTGTGAGGAAAGTTCTTTATGAAGCTTTTTTTTAATTTTAGTCCAGACCTGTAATTTTGTCATTGTGGGGAACTCCCAGATGTGGAGACTCCTTTTACCAATGCAAGTTTGTGACTCTTCAATAACCTATAGTCTTTTTGTCTTTTTTTTAGAAAAATATTTTATTTTTTCCCAATTATACATATGCTTATAGTTTTAGAGAATTATCTGGGGGGCTGGGAAATGAAATGACTTGCCCCTGGTTACACACCCAGGTCATCCTGACTTCAAGGCTATGAAACTCTACGGCCTCTCTTATCAAATCCTACAATGTGAATTTCTGTTGTTGCCTAGCCCTGCTCCCCAACCCTATAGATCTTCTTCTTCCCAAAGTCTCCAGACGCAAAGAACAGCCCTCAGCATGAGGTGGGGCAAAAAGAATCTTTACTCTGCGATATTGTGACTCCGTCAGAGCACAGGGGCTGCCCCATCCAGAGTTCTAGCTCCTTAGTTCTCTGACTTAGGGAAATTTGACCAATGAGATCTCCCCCCAGAGCCAGCATGACTCCTTCCCAGAGAAGTCCTTGACAAAAAGAAAGACTTCCCTTACATCAAAATATTGTCAGCAACACTTTTCTGTGGTAGCGAAGAACTGGAAACAGAATTGGAGGAGGGGGAAAGGAATAGTTAAATAAACATGAATGTCCCAGAACATCTCCGTGCTGTAAGAGATGATGGACATAGAAAAGCATGGGAAGATTTCTGTGAACAGATGCAGGGTAACAAAAGTAGAACCAGAGAAGTCATAAACACAGTAACTACAACACACAGTGTAAGTGGAAAGAACCACAACAAAACAACGGAAACAATGCCCCAGAAGAGAAGAGAAGTCATTCCTTAACAGAGGTGGGGGTCCACAAGTGTAGAACACTGTATACAGCATCAGACTTTTTCCCCATGTGTTGACTGATCTTCCTCTTTTAACAGGCTTTCTGGGTGGGCCAGAGGTGGGATGAGGGTATGTGTGGCACAACAGACAAAAATGAATAATTTTTTGGAATGAATCCTTTGAACATATCATGAGGCATTGGTGTTTCCCTGAATGAAGAAAGAATGTCCATCTGGGTTCAGATACTGGCTGTGATGCTTATTACATGTGCAACTTTGGGCAAGTCACTTCTTCTCTCTGGGCCTCAGTTTCCATACCTGTAAAATGAGAGGGTTGAACCAGCTGGTGTCTGAGATTCCCTCCAGTTCTGGAGCTCTGACCCTGCCTTCAAAAGGGCTCCACCTTGCAGGAGCTGAAGTGGCCAGAAAGCGGGGGCCAGCCTCTCTCTGCATTCTTTCAGGCTGAGCACTGGAGAGATGCCCCAGCCATATTTGGCAGGGACTGCCCTTGAAGCCTTCCAGGCTTGGGAGGATCTGCCATAGCTTGCCCTGCCCTGATGAGGCATCCTCGGAGATGTTTTAAGAGAGGAAAATGTTACCCCTGGGTTGTGGCCCGGATGCGAGGGGGATGGGCAGCAAAGTATACAGGTGGGCAAAGCTCTAAAGGACCTGAGATTGAAACGGGGCCCTGCTCATCAGCTGCCTGTGAGATCTCAGCCTGCCTTCACCTTTCTGGACTTCAGTGGCCTCCAATAAAGAAGGGAGTTGGATTAGATGGCATCTAATTCACTAGGAGGTGGTGTGGTTAGAGGGGAAAGAACTCTGGGTCTAGGGTCAGAGGACACAGGTTCAAATTCCACCTCAGATTCGACTGTGGCTAAGTCATTTCCTCTTTCTGGGCTCTAGTTTTCCCCTTCCCTAAAGTGAAACCTGGATGAGATGGCCTGCAAATCCTAGCTTATTATTTGGGTGACTTTGGGCAAGTCGCCTCCTCTCCCTGGGGCTCACTCTTCTCATCTGTAAAAGTTGGATGGCCCCTAAGATCCGATCCCCGGTCTGAATCTTCTGGCCTATGAGGAAAGGAGGGAGAATGGGGCCCCAAATCCTATGGTTTATGGGCGCCTAGGCTCATAGACCCGAAGGGAGGGGCACCTCCACCCAGAGAGCTCCTGGGAAGTGTGGGGAGAGTGAATGGCACTTTTAGCCATAGGCCTCCTGGGGAGCATGGGGAGACTGAGTGAGGGGCACCTCCACCAAGGCTGTTAAGGTCGGAAGGAGAGGGGCCCGGGTGATGGGTGGCTTAAGTAGCCCCTAGCATTTCCTGGGCTGGCTGGGCAGGGCTGGGCTGGGCTGGGCAGGTAGCAGCTGCTCCAGCTGCTTTGGCCCCGGGCACTGTCTCACGGGGTAGACAGCCCTTTGTTGTGCAGAGGGCTTGTCCTCACCTGCCCGGCCCGGTCCGTGGGCCCCGACGAGAGGGGAAGGCACGGAGTGAGGAGGTAGAGGGGGCCCTGTGGTCAGCCCTTGATGGGGCCGCTGGCCTCCTACGGTGCCGGCCCCCTGCTCAGGAAGTGCCGAAAGAGGAAGAGTGTCGCCACTGCCGCTGCTGCCGCGGGGGCAGGATGAGAGTGCCGGGGGTGGCAGGGGTGGGGGCTGCAGAGGCAGCCCAGCAGCGGCGGCAGCGGCGGCAGCAGCAGTGGGGGCGGAGGAGGCGCTGGGGGAGGACGGCATGCGGCCCCGGGGTGGCTGAGCCCGCACCATGAGGAGGCGGGAGCAGCCGGGCAGATGTGGCGCTACCGCTCCTGGGACGTCCCGCAGATGCCCGCCGAGGGCCCCGACACCCAGTAGGTACCCACCGGCGTCGGGAGGGGGGTGCCCTGGACGGCGGGTGAAGCCCGAACCGGTGAAGTAACGTGGGAAGGGAATGGCCTGGGAAGGAGGACGTTCCTTAGAGGTGCCGGCATCATGTGCTTTGGGGGTCCGAGGGGGGAGCCAGAAAAGCTGGTCGGAGTGCCCGAATGAGGGTGATGCGGGCTGCGACCCTCCAGGGTGGCCCCACGGAGGGTTCAGGGGAGTGGAAGATCCAGGGCTGGAAGGGGCTGGAGCCAACCCTACTCCTACATTATCCAGAAGGTCTCTGAGCTCAGGGCAATGAAGCCACTTGCCGAGGTCACACCAGTAGCACGTAGAAGAGCTTCGAATTGAAGCTGGGGCCTCTGCCTCCCAAGCCAGGGCTGACTTCCCCGGCCAGCGGCTTTAGTCTTCACTGTGGTGTCAGGAAAAAACAGGCGAGAGGGGCTATTGTGTAACTTCCTCACGTGAGCCCACGGTCCTGAAAATGCTCATGGCCTGTGTTGGCTGCCCATCTGCTTGGCTGGGGGGCATCTCCCTCTCTCTTCATGATCCAGCCCACCCCAGCCAGGGCTTCCTCTGGTCACACGAGAGCTCAAAGGAGAAAGCCAGGAGCGTGCTAGGGTGCAGGGGTACCCCCCTTCATGGTACAGGGATCATGCTGCTGGGAAATAAGCTGGTGAGAACCACAAGGAGGTGGACGGCGAAAATTAGAAGTAACACAGGATGTGGCTTTGCTGAGGGGCAAGTGAACGGGTCTGGGAAGGCCACTGGTTGGGGGAAGGGGATGGAGGAGAGGAGTCCCTGGCTCTGGGGGCATGTCTGCCCTGCAGAGCCAGCAGGAGCTTGTAATGTAAAAGTGGCTTGTAATGCCCACGGAAGGCTTTCCATAAGGACAGAAATCGGCAAATTGTTCACCCAAATCCCCACACACACACCGTGAAGCTAAGCCACTGGCTTCTCTAAAGCCTGACCCCAGATATGGGTCAGAAACCAGTCCAGAACTCTGTGCTGGGCCAAGCAGGACAGTCCCTGGCTGTGTGACTCTGGGCTGGTCATTTCACTTTTCTGAGACTCTACAATGAGAGTAGACTAGATGGCCTCTAAGGCCCTTTCAAACTCTGCCCTTATGAAAGGAGGATGTGGAGAGAGGTGGCGATATGTGTGTGTACGTGTAAAGGGGAAGAAACCCTTCTTTGCATGTGTGAAGGCAGTCTGTGTGTGTTGGATCTCTTTGACATTAGCAATGGCAGTAACCAAGCATATAAATGGGTTCTTTTTGGTCTCTCCTTTTTAAAAATTGATAAATGTCAGTTTGTCACATCCTGCCAAATCCCATCACACTCATAATTAAATTTCCCACAATGTACAATTTTAGAAAAAGCTAAACAAAAAAAAAATCAAAACCAGGTGAGACCAGTTACTCACATGACCTTACACTTCAGTGGTTTCCAGATTGTTAAAGGAAAGGCCTGTGTGAGATAACTTAGCTGGGCCATGGTTTTTATCTGGATTTGGTAGTCATTTAGAGTCACCTTGGTTTAGACAGTAGTTGATAGTTACAGCAATTGTGCGCATGCATTTTCTTCATTGTGACATGCTGAAACCTATCTGTGCCCACCATGGAGCTTCCCATCACCCTTTGCAGTGAGCTGCAGTTTTGACCCCTTGAGGTCGAGGCATTTTCGTGATTCAAGGCTGCTTAGAATTGGCAGAAAACTATTTTAGTCTTTTGAGGTCTCTGTGGCCTCATTCCTGAAGATCTCCTCCCTCCTGCAGCACGTGGTGCACACAGTGACCTCCTAGGTCCTTGCCATTGGGTGTGATTCTTGTCCGTGGCCTCCCATGCACATTTCACAAGCATCCCCCCCTCCATCTCCCATGCTAGTGGCCTTCCTCTGAATCAGGGATTCTTAAACTGGGGTCTGGTCCACTGATGTATTTATTTTAGGGGGCCCATGAACCTGAAAAGGGGAAAAAAACCCTCCATCTTTATTTTTACTAACCTCTAGCTTAAATTTTAGCATTTTCTCCCATTTTGAATTATTTTTTTCTTTTTTTCTTCTTTTTTTGTTTTTTGAAGTGGGGAAGGTAGGGCAATTGGGGTTAAGTGACTTGCCCAAAGTCTCATGGCTAGTGTGTGTGTGTGTGTGTGTGTGTGTGTGTGTGTGTGTGTGTGTGTGTGTTGTGTCTGAGACAAGGTTTGAACTCAGGAATTCCAGACTCCAGTGCCGGTGCTGTATTCACTGCACCACCTAGATGCGCCAAATTATTTTCTTCTGAGAAAGGATCTATAGGTTTTAATAGATTGACAATAGACTTGACACACAGAGAAAGGTTAAGAACCTCTGTTCTCAGTCTCTTCACATTTGGAATAAGTCCATGAGATTCCCATTGGGAGTTCCAAGCTGTCCAGCGCTTATCCCTCAGTCTCCACTCATGGCCAGTCCCATTTCAGGTCCAGACATCCATTATTCTGATAGCCTCTACAATGATTTTGTGTTAGCAATACCCACTCACACGTACCACATACCTCAACATTGCCTTTTGGATGGCCCTAAGCTTTCATTCTTTTGAGGCTGTAGCAAAGCCGCACTGTATCACTGGAAACATATCCATGTTAACTGAGAGAACTGATGAACTCAGCACAAATTGAGACAGATTTTCTTTCTTGGACATGGCCACCGTGGGAATTTGTACTGCCTGACTATATGTGTTTATAACAGGAATTATTTATTTTATTTTTACTTTTTTGCTTTCTCATATGAAGGGGTGTGGAATTAGGGGATATGGATCTAAAAATAAAATAAAATTTGGTTTAAAAAAGTAAGATGATCCTTCGTTTCAGGGAGAAACTAGGGGTCGCTGAAAGCACCACAGTGTTTCCCAAAGGCAACCCAGTCTGCTTTCTTATGCCCCTTTAATTCTGGCCTCAAATCGTCCAATTGCAGTATCTGTCCAAGGTATATATGTTGATGGGTCAGCTCTATGGGTTGTCCATCTGGACACTAGATCTTCTTCACTTGTTTCCTCCATGTGGCTTGCTAAGCTGAACACCTTGGAGTTTCTGTGCAGTGTCTTACGACTTAAGTCCATCTGGAGCATTTCACATGTATAAAGAACCATCTTCCCTTTGAACATAATACACGGCAGCAGCAAAGACCTTTAGCAAATGTGTATTTGGCTTTTTTTTCTTGATAGTTATAATCAGAGGATCTTTCAAAAAAGTTGTCTGTGTTGTTACATATTTCAATGAATACCCTATGATGTTGACACCATATTCAAGAAGAGCATTTAAAGTCTCCAGTCAAGTGCTTTTTTAATAGTCAACAAACATGGTAGCCATTTGTGTTCTTGACACCCTTCAGTCAGTTGTGTGGCTATAAGGAACAATTTCTTATAGAATATCAGCCTGGTCATTTTTTGTGAACTCATCAAGGACGTCCTTGAGACGTGTATAGATTATTCTTATGAGGAGCTGAATTGGGCACATAAGTCGACAGTTTTTATATTTTCCCAGTGTTTTTGTTAATAAAAAGATCCAAGGACAAAACAGAATCGCAGATTTAGAGCTGGAAGGAACCTTAGAAGCCAGCTCCCACATTTTCACCAAGAAGAGACAGGCTGAGAGGTTAAGTGATTTGCCCTCAAAGCTAATAAGTGTCTCAGGTAGGATTTGAACTGGGGTTTTCCTGACTCCACACCCAGTGTCCTGCACTATGCCATGCTATCTTGAGATGGGCAGACATGGAGGAGTTGTGATATCATGGGAGGGATATCTTGAATTGATTAACTTATGGATCCAGTACAGTATTTGAGAAGGTCCATGATTTTCCGCTAGTGTTTGGTCTCCTCTCCTCTTTGAGCTATTTAGAGAATCGTACCTTCAAAGCTGTCCTCAAAGCTTTGCTGCCTCGAGCATGGACCGTGGTCTCGTCTAGACGTTGCTCTCATCTTTGCTTTCTTTTGTACCGTTTCTAAGCCCTGGTTCCTAACTCAGCAAACTGGTGACTGGTGTTTGTGTCCCCATTGTCATTAAAGGAAAAAAATTGTTTGCCTAGAAATCTTCTTAGATTGTTTCTATCTTTTATTGTTCCTGGTTTTCCTTCCGGTTTCATCTTTAATTCCCTTGGGACAATTTGGTCTCTTGCCAACCTTCCTGTAAACTTGTTTTCCCTCCATTGCTTCTGCTTAATGAACTGATACTGCTCATAACCCTCCGCCATCTACCTCCATAGGATTTTATAAATGAGTTTACGTTTTGAATTGACATTGCCTTTGGCTGTCGCATCTCTGTACTTATAAGGCAAGAAGAGTTTTCAAGAAGAGACATTCTAAGCTCTTGTGGTCTCCTAATTATGGCACTAGACTTATAACAGTTAAACTTGTTGAGGAAATCGTGAGAGTTGCTGTTAGGTTCTGATGTTTTATCCATTTCCCATTTTTTGTTAACAGTTAATTTAATTAGGTCAGGATGGAGTTTTCTAAGTCAGATGTCATCTCTCTTCATTTTTTTTCTTTCTCCTAATTGGTTTTGGTCTTTACCCTCATAAATTGGTGCTCTGACTGTTATGTAGACAGTATATACACAGGTGAGATGCTTTTGTATTATATATACGTCTTTGTTTTGCCTTGTTTCCTTTTCCTGAAATATTTCCCACTGTATTTTCCTCTATATATTTTTCTCCCCTCTGCCCGAGCGTATTGTGAGACTCCACTGAGATAATGGGTGTAAAGCACTTTACAAACCATAAATCACTATATAAATGCCAGGTATCACCAGGTCTCCAGTCTGGGGATGACTTCATCACACAGGCCTATTGCACACCTACTATGCTCCTACTGCGCTCAAACAATATTTATAGACCAGTAGGTGTGCCAGAAAATGTTTAACAACCAGGCTGTCCAGAAAAAAAAAAGTCACATGCACATGAGCTTAATCTTCATTATTAATAATTTCTTAAGTCTAGACAATCAACAAAAAAATAAACCAAGCCCTGATTTGTAGCAGTTGCTCATTTCTGAAGTGTGAATTCAATTGTTCGAGCTGGCTCTGGCAGACCCTGGCCTTTGCCCACCTTGTATGGAAATCATTGCTATGGGAATTTTTCGTTTATCTTTATTATTTGGGACTCAGGGCTGTTCATCCAGCAATTTTTGATGAACAAAAAGTCTATTTAAATAATAACCTCACCTAAACAAAAGCTGTCCCACAGGATGTAAACCGTTACTTAAGAATCTTACAAATTTGTCAGATAAGAAGTCTGAGGCATCTCAGCCGTCCTTGATTCCAGGGCAAATCCTCTCCCTCAGTCTGTTTATGACTCCTCTAAATGCAATTTAACCAGTTAGCTGACTTAGTTTACCTATCGAGTTTGTTTGATAACGTTTGTTTGCTTAGGGGATGTATGAGATCGTGACTTTGTGTGACATTAAAGGGAATATCGGGATATGGATCTATCTTTTCTGGCCCAAGAGGAATGTACAAGATTGCAATATGTCAATGAATCATTTCTCTGTCACTCCGACCTGATTTTGCCCATAAGAAGCTGTGTCAGAATCCTCAAGATTTTTCAGATTTTCTCTGAGGCCAGAACCTATGCTTGAACAGAATAAGAAAACCTAGGTTTTTATTTCCATAATTTCTGTATCATGATAAATGTGTATACATATATATATATATCTGTATATATGACAGTGGTGACCCACCACTGGGACTCAGAGAGGAGACATTTTTCCCCTAACATCATCAAGTATTAAAGTATGCATCAATGTAACTTGGAGGAGCTTGCTGCATTCTTTTTAGAAGGCCAGTACCTCTTCATCCCCTGCCTCACATTTTGACACACAAATGGTCTTATTTTCATTTTGGTCTTTTTGTAAGTGCCATCACAAACACTGTGATACAAACACAATCCTGTTGCCCCCTGAAATGATGTGTCTTGTTATCTTTGAACAGGAAGTGAGACCAACTCCACCAACTTCTTGATTTTCTTCTTCAAGAAGAACCAGTGATTTCTCTCTCAATGTGACTTCCTTTTGTCATCTGATTTTGTTTGTAGTGAGAGTAACACAAGTGACAGGATTCAGATATTCCCACAATTCCTGGTCACTAGCCAGGGTCAAAAGCTCTTGTGCTTTCAACACCACTGTTCCACTTCCTACCCCACTTTTTCTTTTACCTTCTGCTACCATCACTGCCAAAGCAGAAGGGGTCCATTTTGGTTTTTTTGCTTGTTGCAGAGGTTACCCTGGTTAAAGAATTCATCAGCAAGTGGCCAGACTACTAGGTGTTGAGCCTCTCTGCACCTAACTAAGCTGGTCCTCAGACAGAAGACATACTTTATTACCGGCACCATTTTGAGGACCTCTCCAGCATCTTAGAACGTTGTTGCCTCATGACCCACTGGCATAGTCCTTCAAGAGTTACATGGGGAATCTGAATAGGACTTTGTGGAAGCCAGAAGAACATTGGGGCTAGAAGGATAGGACCTTGTTTCAGGGCAAAGCTTGAGGCCATTGAAAATGCCACACACATTGCAAATCTAGCCTTCTATCCTCTTCTATTCTGGGCCTAGTTCATTGGCCATCAACTATTTTTATGTTTCTGTGAGCTATGGGTCTCAAAGGACCAGTTCTATGGATTGTCTATTCAGCTGTGTGACCTAGTCTCAACAATACTTGCTCTTCAACCGAGGAAATACCGGTAATGTGGGGAGAGAAAGGGAGGGTGATACCAGCCCCCACATGATGACAAAAGATTGAGAGGAAGGCCCTTCCTTGTGTGGAAGAGCTCTGGGCTGGATTCATGGGAAGGCTTGGAAAGGAATTGTATGATGAGAAAGTGGAGGAAGTTCCTGTGTTGGTGACATGGTGAATCTCCCAGAGCATAAAAGCTAAGTTATATAGTGTTTTACAGATATTATCTCTTTTAATTCTCACAACTATCTTGAGAGGTAGGTCCTATTATTGTCTGCAGTTTACAAGAGGAAGCTGAGGTTGAGTATAAGTAATTGTACATATAACTTTTCTTGCTTTCTTTACTCTGTATCATTTCCTACATGTCTTTCTATATTTCTTTGAATTCTTTTTGGAGTACAAATCTACTTCATGGACTTAAAAGGCATAAAGCATTTTGTGACCTCGTGTAATTCCAAATTGTTTGTCAAAATGGCTGGGCAAATTCATAGCGCCATCATCAGTGAATTACACACCAAAGGATTTCTTAGTTGGTTTGTAAAGTGACTAGGTCCTCTGAAGTGCAGACCAGACCAATCTTCCAAGCAGGTATCTATGTGAACATGGTAGAAGGTGAAGGAGGGTTGGGGTGAACATGAATTTGTTTAGGAGACATGTATATTTCTCTTTTGTATATTCCTTGATGTGTTTATGAGTGTAATGCGTAAGGGAAAAGGAAGCTCCATGTTGTGATTGTGAGTCGGTGTGTGTGGGTATGTATGTCTAAGGAGCCATTGTGAGGGAGTTGACATATCACCTAGTCGTGTCTCCCCCACCCTCCCTTCAGCACCCCAAGGACTTTGGGCTCATTTGAACTAGGTCTGAAACCCTAATGAGTCAGTTTCTCTCCCTGGCTCATGCCCCCACCAGAAATGTATAAAATAAAGCTTAGGTATGGCTCATGTCTAGGTGTCCCTAAAAGTAGGTAACTGGGTCTCAACTCCTCTGCAGACACTCAATGTACAACGTGGGTATCAGGTATAGGCCAGTTTTTATTTTACCCACCACAGAAATTGGATATGATGCAGAGGGACTCCCAGAGCCCATGACCAAACACAGAAGCATAAAGCCTTTAGATTAAGCCCATTAGATTTCTTTGAAGAAGTGGGCTGGGATTGCTTGAACAAATACTGCCCATTACCCTCCAACCTGCGTCATCCAAGCAACTCAGGGCAATGGCAAGGGAATAAAGGGGCAAGGGGGCAATCTCTTCCCTTTCCCCCACTCCTCCCCCACCCCTTAGCTTTAGGCCTTTGGCTACAGGACAATCATCTTCTTTCTTCAAGGCAGTTTCTTGGAAGCTCCAGAACAGTGGTTCTCAACCTTTCTAATGCCTCGATCCTTTAATACTCTTACGTGGGCATATCTGCATGTGGGAGGACCCGCCTGGAGATGGATAGAGGAGCGGTGTCTGGGTTCCTAAGACCATGGGAAATATGTGTTTTCCGATGGTCTTAGGCGACCCTATTCAACCCCCAAAGGGGTTGCAACCCACAGGTTGAGAACCGATACTCTAGAACATGCATGGAAAGACAAGAATTCTTATCTCTGATGTGCTCAGAATAGAAACCAAAAGCAGAAAACAACCAGGAACTTAGGAGAACCATCAGGTAGGTCCTTTCTTGGGCCACCTGGACCAGCATAGGCAGGTATCTTCTGGGGAGGAGGGAGAAAGCCCTCCCTGGCGTGGTGCATTTCGGTCTGAAATTCGAAAGGACAGAGTCCAAATGCTAGCTCAGTTCTGTTCCCTTTTGTATACCAAGAGGGAGGAGTTGACTTTTTTGACCCAGCTATTATACCATGTTATGAAAATGCTTGTTTTATTCCATATTCATTAAGGAGCCATTGTGGGAGAGAGAGGAAAAAAAAGGCCAGATTTATAGTCAAAGTACCTGGGTTTGAATCCCAACTCTGATGCCAGAACAAGGCCCCTAGGCCCCATTTTCTCATCTGTAAAATGAAGGGGTATGAGCAGTTTGATGACCGTGAAAATCCTTGCCAACTCTAAAGCTGTAATACTATAATTTTGGAGAGAGTATAAGTTCCTTGAAGGCAGCCAGTTAAATATTCATTAAGCTGAATGTGCCAACTCCATGTGAGCGCCAGGGATACAAAGAAAGGTAAAAACAGGATCCCTGCCCTCATAGAGCTTACAGTCTCAGGAGGGAGAAAACATAGAAATAACTAGGCACAGACACGGTACATACAGAGGAGAGTGAAGGTGACCTCTGAGGGAAGGCCCCGGAGTGGACAAGGCCTCCCCATAAGGGCGGGTTTGAGCAGGGTCTTGGAGGGAGGAGCTGGAGATGGGGAGGGAGGGAGAGCCTTCCAGACTTGTAGAGCTTGAGGAATAGAGAGAGGGCCCGGGTGGCTGGGTAATGGAATTCTTGGAGGGGAGTGAAGGATGAGAAGATTGAAAGGGTGGGGAGGGGTCAAGCTGTGAAGGGCTTCGAACACCAGAGAGAGGGTTTTTTATTTGAACCTAGGTGACTTTGGCCTTGGTATCTCCCGTGTCTAACATTGGGCAGTAAGTGTAGTTTATATATTTATATATACACACACACACACACATATATATATATACATACACACATAAGGTACATTGATTCAGAGCCCTAGCCCTGTCCTTGGGAAGAACTGGGTTTGAAATCTGCCTCTGACTCAGGGAAGTGAGTTAACTGCTGTGAGCCTCAGTTTCCTCATCTGTAACGTGAAGGGCCTGGATGCGACCTCTAAAGCCTCTTCTCTGAATCTGGTCCCGTGGGCTACACCAGCTCCAGCGAGACCAGAAGGAAAAGGTGCTTGCCCTCAGAGCGCTTACGCTCTAGGTGGGGGCGGGGCAGGCAGCTGCAGACCTCGAGGGCTTGAGGCTTCGTGTAGGAGGGGGCGGAGGTAACGGCGGGGGGAGGAGAGGACGGAGAGCAGCTCCTGTGTGTGTGTAGCCCTGAAGAAGGCTCTCTTGTGATCCTGGGCAGGGGTGTGCAGAGAGGGAGGGGCGGCCGTGTGTCAGCGCATTCGTGTAAGCGGGATGGCGGCAGCTTCGCCGCCCAGGGGCTCAGGCTCGAGCCCCCACCTCCACCCTTCCCGAAGAAGGGCGCCCCCGCGTGGCCTCGTCCCGGCCAGCGGGGGCTGCGCCGCGCCGCCGGAACGGCAGGGGGCGCCGCCGGCCCGGGAGCTGGGGCGGGGGCGGAGCGGAGGTGGTGCTCGGGGCGGGGCCGGGCTCGGGGGCGGGGCGCTGGGCGCAGGCAGCGGCGCGGGCAGCTCGGCGGGGTCCTGCGCGCAGCCTCGTTCTCCCTCGTCCTCTCGCTCATTCGCTCCCTCCGCCCCCGGCGGCACTTCCTGGAGTCCGAGCGGCTACGGCGCTGCTGCTCGTGCGCCTCCGGGCGGGCGGAGGAGCCTCGATGGCCCCTGCGGCCGTCCCGGCGGCGGCGCAGCGCTGACCCGCGGGGGGAGCGGACGGAGGCACCGAGGCCGGCGCTATGGGCGTCTCCCGCCGGCCCCGCGCCGCCCGGGGCTAGGGCCGCATGGAGCCCCCCGACGGCGGCGGCGGCGGAGCCGAGGCCCGGAGCAGTGGCTCGGACACGGCCTCGGCCTCGGCCTCGGCCTCGTCCAGCGGCTCGGAGGGGGCTTGTGGCCCGGAGCCCGACAAGGCGCCGCGGCGGCTCAGCAAGAGGCGCTTCCCGGGGCTGCGGCTCTTCGGCCACAGGTGAGCGAGCGCTCGGACCCTGCTCTCCTCCCCCGTCCCCATGGCAACCCCCGCGCGGCCGCCGGCGCCCCCTCCGTGGCCATTGTCAGCTCCTGCCCCCGTCCCCGGCATCCCCTGGCTGTCACCTCCTGCCCCCGTCCCCGGCATCTCCTGGCTGTCACCTCCTGTCCCCGTCCTCGGCATCCTCAGGTTGTCACCTCTTGTCCCCGTCCCTTGGCATCCCTGGTCATTGTCACCTGTCCCCGTCCCCTGGCATCCATGGGTGTTGTCACCTCCTGTCCCAGTCCCCCTGGCATCCCCTGGCATCCCTGGGCATTGTCACCTCCTTCCCCATCACCCTGGCATCCTCAGATTGTCACCTCCTGTCCCCATCCCCCTGACATGGTCACTGTGACCACATCCCCTTGGCACACCCTCCTCTGGTCATCCCTTGTCTCTATCTCCCTGGAATCCTCTGGCCATTGTCCTGGCCTCGTGGTTCCTGTATCATCCACCACTCTCCCTTATCCTGATGCATTCCCTGACAGCAGCATGGCCAGCCCCATCCTGGGGCCCTCTTTGGACAGGCAGCCTTTTCTCTCATGTCCCTGTCACTCCTGCCTGTTTCTAGAGCCCCCAATGGGCATGCTTCCCCCAGACCCCAGGCTGCCTCATTCTTGGCACTGTTTCACTTAAGCCTCCAGAGCTCAGTAGGGTTCCTTCAGATTTCTTTCTCCCAGATTCATTAATGATAATGGCAGGGTTTGGTTTGGTTTGTCTTTTTGGAGAAAGTGGGGGAAGGATGTAGTCTGCATTGGTCCAGGAATGAGGCAGAGCTGCTCCTGCAGGGGATAATTGCCCCTCAGGAGCCCAGCCTGGGGCTCCCTGCTTCCCCCTCATCCAGCTTCTTGCCCCACCACCCTTGTAAGAAGAAACCCCACCCCCCACCCTGCACCTCAGCTCTCTTCCGATCATCCAGTCTGATGTTCGATCTCAGACTGACACACAGCCGCTCAGGGTCCTTCTGCTCTTTTCTTCATGTGATTCCTGCACCTCGGCTGTCATACCTGTGACTGGGTTGTGCAAGGGCCTTGGGTATGAGGATCCGAGTTGGAGGGGCTCAGTAAGTGACAGCAGTCAGTGCTTTCAGGGCTCCCTGGGCATTGCTTAGTGCTTTAAGATGGGAGAAGCGGGAATACCAAGCCTCTTTGGCTCCCGTCAGGACACTGTTGGACTCTGCCCAGGGAGTGCTTGGCTAAAGTCCTGTCTCAGCTCTATTGCCCAGGTTTCCTTGTACTCAGCTTTGACTCTTACTTGGACAGACTTTACCCCCAATAATCTCCTGCCTTATGTTGAGAAAAGGCACTTCACATCTGGGATTGGCCGAGGGTAAGTCTAACTGCGTGGCTTCCCACTAACCCTGCTCTGGCCATACACTAAAGCTGGAACTACCGCTCCCCACCCCCTCTTTGCCCAAATCTAAGGGACTCACTATGGATCAATGATGTAGCATTGTTAATCTGAGTCAGAGGCTTGTGTGCTAGACACAGGTTTCAGTGCTGTGGTGATTTCTAGTAAAAGAGAGAAGGAAAGGCTAGGAGCCTTTTCCCCTTCTCACCAATGTGCCACTCCCTGTGCAGCCATATCTCCACCTCCACCTTGAAGCAGCCTCTGGGAGAGGGGCCCATGTACATGTGTTTCTGACCCCTTCCTGGGATCTCTTCGTGGCTGCTCTTCTGTGTACCGAAGGGACTGTCCTTTGTATAGATGGACAAAGAAAGGCACAGCAGGGGAAGAGCTGCAGGCAAAATGGAGAAGGGCATACACCAAGAATGGGGGTGTCAGGAGCCCTTTGGTGCAGGGATGAACTGGGGAAGGGTGAAGTGCATGATGGGAAAGGACCAGGCAGAGAACACTCATGGCTTTGATATAGTGGCCATCATTCTGTGGCAGCTTGGTCAGTCATCCTCCCTCTTCCCTCACAGTGGCTTTGTTTTCCTAGTATTCTCTTGGTTCACTCGGTTTTGGTCGCCGATTCAACTTGGGGGATATCCAGTCAGGTTAGTCACTGAAACTGGACTGTGTCAAACTTAGCAAGCATCCTTACTGTTTCTGGCTTCCTTTTACCCTAGGGGGACAGGTCCAGGGAAGACAGGCCCTGGCCCCTCAGTGTCCCCAGCTCTAAGATTCCACCCCCTCCATCCCCTCGATTCCCTTTCTCCAGCTGTGGACACAAACCCCCAAGCCAAGGATAAAGTATAAATGGAGCACAGAGGAGAAAGAAGGTAGGGAAGGGGGATTTGCTAGAGTTGTCCTAGACTCAGAGCTTTCAGAGGTGAAATCACAAGAGATGCTGACGTGGAGCACCCGAAGGTTTTTAAAGGACTTGACACACATTTTCATTTAATGAGTGGGTGCTGTGGGGCACGTCCTGCATCAGTGTTACCCTTATTCTACCTAGGCCCTGAGAAATTAAGTCACATCATCTGCTCTCAGTAAGTGCAGAGGCAGCTTTCCAACCAGGGTCTCTCCCAGTTCCAAGTTCAGCCCTCTCTCCAGTGAAGCCAGACTTCCTTATACCCTGACTGGGATGACCAAAGTCCCCTACTCCAACCAAATGCAAAATTGAGGCCCAGAGACGTGTGCAGTGTCTTTCCTAAGGTCACAGGTAAAAGTAACAGAATCTGGATTCAAACCCAGGGCCTCCGGCTGCAAGTCCATTGCTCTTGCCGTGATGCCTCACTGGGTGCCAGCCCAACTCCTAGGCATCTTGAGTTGTTTCCCTTTCTTTCTTCTTGCAGCCTACCTCTGTGCCCACAGCTGGCTGCATTGTCTTGATATCTGGGAATGCAGTTCCCAATCTCCACCTGCCCAGCCTGGTGA
Source organism: Pseudochirops cupreus (assembly GCA_028627135.1). Taxonomy (NCBI): domain Eukaryota; kingdom Metazoa; phylum Chordata; class Mammalia; order Diprotodontia; family Pseudocheiridae; genus Pseudochirops; species Pseudochirops cupreus. The sequence continues at coordinate 19,752,602 of CM053583.1, read as the reverse complement.
GACAGAGGGACTGGCTTGCACTCTCTCACACCCCCCTCCCCCCCGCCCCATCGCACACTTCCAGCTGGTAACTAATCACTTAGTTGGGGAGGAGCTTGGGTCAGTGGCCTTGCCCTACTGAAGGCCACTTCCCAGGACCTAAACTCATTGCCCCTAGTGTTTATTTGTGCAGAGATGGTCTGGGAGGCCCTCCCGTGCTTGCCAGTGGGCTCAGCCTGTGAGTCGTATGGGCCTGGTGAGGGGCTGGGTCTTCCTTCCTCTGGCCTTGTCTCTGAATTGAAGGTCATGCTGCCTATGGATTAGCTGGTTTTATGCCCCAGGGGCATCACCAATTGCCAGCACCTTACACAAAGCCCCAGCTCCTCCAGACACAGGAGACACTCACTGATGTTCTGGAAGCCTAGCTGTCTGTTGTCTCTTCCTCAGCCCTGGGTAATATCTCCAAATCTGAGGCTCCTGGGGTGGCACTAGGGCTGTTTGTTTTTAACTTCTTCAGTCTTGTTCTCATCTGTTGTGGTGTTGAGGCTAGCTGGTCAAGATAATGCTCTTGGATCAGAGAAGTAGGAACCAGGTCAGCCACCTCTCCAGAAAGTGACTGTGGAGTAATAGGGAGAGCCCTGGCCAGAGCTGGTGGCTCCAGAGCTGGCTTAGAGTCCTGGTTCTGTCCCTTTCTAGCTGGGTGAGTTTGGGTAAGGCATCCTCCCCAAGGCCCTGGTCTCCTTATCTATCACATTGAAGGCATTGGACTTCCCTGCTTTGTGCCTGGCATAGAGCTGGGTACTGGGATACCAGGTCTCCTGGGGTGCCAGCATTTTGTGATCTCAAGTGGGCCTTCCTCCCTTGCTGGTGGGTGGCAGTGAGGGAGGGGTCTGTAGTCCGCCACCTGAGTAACCTGCTCTCTGGAAAGGTTGCTTCAGAAGCTGGAGGAGAGGCTTTTATTTATTATTATCTCAAATGAGATAATGTTTGTCGAGCAGTTGGCGCGGTCCCTGGCATATCATAGGTACTATATATAAATGCTTGTTCTCTTCGCCTCTTCCTTTCTTTTTTATTGGGTGCCCCAGGGTGCCTGGCAGTGAGGCCGCAATGCGGAAAAATCCAGAATTGGGAGTCACAGAACCTAGCTTTAAGGCTTGGCCCTTTCCTTAACCACCTGCGTGAGCTTGGGTAGGTTACTACCAGCTCTGGAGACTGTGGCCCTGGAAATGGGCACTTGGATTCTCATCAGGCTGAACTCAGAAGGAAAGGAAGCTGGGAGGGGAGATTAGACATCTGTAGCAACTGTTCTTGAAGGCTTTTAGCCTGGCCAGGCTACTCCCAGGTGCCTAGGGAAAATAAGGAGGTGGAGCAAGCAGCCTGTGGTCCTGGGGGTTCTGGGAAAGAGGGTGCAGAGCTGACGAGACCCAGCTGCCACCCGCAGTCGTAGCCCAGCCTTTGAGGGCTGGAAGGAGCTCTGTCATTTTAAGGGTGAGGAAGCAGGCCCAGAATCTGGGGCCCTTGGTTTGGAGGCTGGAGACCTGCATTTGAACCCTGTGACCCTTGGCAAGAGTCTTTGCGTCTGACCCATAGTTTGTTCATCTGAAAGTCAGGATCGTGTACTAATGCCTCCACCCCAGCAGGCCAAGGGGAAGGCGCTCTTGTTGGCCCTGAGGTGCCACACAAAGGTGGGTGCTGGCTGGCACGGTTCTCATCCGTATTGTACCACGCTGGTCGCTCCTGCAGTTTCTGCGTGAAGCAGGCAGTCTGAAGGGAGGAGCCGGGCCGTGGCCGTTGACTTGCAGTCTGTCAGGAATCACTCAGGCACAGAGATGGGCAGGCTGCTTCCTCCATGGCCTGCCCAGCTAGGGTGCCCATCGTCTGACTGCCCTGGGTCTCCAGCCTCATCCCGCAGGAGGAAGGGAGCACAGCGAGTTTCCAAGGAAGCAGCGCTGCCTGAGCTCTGGGCCAGGGCACCTGCCCTGCTCTATGCCAAGAAGGCACAAGGGGGCAACCTTGGCCCCCTTAAGATCCAGCCAAGGTCTGTGGGCAGGGCCCCTCTCCCTCTTCCTCCTGGAGCTGGAGTCTGCCCTGCCCCCTCCAGTTCAGGAAATGGCCAGTAGCATTCCTCTGAGTACAGAGGGCCGTGGGTCAGCACTGAGCCAGCCAGCTCACCACGACTGTTGTCTCGGCCTTGCTCTTTTGAAAGGCAGGACCCCCAGAGCCCTCGGCCCGCAGCCTAGAAATAGAGAATGTCAGAGAGCGTCGGACCGGCGTTGGAGACCAGCACATGGCAGTGTGGTGGCTGCCTTGTTAAATGGAATAGTGCTTTTAAAAAGATTGCCGCAGCACAAGGCCCCAGTGCGATAAACAGGCCTCTTGTTTGTTGGTAGGACGTTGAAATAGCTGTGTTTGATTAAATTTATCATAAAAAGGGGGGGGGGGCACATCAGTCATTCCGAAAGCATTTAGTAAGTCTTTGTTGCATGCCAGGCACTATGCTAGGCCCCAGAGAGGTCAGTGCAAAAACAAGAGAGTCCCTGTCCTCAGGGAGCTTCTCATCTACTAGAGGGACACCACATATTCCCAGGGAGGTAAATATAGGTCATATACAAAGTAAATGCCCAGTGATGGGTCAGGAGGCCCTTGACCTGATCCTTGGAGGAAGGGGGTTAGGGGAGAGCATTCCAGGCATGGGAGACCCAGGCTGTGAGACACACTAGAAAAGACCTTCACTGCTGCATGCCTGGACAGGGCTGAAGGAGGCCTCAGCACCATTGGAATGAGGAGGAAACAGAGGCCTAGAGAGATCATGAACTTGTCCAAGGTCACATAGGAAATAGCAGAGTTGGAACCAGAACTCACATTTCTTGGTTTCCCTGGGCTTTTTCTATTACATCCAGCTGCCTTTCTTTGTCCCACCAAACTTCCCAAAGGGCACCACCCTTGCCTGGCCCCCCTCCCCCTCTCCTCTTTTTCTCTCTCCCCCTTCCTCTTCCTCTCTCAGTCTCCCTCTGTCTCTCCCTCTTTTCTCTCTCTCCCCCTCTTTTCCTCTGTTTGTCCCTCTCCCCCCACCCTCTCTTCTCTCTCTCTCTGTCCCTCCCTCCATCATCTCTCTCCCACTCTTCCTGTTTGTCCCTCTTTCCCTCCTCTCTTCTCTCTCCCCCTCCCTCTCCTCTCCTCTCTCCCTGTCTTCTTTCTCACACCCCTTCTTCCTTGCTTTTGTGTCTCTCCCTCTTTTTTCTCTCCTCCTCCTTCTCTCTCTCTCTCTCTTTCCCTCTCCCTCTTCCTCCTGTGTCCTCTCTCTTCCCCCACACTTCCTTTCTTCTGCCATTATATCTCTTACTTAGATCTATGGGAGTCTGGCAGAACCTCGAGGGTGCAGGGGAAGGGGTGGGTACAGGAGGAAGCCTATCCCATGTTCTAGGCTTTTACATAAAGGTAAGTGAGCGGGGAGATGAAAATTGTGACTGGCTATGAATATATAATTCTTGTTTGTGTACCGCCTTTGATTCACCAGGGTCCCATCGTGGCTTTACGTGCCAGGGAGGATAAGTATTCGAAGATTTGTTGTGTGAACTCTTCCTCTCTTCCTTCTCCCAGCTTAACTCAGCAGACTAAGTGTCACAGGCTTAAAAGGTGTCTTTGAAAGGTCTCCTGGAGGTAAATCCCTGTGGTGGTGGATGTTCATAGATGTTGCCCAGAACAAGCCACCTTTGGGCTCAGCATCTTGTTTGGAATGTTGAGCCCTTCTGCCTTTTCTCCCTCTTCTCATTGGTGCCATGGACATAGATGATCATCTTGTATCTTTGGGATCCCCTTCTCTCCCCCTTCACTTTCCTATCAGCTGAGCTGCCTTTGGGGTCCACTTTAGGCCAAAAGAGAGTAAGTAAAGGGGGTAAGCATATTAGTCAAGGAAGTGTGTGAGCTTACCCCATTCCCCTATTTGGTAGAGAAGTCTCTGTGGTTTAGGTAAAGTTCAAAGAATGGGGCCAGCACAAAGCTGTTTGAACATGAACTTCTGGGTCTGTGTGTCTGGCTGGAGTGGGAAAGGGGCTCATTCTTTCTCTCCCGACCCCAGACTCACATGCACACAGATTCCTCTAGGTGCTGCTTGTGCTCTTCCCAGGGGGAAAGAATATCAGCCTGGTTGAATTCAGAATGATGAGTAGAAATTATAAAGAGATAGAGTGAAGCTTGAGGTCAGAAAAAAAATCTTGCTGACAGTCAGGGCTCCCCATAACTTTCTTCTGGATTCTGATGGAGCCTTTTCCCAGTTCACATTGGACTGGCTGGCTCCTGAGGCCGCGCTCCAGAGGGCTCTGATTCTTTCCTGCCAATTTTCACATGTCTGTTGTCCCATCTGTTACATGGAGGGGGATCACCCCGCCCCGGGCCTTGGTTTCTTCATTTGTAGAACAAGAGAATTGAGCCAGTCGACAGATCCCTTCCATTTCTAACATTCTGTGTGTCTGGCAACGGCTACAAAGACCTAAAGTTACCAGAGGAATCCTACTCATATTATTCTCAGAAAAGCATGAGAGATGCCTAAATGTTCTGCTGTTACTCCTACATGACATCTCATCTCCCACCTCCATGCCTTTGCACAGACTGCCCCGCCATTCCCTCCTCTTCCCTGCCTTTTAGGTTCCCTAACTTCTTTAAAAGCTCAAGTCAAGTGCATCCTCTTTCAGGAGTGAATTCTTAATCCTGCCAATTGTTAGTGCCCTTCCCTCCAAAAAAAAAGACTATTTTTTTTCCTCTTGTGTTTATAAGTCCCCAGAAGGCAAGGATCGTTCATTCTCGTTTTTGTCTCTGGGACCTCGTTCAGTACCCTGGCACAATGTGGCACTTGGTAAAAACGCTCATGAAAAGATGGCAGGAGGTGGTGGGATGGTGGTGGAGAGGGAGGGAGCCCGTGGGACCTGTCGTGTTTCTCTGTTGACCCAGAGCCGGGGGCCTCTGTTCTTCAGAAGGAAGGCGCCAGCAGGAGGCCATGCCGGGGAGCCCCTCCCTGGTCCTGCTGCCCTATGCTTGAGGAGTGACCTTGGGAAGTTGTTTGCATTTCCTTCACCTTGATCTCCTCCGCTGTAAAGATGGACCAGCTGGCCTTTCAGATGCCTTCTAACTCAGACACTTGATGACTGTGCAAGCAGGGAGGCCAGGGCTGTGTGTGAGCCTCAGTCTTCAGCCAGGTGGAAATCTGGGCTGGGTCCTCTCTATGCAGGGGATCTTGCCAAACACAGATGACTTATCACAGCAGGGTTAAAAATAGCCTCCCCAGAGCCTTGGGCTCCTGCCACCCCGACGCCAGCGCCTCTCTATCGCCCACCCCCTACCTCGGGCTTCACTTGCTGACATTTTACAGATGAGGGGGTGGTTGTGAAAGGGGCCCAGCTGCTTTCTGCTCCTGGGGCCCAGCCAGGAGCCTCCTTCCTCTACCCCCTTGTAAGGAGTTCCCCAAGGGGCAAAGGTTTTTTTTTCCCTAAGGATTTTTTGGTACCAGAGCAGCCACAAGCCCATTATGTATGGGGGCTTTGGCTGATCCCCACACATGTAACCCCTCTCTGGAGTTCTTCCCACCCTTCCTTTTAGAGCAGCTCTAGGAAGACTGAGAGAAAGTATTGGTAAAACAGGCAGTAGGTGGTAATATTGGAGCCAGAGGCCTGCTTTTGGGCCCTGGCACCCTGAAACTTGGGGGGTGTAATGACAGAAAAGTCTCTTCACTTTTTGAGGTTTTTCCGTCTGTAAATGTGGGCTGCTGATATTTGCACAGCCTATCCTGCTAACAAGCAAAGTCCTTTGTAAACTGAAGGGCTGTGGAAGTGGGGGCCTCTCTGCTTACTTGTTGGGGGGGTGAGTGGGGAGGGGTCAGTCCCTTCAGTCTGATCTGCCAAGATCAGGCAGCAGCGGCAGCCATCCCCACAGCACACTGTGCACCGGTGCTGTGGGGCCGGACTGCAGGAAAGGATGAGGAAGACAGGGGCCTGTCTAGCTGAGCTAAATGGAGGGGACGGCCGGTATCTTGAACCTTTGGTGTGTCCAAACTTCTGGCCTAGCCTGTCAGTACTGTGAGTGTTCCAAGGCTGGGGGGAAGGCCCTCATATCAGGACAGCGCCCCATCCAGATAACGGAACTAAAGCCCAGAAAAGGGAAGGGGGGAAGCAGGAGGCACAGTTGGGATTAACCCATGTCCTTTGCATCCAGATCCAGGCTCTTACCCTTCCACTTTTTCTCTAAAGGGTCATTACCCCCATTTTACAGATAAGGAAGTTGAGGCCCAGTGCAGTGACTTTGCCTGCAGTCTCCCAGAGCCTGGATTCAAACCCAGATGTTTTGCCACATACATGTTCAGCAGCCTTTCTGCTATAACATCAGCAAAAGTGCAGAAAGGGAGGAGATAAATTTTGAATGAGGGATCAGAGGGAACAAGGTGGCCTCAGGCAGATGGAGAATGGGAGGCTGTTGTAGCCATGAGAGAAGATGGAGAGGTAAAGAGTAGGGAGGGTGTGGACACAAGAGAATGGAGGGGGCCCACAGGTCAGCTCGCAGTGAAGAAGATGATGGAGATAGGCATAGCATTGTCTTTCATCAATCAGTAACTCTAGGCTTTTGTGGCCGACACGGCCTCTGGGGAGTGACAGGCTTCTTCATGTGATGCTGACCAGAAAGGAGTGGAGCGGGCCCGCCGGGGTGTGGCATGCTGTGCGGCACTGGGTTTGGGGGCATCACCTCACAGCGGTCAAGAAGGCTCCCAGGAAAAGTGGGGGCTGTCTCTGCTTCTGCCTTGAGACTTTTTGGCTACTGGATCAGGGGTTTCAGTTTGGGAATTAAAGGATGCAGGGTTTGGGCCGGATGGCGGCCATAAAGAGAGAGTGTCTTTGGGGATCTCTGCAGAGCGTTAGGGCTAAAAAAAGGAGGGCCGTGATTTAGCAAGCATTTGTTGAGCACTGTGCACCAGGCATTGTGCTAAGTCTGGGCCTGGTCATTCAGTAAACACTAAGTTCGAGGTACCAGCTATGTTCTGGGGAATCAGAGGACGTCCCTGTCCTCAAGGACCTCACAATCCAGTGGAGGAAACAACGTGCCGTGTCACGGCCTATGTCCAGACAAGCTGTAACCTCAGAAGGAAGGGATTGGGAAAGGCTTCTTTGGGAAGGTGAGATTTTGGCTAGGACTTGAGGAAAGGCAAGAGGCAGAGATGAAGGCGAGCATTGCAGGCCTAGGGGAGAGCCCTCAAAATGCCTGGAGGCAGGAAAGGGAGTTCTCCTGAGAGAACAACCAGGAGGCTGGTGGATGAATAGCTGAGGAGATAGTAGAGAAGCAGAGGTAGGCTTAAGAAGGGCTTTGAGTATCAAACAGAGGAGTTTATCATTGGATCCTGGAGACAGCGGGGAGCCCCTGGAGTTTATCGAGTAGAAGAGGTGACACTTTGGCAGCTGGGGAGAAGATGGACTGGAAGAAGAGAGACTTGGGGTATGCAGACCAGCCACCAGGCTGTTGGAAGAGTCCAGGTGACAGATTGGAGGTGGAGGGTAGGGAGTCAAGGAGGACTCCTAGTCTGGGGGACTTGGGAAGATGGTTAGTGCCCCAGATGGTAGTGGGACGTTTGGAAGGGGATAGGGTTTGTGGGAAAAGTCAAGCTTTGAATGTGTTGAGTTCAAGATGTCTACAGGACTTCTACTCTGAGATGCCTGATAGGCCATTGGAGCTGTGAGACTAGAGTTCAGGCTAAGGAGATTCGAGAATCATCCAAAGAGAGAGGATAATTGAATCCATGGGAGCTGATGAGATCACCCAGTGAAACAGTCTGGAGGAGGAGAGAAGAGGGCCCAGCCTTGGGTCAGCCAGGGCCAGTCAGATAGGAGGAAGTCCAGAAGACAGTGAGGTCGCAGAGAGGATTCTGGAAAGAAGATAGTGTCAAGGAAACAGTGGTGATCAGCAGTGTCAGAGACTGTAGAGAGGTCAAGAAAAAGCCATTAGATTAGGCAAAAACATAGTTGGGAACTCTGGGGAAAAAGCCATCTGGGTGCAGTGAGGTCAGACCCCAGAGAGCGGAGTTCTCAAGGAGTCTGCATTCCACCAGGGGCTTGAAAGCTTCACACAGTGTAGGAATACAGGACGTGTGCTTTTGACCTTCACCCCCCAGCAGTGATTTGGACCGGGGAGCCAGTGACCAGAGAAATCAGTAAAGATGTTTAAAGGAGGTAGCCCTTAAAATAAGCCTTGAGAGGGGCCTGGGGGTAGTGAGGCCTAGTCATCTACATACACACATACTTTGAGCTTCAGCTTTTGAGATCGGAAGGCAAGGGGCTTGGAGGTGGTTGGGAACTTGATGAAAAAGGCTATATCCATCCTGATGTCAAGGGCGAGGGATTTTACTCTGAAATTGAAGCCACATTGGGGAAGGCGATGGACTCCCCTGGTATCAAAATGACTCATGTTTGTAGGCCAGAGTGCTGAGGTGAAGTGACTAGCCCTGGGTGGCCTCGCTAGTTGAATCTTGTGACCCCAGCCCAATGCTCTTTCCATTCTGGTTGCTCCATGACATCTCTCAGCTTGTTTGGGGGGCAGGGTGTGATGGGAAAGCGATGGCACTGTGTACCTTGGGCCCCATACTCATTCGTCCTGCCGGCTTGGTGGAGACATCACAGTTGGAGCCCTTCTTTCTCTTTGAGCTCTCCCTCAGTCACATCGTGTGGACTTGCCTTTTGGAGCTTGGGAGCTCCCAGGTTTGGTGTCTTAGCCACTCCCTTCCCTGAACTCTGGGAGGGAAGGAATATCTCTTTCCTTGACTTTGTATCTCTGTCACTTCCCCACCCTGCCAGCCCCTAGCCTAGGACCATGTGCCACACATAGTACAACTTAATAATGTCGGCTTGCTTCAGGGCTTCCTGGTCTGGGTTTTTAGACTCTAAGCTGGGCAACTCTTCAGCAAAGCCAGTCCTGTGCTAAGGTCTGTGGCATACAGGATAAGCTCAGTAGCAGTGTTTACAATTTACCTGGGGCGTTGTACCCATTACCTCATTTTCTCACTTGATCTCATCCCAGCCCAGTAAGGTACACTGTCCTCTAAGTTCGTTCTCTCTCCTCCCTCCCTGTCCCTCTCTCTCTTTCTCCCTCTCCCCTCCCTCTCTCTCTGTCTCTGTCTCTATCTCTGTCTGTCTCTCTCTCTCTCTCTTTCTGTCTCAGAAAGAAATAAGAAAAATAAGGTTCCCGGTTTGCTGACTTGCCCAGGATCATAAGTGTTAGGGCTGGATTTCAATCCAGGTTTCTCTTTTTAATATGTCACAGTCTTTCTTAAGACAGTGCCCTCTACAAGTTTGCCATCTAATGGGGCGGGGGGGGGTAAGGAGAGGGGTACCAATGGAAAAATAACACAGATGTGTCAAGTTAATGGTACAAACAATAAATGCTCCTGGTATTTAGAAAAGGGATAGATCCCATCGCCTTAACTATTTAGGAGAGACATCGAAAAGGTTGGATGTGAGCTAGGCCTTAAAGCACTGAAGAAAGGTGGCTGGTGAGAGGCCTTCTCGGCCTGGAGGACGGCCTGAGCAGAGCCATGGAGGTAAGGAAGGAGGGGAGGGAGGGCAGCTCTTTCTGGGAGAAAGCAGAGAGGGTTTTTGAGGGAGATTGGGCCAGATCATGGCAGGCCTTGAGTGCCGTCCTAAGCAGTTGGAGCACTTGAGAGCCCAGGGAATGATGGACTAGACCAGTGTCCTCCTCAGCTCCTGTAGCTTCAGTCATGGATCCAGCCCTGACTTCTCTCCTGAGCTCCGGTCCTGCCCATAATTGGGTTTCTCTTCCATAGGCATCTCAGATTCAACAAGTCCAAAGCAGAAATCATTTCTCCGGCCTCCCCTCTGCCCCATCCTCTCCTCTTCCCAGCTTTCCTGTTGTTGAGGGCACTGCCAAACTAGAAGTTTGGGTGTCGTCACGGACCACTCCCTCCCACACGCTCCCCATGTCTCATCTGCCTTTATAATATCTCTCCTATGTGTTACCTTCTTACCTCTCATTCCAACCACCACCCTCATTCTCTTTTGCTAATTAATGATAGCTTGCATGGAGGTACCACTTTAAAGTGTTTTACAAATCCCCCATTTTATCCCTGCAACAGCCATGGGATGTAGGTGCTATTATTTTTCCAGTTTTCCAGATGGGGATACTGAGGCAATGAATGGTTATGCAACTTGTCTAGAGTCACACACCCTCCCTCTATAAACTCAGTGGTTCCCTCAGCCATCCTGGATCACATAAAACCCCTCGGGGCTGTTCATTTTCCACCCACACCCCCCATCTCTGGCCTTTCCCCACTACTGTCCTCTGTGTCACCCCCTCTCCAGTTGCGCTGTATAAAGGAGCCCTTTCCCAGACCCCTCCATGGTGGAGCCTTCCCCTGTTAAATGCGACACATAGGAAACTCTTGTTGACTAGAGTCTTGCTGACCGGCCCTGCCCTGCCCCAGCCTCTCAGGAGCTTTGTGTTGGTGTCTGCCTTTGTGGCACAAGCAGCTGGCTTTACCATTTACTTACTGTGTGACTTTCAGCAGATCATTTTGCTTCTTCAGACGTCAGGCTCCTAATCTGTGAGGGTGCTGTGTGACTCAGTGGATAGGCCTGGAGTCAGGAAGACCTGAGTTCAAAACCAGCCCCAGACACCTACTAGCTGTATGACCCTGGGCAAGTCACTTAACCTCTGTGTGCCTTACTCCACTGGAGAAGAAAATGGCCAACCACCCCAGTACCTTTGCCAGGATGGGCCACAGGGGCATGAGAGTCAGATGTGACTGAACAGCAACAGCAGTCCCTAATCTCTAAAGTGGGTACTTCCATTCCTCAGCTCAAAGAGGTGTTGTGAACAAAGCCCTTTCTAAACTGTTGTGCCAGAGATAGACCCTGGGGGCATCACCTGGGAGAAGGAGGAGCAGAAGCAGGGCAGGAGCCCCAGTGACTGAGGGCTGGAAGGCAGCCTCTGAGCTAGGCCCAAGTCCCTTCTCTGATACCTCCTGGCTGTGGAACCCAAGGCCGGGCCACCACCCACCCACCTGCGGTGCAAGGGGGAGTTCTTCACCACCACTGCACCCTTAGTGGGCGCAGTCATAAGACTGGGCAAAAAGGAACTACCTCCCCCCCCCATCTTCATTTGGGTATAGCTGAAAGCTCCCTTTTAGTGGGGCATGAGATGAGTGTAGGTCCCAGACCCTAAATGCCCCTGCATTGAGGGGTCCTTTCCCGATTACAGAGAACTCTTCCTTGTCCTATAGCAGGGAGGGAGCTCTTAGGAAACCTCTCTGTAAATCTGGTGGGGGGATGTTTTTACTCACAGATCACCTCTGACCCTGGGCCTGGGCCTTTCCCAACCCTCCCCCCCAGCTGTTTTGGGGGTGTGCCTGTGGAGTAGTGGTAGTATGGAAGGCCAGGGAGCAGGGTCATGGAGGAGGAGAGGCCCTTTCCTGAGAACGTGAGGAGCCCAAACGCAGTTTTCTTTGGAATGGTTGGATGAGTGAGCAGCGAGGGGAGGTTCATGTGTGTGTGGTGTGTGTGTGTGTGTGTGTGTGTGTGTGTCTGTCTGTCTGTCTGCCTGTCTGTTTGCCCGCCTGCCCCTCTGGATGAGTGAGCAGGGAGGAGAGGCTGGTGTGTGCACATGGGGGCTGGGAGCCAGCCTTATCGGGAGGAAGTGCAGTTGGTTACCAGTGGGGTTATTTTCATAACGGCTGTCTTAGGCTGCAGGGAGAGGGGGAAGGGGAGGGGGAAAGGGTGATGAGGGGGCGGAGAGCAGGGCTGCTGCCTCCAAACTAGGACTTGCCAGAGACGACTGCTGCCTGGAGCCCCAGGGCTTGCCCACAGGACCCAGAGCCCCTGCTTACTGCTCTCCCTGCCTTCAGATCAGGTCAAAAGGGGACTCAGTCCCTTCCCTTTCCTGCTCTCTCTCATCTGTGTGGGGCCACCTAGCCTGGGGTTTGAGTTGGGGTTGGGGGCACTGGGCACAGTGTGGTACAGAGTCGAGGAGGGTCTGGGAGACTCAGCCTAGCTGTAGCTGTTAAAGGAGGGCACTCTGTGGCCCAGTGATCTTGGGCAGGGATTCCAAAAGAACCATCCTCTAGCCGAGGGTAAATATTAATCCAGCCGGACAACTCCCTTCCCCTCTGCCCAGAGCCTTGCCACCCATCCTGTTACTTTGCCAGCTCCCTAGGGCCTGCTGGTTTGCTCCCCCGCAAGAGGTTTCCTAGTGAAAGCAGTCTGGGGTTAGGAGTGGTGCTCCTTCCTTCCCTTCTACCCCTATTCTGGGGGCTGATAAGGGAGGCCTCCTTCCTGCTGTGCCCTGGCCTCCTCCCTTCCCCATCCAGGGGCTTGGTAGCCTCTACCTGGCCTCGGAGGAGCTGGGCCCAGATCCCAGCTCTGCTCCTTAGTCCTGCTCTGACCATAGGCAAATCTCTTTACCTTTGGGACTTCAGTTTTCTCATGTCAGAGACCTATCATGTCTTTGCTCTCCCCTGTCTTAGACTTTCCCAGCCTTCCACCCAAGGCTTGTGGGAGCCAAACAGCTGGACCTTGGCACAGAGCCGGCATCCCCTGGGGAAGATAATATGCCTCCTCCATGGGGATTGGGGCTTCAGGAAGAAGGATAGTTGCCTGAGGGGGAAGGGAAATGTCTGTTGGTCTTCTCTTGGTCTCCATGCTAAGGAGATTAATCTGAACAGTGGAATGGACTTCATCTGAAGCAGCAACTGCTGCCCCAAATGCTAGAGGGGGAGGTCTTGCATTCAGCCGGCCGTTAGACTAAGTGATCCAAAGCACCCTTAAGTCATAAATGGGCTTTGGTCTCTTTCTTCTTTGGTGGGCAGCCCTGCCCAGAGCTTTGGAGGGTGGCACAGAGCATGGGAAGCTCTGTAGCCAGCACTAGGGGGACACTCAAATGCTTTGAAAGGAATCAGCTGGGGCAGTGTGTACATAGCAGGCTGCGGAGGCTGGCACTTTGTGGCATGAACAAATACCCAGGTGCCCAGGCTGCCAGGCCTTCTTCCTCATGTAGTGGGCTGGGGCTACCATTCACATTCACACTTCCCTTTCTCTCTTCCCTCTCCCCTCCCACCCTGGCTTTAGTGGGAAAGCCCAGGAGAAAGCAGAGAGCCCTTTCGGCCTTGCTAAGACGAGAGCCACCAGGCACTGGCTTCTGGAGAAGCTGAATGAGACCTTTAAGCCTCTTCCCAGCTCAGGATCCCCATTGAGAGGCCCGGTCAGTATTGACCAGGGACTAAAATGTATGTTATACTGGAAATTCACCTGTTTCTGGAATGACAGGCCTTGATGAGGTTTTTCCAGCCTCCTAGCAGCTCTCCTGTCTGAACTGTTGTTTATCCAGTAAGCCAGGCCAAGAGAGGTCCCAGGATCCCCGCTCCCTAGCCCCCTTCCTCCCTGGCTGGGATTTCTGGCTAGCCCTGACATCCTTCTTCCAGGTCCTGGGGATAGAGGTGGGGAAGCTGAGGGTATAGCTTTGTACAGAGCCCGACTGCACCTTCCCTTGCTGTGAGAGACTGTGAGCATCTTTCCCTGGCTGAGCCAGGTCCTGGGCCTAGACCTTTGGGACCCACGGGGTAAGGATTAGCTGGGCTCTCATCTCCCACCCAGCTCAGTCTCTGCACTGTCCGAGGTATAGCCCTCTTAGGTCTACAGAGAATCAAGGGGACATGTCCTCTCACTGCAGCTTTGAGGCCTCTGAGGTTCTTTGGCTTAGCCCATTTGCTCTCCCCTTGCTTTCAGGCTGTGGGGCCCCTACACGCTCTGGGTTACCACAGCCTTGGAGCCTAGTGACCTTTATATGTCCAGTGCAACAGCCATAAAGATAGAAAGACAAGAGGGACTGGGGCTTGGTTGGAGCTCTGCTGAGCTCTGCCCTGAGCTCCAGTAGAAGGTGAGGGCTTGGGCTACACTGGTCAGAGGCCCCTGGAGAGTAGTTTGTTGAAAAGGCCAGAGAGGAAGCTGATCCAGAGACAGCTGAGCAGGGTACAGGGTATCTGTGGTGACCAAAGGGAAGCCTGAGGGCCCTGTACCTCTGATGGCGGGCCTCACTACTCTGCTCCCTCCTAAAGAAAAGGCAGCCTTTGGGGAAGTTTGTAGGCATCTTAGACTTCAGTGTCCCAGACCCCATCACTGAGGGATGAGTATTGCTGAGTAGCCATTAGCCCTTCTGCTGTGGCTGTGAGCCCTGTGCATCCACAGAATGGCTGACAACAAAGGCATTGCCAGCCAAGTGCAGGGTAGGGAAGGCAGGCATCTCAGTGCCCACTGGCTGTCCTTCACCGAACATTTATGAAGTGGCTAATGCACGTCAGGCCCAGTGTTCGGGGCTGGGGAGACAAAGGCCAAGGACAGTTGGGGCTCTCAGGGAGCTGCCCAGCCAAGGTGCACAGTATTCAAGGGTCTGTCGGGGGGGGGTGGGAGTGGAGCGCACGTGCACACACACACACACCACACACACACACACACACACACACACACACACACACACTGTGGCCTTTGTTTTTTGATGACACCAGCATCAGGCAGTCTGTCAGGGTGACTAATCTCCTCCAGTCTGGGCAGCTGTCACAGGACAGCAGAAAGCTGACACCCCATGGGAGAACTTGCCAGTCTGACAGGTGGCAAAAGGCACAGAAAAGGCCCCTGGACTCCAAGTGCCTGGGAAGAAGCTGAGGCCGAAGGCCAGGACTTGAGGACCTCAGCACCCCTCCAGGCCAGGGCAAGGCACCAACACTAGGAGCCTCGTGTGGTCCCTGCCCTCAGAGAGCTGCAGTCTACAGGGAAAAGCCAGGGGAAGTCCTGCTTGTGATGCTTACTAGCTGTGTGACCTTGGGCAAGTCAGTTATCCTGGTCTGCCTAAGTTTGCTCATATTAAGTGGAGTCAGTAATAGCACTTCACAGGATTGTGGAAAGAGGCAAATGAGATGATCAAGGTGAAGCCCTTTAAGCCCATGAAGATGTTAGTGATTGGGGATGTTGGAGAATCTCCTCAGAACATTCTACTTGGGGGGAGCGTGGGAAAAGGGAGGAAGCAGCCCCAGCTGGCCTCCGAGGCAGAAGAGTTGAGCAGGTACCGGCAGCAGAGCACCATGGATCCCATCCCATGCTGAGGCGGTGAGCTGGCCGGGCACATGGGTCAGTCAGCAAGCATCTGTTAAACCTGAACAGTGAGCCAGGCACAGAACAAAGGAGGGATCCTTTCCCAAAGAGTTTATAGTCTAATGGTAGAGACATGTCCCTGAGGTGCACTTTAAGTGCAGAAAGGTACCCTCAGAGAGGACATCTCAAGTACTGGCATTCAGAGGGCCTGAGAAGAGCCTCCTGCAGTCAGATGCTGGCACTGTGCCATGCTGGAAGGAGCCTGGGGTGGGGGCGGGGACCGCCCCCAGTACAGAGTCCCAGACTGGGAGACAGAGCGCTGGCAGTGAAGAACAGCCAGTCGGCTGGTGTGCCTTGACCTTGGAGTCTGTGGAGGGAAGCAGTGTGTTAGGAGATAGGAAAGGGAGCCAGGCTTGGCCAGGCTGCCAGACACAGGAAGCCCATGGAGTTTGAGTGTTGGGATGAGCTGGTCAAACTTCAGCAGCTGAACACAAGCTAGATTAGCTTGGGAAGAAACAGGGGCAGGGAGACCTTTTGGGGGGCTGTTGCAGAAGTCCAGGAGAGAAGCCTGAACCAGAGTGAGAAGGGAACGTGGATGAGACAGGACCAGAATGGAAATTGATAGACTGTATGGGCTGAGGGAGAAAGCAGTGTTCAGGATGCTGCTGTCCTCAGGAGGACTTGGGAAGCTGGGAAGAAGGGCTAGATTGTGAGTTTGCTCTGGGTCTGAGTTTGCAGTGCATCTGCGATGGGGACATCTCACCAGGTGGCTGGTGATGCAGTACACTGACTTTAGAGGCCTGAGAATCGCCTTCCTTGAGAAGATCATTGAACCCATGGGAGCTGATCAAGGTAGAGAATGTAGAAAGAAAGCAGAAGAGAGCCTAGGACCAAACAGAACCTGGAGGATGCTGGGAAGGGCCTGGCCTGTGTGGCTGGACTAGGGAGAGCAGGTAGCTGAGATAGGGAGCTACCATGTTGTAGACATCCTTCAATTCCAGACTGGGGAATGGCTTGTGGCCCACAGACAAGAGGGAGTCCCAGGGTCATCCCTGTCCTAGTACAGACCCCTCTGTCCACTCCAAGCCTATAGGCCTGCTGATGTAGGGAGAACGGTGCTAATTGGAAGTGGCCTCTTTACTGCTGCCAGTCCTGTTCTCGTTTAAGGCAGGGGGAACTTGTGGGGAAGGGAGTTTCCATTGCCCCTTACCAGAGCTGGCTGTCAGCCTTATGTGGGGATGTTGTCCCAGTTGGGCTGATTCCCAGAGAGCTCTTTTATTTCCCTGTGGAGGCTAGAAGGCATTGTTAATAAAGAATGGCCACATTATTATAGGGGCTGAT
>CM053583.1:19722635-19736060 GCA_028627135.1 Pseudochirops cupreus | reverse complement strand
CCCCCATGAGTGTGAGTGAGAACGGATGGATAGACATTAGTGCCAGGAGAGGCCCAAGCTGACGGAACCACCCCCATGCTGGCTCTACCTGTGAGACTGAAGATGAGGATTAGGCCTAACCCAGGGCATCATCTGTCCACCTCACTTTGCCTTTGGCCTTCTTCTCTGTCCAGTGCCCTGCATTGTGCACAGTACCAGCTTCTCCCTGCCTCCACCCCAAACAGCCTCCCCATCCTAGGCTCGGCTTTGCCCTAGTGCCCATGACTGAACCCTTGGGTTATGTGGCTGCTGTTCCCTGGGCTTATTCTCCACCTTCATCCATGCCTGATGCTCACCTTTCCTTCTGCCTGGTACCTGGATGAAGCATCCATCCCCCATGAGTGGGTGGGTGCCCATGAAGACAGCCCTGTGTAGGGGTGAAGCCCATGACCTTCCAGGGCTGGGTCACCTGAGGCTTCTGCTTTGGAAAACTGTAGAAGTCGGCCATCTCCAGGACCCAGGTTCTGTTTGATCTTCTTCCTGTGGCTTGGTGGCCTGGGGAGAAACAGACTAGGAGTTTGGAAAACCCTATGTAATTGTTAGAGATCATTGGGTCTGAAACAGTCATCAGAGAATGTCTCATCCGCCTCCCTCATTTCTCTCGAGAGATCGAGTGATTGGCTGGAGATCCCACAGTTAAGACCCCAGAATGGGAAGGCAGGGGGAGGAGCTTTTGTTACTTGCTGTGGCGTAGGCTCTGTACCAAGTGCTCTATAAAGATCATCTCCGACTCTTGGGTCCTTCTCCACCACACACAGGTCCCCAGTCCTGGTGGGGTGTCTCGCCCACAGGCCTCTTGCCTTCCATGCCTTCCATGCCTTCCATGCCTTGCTTAGTCAGAGGCAGTCAGAGCAGGAGGCTCCCCTTCCCCGTGCTGGGAACGCACAGTGACAGTTCCCTAACGGCTCCATCTGGAGGTGGGCTGGCTCCAGCTTTCTCGGTGGTCATTGACAACCCTCCTGACTCAGAGGCCTAGCAGCAGCTCGCACTCACATCTGTGATCCGTGTGGCTGTCACTGATTCATGTTGGTATGCCCATTTCATACCGCTTTCTGTACAAAGCTGGCAGCACCTGGAAGGGCTGAAGGGGCTTACTTCCTAGCTCGCCCTGTGAGCTGGTTGTGTTTATCCAGGGTACCTTGTGCTTTCCTCTGCTTAGGCTTCAGTGTGGGGCCTTAAGGTGCAGCAGAGCTGCTGCTGCTGGGCCCCAGAGTGGAAGCATGCCAGAAGCCTCTGACGGCTGGTTTCTGTGCCCAACAGCCTCCACTCCCACCATGGAGACCTTCTTTAAGAGACACTTCAAGAGAAAGGGGCCAGGGGCAAACCTCAGTGGGCAGCGGCGGGGGAGCGGGGTAGCCCTCCCTACGGGCAAGGTCCGACGGCGATCCCCAGCTGGCCAGCCTTCCTCCTTGCTGGCCCAGCAGCGACGCTCCAGTTCACAGCTTCAGGGCTGCCTCCTTAGCTGCGGGGTGAGGGTTTCCCGTCGCCGCTCCAGCACCGTACCCCCAAGCCACAACCCCCATTTGACTGTGGAGCAAGGCCCACACCAGAGATTGGCACCAACTGCTGTTGACACTCACCTGCTAGGGACCCCTCTGCTCCTCACTGACCTTGTGGGGAAGAATGAAGAGGAAGAGGCAGAGCTACTGGGGATAAGGACCCCTGAGGCAGGTGGCAAGGAGCTGGCTGCCCCTGGGGCCCAGCACATGGGCATCAAACCCTGGCTCCACATACCCCGATGTCTACATCGACGCCGAAAATCTTCATACCTGCTCCCCGCCGATGTGATGTATGACCGCGCCATCTGGGGCCTACACGGCTACTACCGACGTCTCAGCCAGTACCAGCCCCCAGGGCAGCACCTTGTCCCTGGCACCTCTGCCAGCCCACTCCTGCTGGGCCACCTGCGCCCTCTGTCCCGTAGGCGGCAAGTGGCTCTGAAACGCAAGTCCACTGGACCAGAGGCCTGGAATGCTCTGCTCTCGTAGGTATAGCGGCGGTCAGGACAGGCAGAGTGACCAGGGCTGCGGCCTGGGGCCATATTCTGAGAACTGGACCCATCTGACCATGGCCCAGGCCTTGTCTCTGTCCCTCCTCCCAGGCTGGGTCCAGCTGGAAGGAGATGGGCCAGGGAGGAGGGAAGAAAAGGATGTGCTCTCTTTCCTGGAGTTCTTAGATGGTCTCTTCTTTTCAGGAAAGCCATCGCCAAGTCAGGTCTCCAGCATCTGGCGCCTCCAAACCCAAGCCCTGGGGCGCCCAGCAGTGAGCCCGAAAGGCAGATCCGAAGCACCGTGGACTGGAGTGTGAGTAGTGGGCAGCCTGGGTGGGAGAGTGCAGGAGGGACCTTCTGGGTCAGTAAGCTCAAGAGCTGCTCTATTCAGAAGGAGACCTCATTCAGCCTCCAGTAGCTGCCTCCTTGAGGGCTCACCTGGCTCAGGAGGGCCCAGCATGTATGCAAGGAGACAGCTAGCCCAGTGTCTGTCTGGGAAGCTCAAGTGGAGGCAGGGCATTTTTCACCGTGACGCTTTTTCATTGTCTGGAGATTGTGGGTTTGAAGCTGGTCACTTTCAGGGCTCTTAGAGCTCTGGAGGCTGAAGAGGCAAAGGGGGGCCCGGGCCACAGTGTGACAGACAGGCAGGCTGTGCCCAGGGAAGGCTGGCCAAGCACAGAGGGCAGGGGGCCTGGGAGAGATGGGCTCAGGAGCCCGCCGGAGCCACTCACGGCCACCCCATCCCACAGGAAACGGCCGCCTACGGGGAGCACATCTGGTTCGAGACCAACGTATCTGGGGATTTCTGCTACGTCGGGGAACAGTACTGTGTCGCCAAGATGCTGGTGAGTGGAGTGTCGAGGGCTGCCTGTCAAGGGGGCACCGTGTGCAGAGTGCCCTGGCCCAGTCACCTTCCAGTGGCTCAAGGAGGAATGGAGCAGGGCTTTCCTGTCTTCCCTGCATGCCCTCCCTATTAGAAAAGGCCAGAGAGAGGCTGGCAGGAGTGCTGCCAGAGCCAGAGGGCTGGGCTGAGCTGGATTTATTCAGCCTGGGACCCTGGGCAAGGCACTTAGCTGCACTGAGCCTCAGTTTCCTCCGCTGTAAAGTTAGAGTAACGCCTCCCTCCCAGAGGATTTGTGAGAATAAAACAGGTTCCCTTCTCTTCCCACTGTCCCCCTTCCAGAGTAGCAGGGCTGGGGAAGCGAAACATTGAAATGTCTTTGAGGCAGACGGCCAGTGGGACCGGGGATCCAGCCCTGGACTTAGAGTCAGGAAGACTGAGTTCAGATTTCACTCCAGAGACTTTGTAGCTGTGTGACCTTGGGCAAGTCATTTGACTTCTGTTTCCATCAGTCAGTCAGTATTTATTAAGCTGCTTCTATGTGCCAGGCACCATGCTGAGCACTGAAGATACAAAAAAAGACAAAAGGCGAGATCATATACAAAGCAAGGCATATATACAGGATAAATCAGATATGATTCAAAGAGGGAAAGCCCTGGAATTCCGGGGTTAGGAAAGGCTTTCCTGTAGGTGGTAGGAGTTTAGTTCAGACTTGAAGGGAGCCAAAGGAGCCAGAAAGCAGAGATGAGGAGGGAGAGCATTCCAGGCAGGGAACATAGCCAGGGCAAAGGCCTGGAGAGAAGAAATGGAGTAGCTGGGAAGCCAGTGTCACTGTGAGAAGACTGGAAAGGTAGAAGGGGCGAGGTGGTGAAGGGCTCTGAATGCCAAACAGAGCAGTTTGTGTTTGATCCTGGAGGCACTAGGGAGCCCCTGGAGTTTACTGGGGGGGTGTTTGTGATCAGTTACATCACTGTGGTGGCCAGAGAATGGAGGGAGTGGGGGCCACTTGATGCCAGCAGAGCACACCAGCAGCTGTTGGAGTAGGCAGGCCTGAGGGGATGAAGACCTGCAGAAGGGGGGGCAGAGTAGAGAAGAGAAGGGGACCTCTTGGAGAGAGGCTGCAGAGCTGAGACCCACAGGCTGCGGCCCCAGCTTGGACAGGGCAGGGGGCGGTGAGAGAGAGCCCAGGGTGATCCCTGACCTATGAACCAGGGGGGCAGGCTAGGAGGGTGGTGTTGGCCTCTAGAGGCCTAGGAGGACTCGGGGCAGGGTTTAGGCAGAAGGATAATGAGTTTAGGTGTAGGCGTGTTGGGTTTCAGATGTCTGCTGGACTTGCAGTCCAAGATGTCTGAAAGGCAGCTGGCGATGTGAGGCTGGAGGCCAGCAGGGAGGCTGGAGCAGGAGAGGCCGCTGTGTGGGTCATCAGCATAGGGATGGAATTCTGTCCACGGGAGCTGATGAGATCAGCAGGTGAAGTGGAGAAGAGAAGAAAAGCCTGGGGGACAGCCAGGGTTAGAGAGCGAGATCCCGAGGAGGATTGAGAAGAGACAGAGAAGAAGCCCTCAGAGAGGGAGGAGGAGGGCCGGGAGGTGGGGCGGGGGAGACAGAGAAAGAGGAGAGACAGACAGAGACAGGCAGAGAGAGAAAGAGAGATAGAGGAGAGAGAAGACAGAGAAAGAGAGGTCAGCAGTGGCAGGGGCCGCAGAGAGAGCATGGAGAAGGGGGCCTGAGAGAAGGCCGCTGGCTTTAGCTCCTGAGGTAATTGGTCAGTGGAGAGGGCAGCCTTGGTGGAAGGATAAAGTCAGGAATTGGCTTGGAAGGGGTTGAGAAGAGAGTGAGAGGAGAGCCGTTACAGGGTGCCCTGGTGCAGAGCACTGGGCCTGCCCTTGGGAAGACTCATCATCTGGAGGTCAAATGTGCCACATAGCACCCACGGGCTGCTTTGGCAGGATGCAAGGGCCCTCGGGGCGTATGTTGTGCAGGCCTGGCCTGAGACAATTTAAGTACGAGCTGTGTGACCCTGGGCAAGCCACCTAACCCTGTTTGCCTCAGTTTCCTCATCTGTAAAGTCAGCGGGAGAAGGAAACCGCAAACCACTCCGTATCTTTGCCAAGAAAATGCCCAGTGGGGTCAGAAAGAGGTGGATACTACTGAAAGACTGCACAACAACAAAGAGGAGAGAAAGGGGAGGCTCATGTCGTAGAGGATCTTTTTGAGGGGTTCAGCTCCAGCAGGCAGAAGAGATGTCAAGCAGTAGCCAGCTGGGACGGAGGGACCAAGTGAGGGCCCGTGGAGGATGGGCAGGAGGGAAGCAGCCAGGAGAGACGCCAACCATGGGCTGGGGCTAACAGAGGGGCCTCCTACTGGGGGAGCTGGAACAGGGGCGTCTCTTGGTGTGAGGGAAGGGTACCTCATCACGTGAGACGGGAGCTGAGAAGAGAAGCAGGAAGAAGGCACCTGGGTTTCAGGAGGTGAGGCGGTCTGTCTGTGGTCACACAGTGAGTGTCAGGGAAGCCTGGAACTTGGAGCCCTGCCTGCTATGCAGCACTGCCTGGCCCTGGCATCCAGGCTAGGCAGGCCACCCCCGCACCTCGAGCCTCAGTGTCTTCAGGAGGTGGAGGTGCCGGGCCTGCTCCCTGCCTCATGGGTCAGCTTTGCAAGCCATGAAGTGCTGCAGAAGTGTGATTTGTTGCTTTCTGTCCCACTGACCTCAGTGCCCTTCCTTCCCGCAGCAGAAATCGGTGTCTCGACGAAAGTGTGCTGCCTGCAAGATTGTGGTGCACACACCTTGCATTGGGCAGCTGGAGAAGGTGACCATGGGCCTCCTGGGATTGGGC
Organism: Pseudochirops cupreus; assembly: GCA_028627135.1. Classification (NCBI taxonomy): domain Eukaryota; kingdom Metazoa; phylum Chordata; class Mammalia; order Diprotodontia; family Pseudocheiridae; genus Pseudochirops; species Pseudochirops cupreus. The sequence continues at coordinate 19,730,353 of CM053583.1, read as the reverse complement.
TGGGACTTTTCTCTGGGACCTAGGAAAGGGGGCTGAGTCTGCCGGCGGAGGCAGAAAAGACCAGCCAGATGTCAGGGTTTGGAAGCAAGGCCAGTGTAGAAGCTGGTGTGTGTGCACCAGGAGGGCCCCAGGCAGCCTGGAGCCAAGCCACGCATGAGAGGACCTGAGCAGCACAAAGCCCAGGCCCCTTCTGGCCCCCTGGGTTAGGGAGGAATGTAGAGAATCTGGGGGGGGGACCCAGCTGTGTTCCCACTTCCCTTGGTGTGACCTAAGTGTAGGCCAGCAGTGACAGCCCCCTCTGGGCCTCAGTTTCCCTGTCTGCCAAAAGAAGGGAATGCTCCGTGTACCAGCTCTCTCTGCTGGCTTCATGAACCCATGAACCCCATAGCCTTTGCCTTTGGGGTACAGCAAAGGCAGCCTTAGTAATCAGTAAAACTCAGTCCCCAAGAAGCTTTACTACAAGCAAGCACAAGAATGAGATTCCTCCCTGGATGCAGGGCCAGGAGAGTTGGATGTTCCCTCTTGCGAGGCCTGTGGCCCCTGTGCTCACCTTCCCTGGAGGCTCCTGGGACCAGCCTAGCTGTCAGTCTTCACATTTGTATCTCATCTGTTCCTTTGCAGATTAACTTCCGCTGTAAACCATCCTTCCGGGAATCAGGGTCTAGGAATGTGCGGGAGGTAAGGACCTTGGGTGGGGTGGGAACTGCTGTGGGCACCCCAGGGGATTACCAGCTCCCACCTTCCTGGGGGGGAGAAAGACTTGGGATTCCTGAGCCTAGGGCATGAGCTGAGATGCCCATTTCAGGGCCGTGACACCACCCCTGGCAAAACCCTCACTCTGGCCCAAAGCACCACCAGGTGGGGGATTGCCTGGGTTACGCCTTGGGCAGGGTGAAGAGCCTCAGCTCCTTGGGTACAGCTGAAGGTGTATGGAATCAGGCATCAGAGACCTGGTGTGAAAGCCTGCATTTGCTACTTGTGCAGCTTGGAGCACACTGCCTCCCATGTCCTCCCGTGGCACTCTGATTCTGACTTGCTGGGGCTATAGATCTCCCAAGCTCCCAGCCTCCTCCTCCCCTGGATGGGTGGCCCAGGCAATGAGAGGCACCCACTTCTATTCCTTGGGTTGAGGCCAGGGCAGCCCCCCAGCCCTGCTCAGAGCCATGACCCTTCTTCCTCCTCTGCCCTCTCCAGCCAACTTTTGTTCGTCACCACTGGGTACATCGGCGGCGCCAGGATGGCAAGTGCCGACATTGTGGCAAGGTAAGTAGCAGAAGCAGGCTCACAGTCTGTTCCCTGGGCCAGTCCTGGGCTGGGGGTGCCCTCCTGGATCGAGCTCCTGGGAAAGGGGGGATGCCCTGCCGGTCTGCAGCAGGCATACAGTAGGTCTGGCCACCTTGGGGCAGGAATGAAAAAGCAGCTCAGGTGCCCCTGCCCTGGGGCCAGAGTGGCAACCAGACACACAGCACAGAGCTCCAAATCTTACCTCTTCATACTTACTCGTGGGCTCGGTGGGGTGGGTGACAGCCCAGTGGGCCTGCAGTCAGGACTTAGGTTCAAATCCTCCCTCAGATACCTGCTAGCTGAGTGAATGAAGGTGATAACAGTAGCTACCTCCTAGGGTTGTTATAAGGATGAAGTGAGATGCCGTGTGTAAAGTTCTTAGGATAATGCCTGCACATAGTAGGTACTGTTGAATTGCTTCCCCACACTTCCTCTCTGGGGGCCTCAGTTTCTTTCTGTGGGATTTGATTGCAGAAAATAGAAATCATCTCAGGTCTGACATCCTGTGACTCCAGTGAGATCGGGGGGAGAGTGGGCACAAGTTGCCTTCTGGGGTCAGTCCCCTCACTTACCTCTCCCCCGCTTCCCCTCAGGGATTCCAGCAGAAGTTCACTTTCCACAGCAAAGAGATCGTGGCCATCAGCTGCTCGTGGTGTAAGCAGGCAGTGAGTAGCTCCTCTGTTCACTTCCTGCCCTGGCTCGCAGGAGGCCTGGCCCTCGGAGTCAGCGCCCCTCTCTGTCCTCCCTCTACAGTACCACAACAAGGTGTCCTGCTTCATGATCCAGCAGATTGAGGAGCCCTGCTCCCTGGGGGCCCATGCTGCCGTGGTCATCCCCCCCACCTGGATCCTCCGAGCCCGGCGCCCCCAGGTGAAGCCTGCCCCTTCTTGAGGGCAGTGGGCTGGGGCGTGGGTTGGTGGGCACGATGCTAACACCCCTGCTCCCTCCCTCTTCCAGAACCCCCTCAAGGTCAGCAAAAAGAAGAAGAGAACATCTTTCAAGAGAAAATCCAGCAAGAAGGGGCCTGAGGTAGAGCTGGGTGTGCACCCCTTCTGTGTTCTCTGGCAGTGGGCCTTGGGCAAGTCACCCTGCCGAGCTTATCTGGAGCCCTGTGCCGGCTTCATAGGCTGGCTGTGGTGTAGACAGGCCGATGGGCTTATCGAGGGGCTGGGCCTGCGGGCTCCTGCTTCTGTGGTGTGGGGGCTGCTGGGAAGGAGGAACAAAGGCCTCTCTGCACCTTCCCCGTCTTGCAGGAGGGCCGCTGGAAACCGTTCATCATCAAACCTACCCCATCCCCCCTCATGAAGCCCCTGCTGGTGTTTGTGAACCCCAGGAGTGGGGGCAATCAGGTAAGGCCCAGCCCAGGAGACCCCAGCCTCCTCCCTGCATCACATGCCCCTTCATGGGCCTGCACGCTGCTGCTTGTGGGAAGTGAAAAGGGAGATGGCCCAGGGGAAAGCCCCCTCCCAGGCCTCTGGCCTGTCCTGGCTCCTGCCTCTCACATGCGCTTGCCAACCCAGATCCCAAGTCTTTTCCTTATTTTCACCTCCTCCATACCCTAGTGTTTTCTCTCCACCTTCTGTTTCCTCCAGGGTTCTAAGATCATCCAGTCTTTTCTCTGGTATCTCAACCCACGGCAAGTCTTTGACCTGAGCCAGGGTGGGCCCAAGGAGGCGTGAGTACCTGGGCATCTGTGGGGTAGGACCCAAGTGGGAGTGCTAGAGAGCTGGTGCTCTCTGCAGGTCTGGGGCCACTACCTTCTGCTTTGTTCAATTCCTCTGCCCTGCCTCTAACCCACAGGCTGGAGATGTACCGGAAAGTACACAACCTTCGCATCCTGGCATGTGGGGGTGATGGCACGGTGAGTTCACAGACCTCCGTGAGCTTCCTGGTGGCCGTTGGGCTGGGGCCGCAGGCTGGGGGGAGGCTGGACCTGGACCTGAGAACGGCTCTCCCCTCCTTCCCCCTCAGGTTGGCTGGATCCTCTCCACCCTGGACCAACTGCGCCTGAAGCCACCACCACCTGTTGCCATCCTACCCCTTGGCACCGGAAATGACCTGGCCCGGACCCTCAACTGGGGTGGGGTGAGAACTTGGGGCAGAACAAGTGTGAAGAAGAAAGGCAGCCCAAGGGGCAGGGAGGTTGTGTTGAGAAGAGGGTCCCACAGCCGTCCCATGCTGCTGCTCTCTGGTTCCTCAGGGTTACACAGATGAGCCAGTGTCCAAGATCCTGTCCCATGTGGAGGAGGGCAATGTCGTGCAGCTGGACCGATGGGACCTGCGAGCAGAGCCCAATCTGGAGGCTGGGCCTGACGACCGGGACGAGGGGGCCACTGACAGGGTCAGCCCCTGGTGCTGGGTCCCCAGCCTTCCACATGAGCAGCTCCCAGGCCTGCTGCCCCTCAGAAAAGAGGACCCACCCCCACACACACACACCGCCTGCACACACACACACACACACCGCCTGCACACACACACACACACGCGCACACACACACACACACACACACACACACACACACACACACACACACACACACACACACACACGCCCTGCCCTGCCCTGCCCTGCCCTGCCCTGCCACCCAGCTCATGTGTGTGTGTTTCACTGATGGCTTTTGTCTCTTTGACTGCAGTAGCTTCCTGACACATACTTCCCCCTTTGTCTTCCAGCTGCCCCTAGATGTCTTTAACAATTACTTCAGCCTCGGCTTCGATGCCCACGTCACCCTAGAATTTCATGAGTCTCGAGGTTGGTGACTCTTGAATTGCCTTGTCCTGAAGGAGAACAGGGTGGTGGGGAAGCAGGTGGCGGATCGTGTTACCCTGAAGGTGGAACTGGGAGGCGGGGGGGGGGGCCTGCTCTAGGGCGCCCAGGTACAAGAGGATTCTGGGGCCCCAGTGGTCCTCACATTGTTCTTCTCTGCTCATATAGAGGCCAATCCAGAAAAGTTCAATAGCCGGTTTCGGAACAAGATGTTCTATGCTGGGGTAAGCCTGGGGCTTGGCAGTGCCCCTCAGGTGCCCCCTCTGCCATCCCTCCTGTGCAGATGGCCTGTGGCAAGGTCTTGTAGACACTCATCACGTGAGCTGTGGCACCCTTGGCCCAGGGCTTCAGGCCCCCCAGAGGCTGACATTGTCATGGTCCCCAGGCCATGTTATTTCCTAGATCTTGCCCAGCAGAGGCTTCCCTCATCAGATGTCAGCCCTGGTGTTCATGAGATGAACAGCTCTCTTTTCTGTGCCTCTGAAAGGTTTAGAACAGCCCTGTGAAGTAGGTAGTGTGAGAAGCCCCCGACCCCATTTTATAGATTAGGGAACGGAGGCTGAGGGAGAGAACAGGACTCGGGCTGATGATGCCCCAATAGATGGTGGAGCTGAGACTCCCAAGTCCAGCGCACTGACCTGGTCTCCTGGCCACTTGACCCGTGCACCAGCTCCCTGAGCTTCCCTGGGATGGAGGCCTCTGAGGAGCAGGCGTGATGCCTTCCTTCTGCTATTGACAGACAGCCTTTTCTGACTTCCTCATGGGCAGCTCCAAAGATTTAGCCAAGCACATCCGAGTGGTGGTGAGTCTCCTTCCCCCTCCCCTTGGCCCCTTAGCTGGGCAACCTGTTCGTGGTCCTCTGGGAGACCCACTGGTCAGACCCAAGGAGGCAGAGTGGGATCTCCCTGAGGAACAGGGAGAGCAGCCCCTCTGCCGACCCCCTCACCCACACTGAGGCTGTTGCAGTGTGATGGCACAGACCTGACCCCCAAGATCCAGGACCTGAAGCCCCAGTGCATTGTCTTCCTGAATATCCCCAGGTGAGAGAAACTACCCTTGGTCCTTAGCCTCACCCCCTGGCCCCCAGGGTCAGTGCCTCACTGTCTCCATCCATCATAGGTATTGTGCAGGCACCATGCCCTGGGGCCACCCTGGTGACCACCACGAGTTTGAGCCCCAGCGGCATGATGATGGCTACCTCGAGGTCATTGGCTTCACCATGACATCCCTGGTGAGAAGGGCACTCAGCCTCCAGAGTACTGGAGTGTGGGCACAAGTGGCATGGCCTGTCCAAAGGGTGCACCTTTGTGCTCCTCTGGTGTCCCTGGGCAGCCTGGGTCAATTCAGCCACCCCTGGCTCGGTCCTGAGGCCTGAGTAGAGATAGATGGATCCCAGGGCCTGCCCAGGGAGCTTAATCAGAGGGTGCAGAGGGACAATGGCAGGGGCTGGTGGTGACAGAGCTCTGCTGTGCCTACAGGCTGCTCTACAGGTGGGCGGGCATGGTGAACGTCTCACCCAGTGTCGGGAGGTGGTGCTCACGACGGCCAAGGCCATTCCAGTGCAGGTGGATGGGGAACCCTGCAAGCTAGCTGCGTCCTGCATTCATATTGCCCTGCGCAACCAGGCCACGATGGTGCAGAAAGCCAAGCGGAGGAGCTCCATGCCTCTGCACAGCGAGTATGGCCTAGCCCCTGCCTGGTGGACCACCTCTGCCCCCTCCATCTCACCCTTCATCTGTCCCTCCCCTGATTGCTCTTCCTCTGACCACCCTGCCACACTCAGCCCCTAGCCAGCACTCCCTGACCACTCGCCCGTCCCTGATGGCTCTCCCTCTGGCTCCCTATGCCTCAGCCAGCAGCCTGTCCCTGAGCAGCTGCGGATCCAGCTACGCCGGGTCAGCATGCACGACTATGAGGCCTTGCACTATGACAAAGAGCAGCTCAAGGAGGCCTGTGCGTGAGCCTGGACAGGGGGCAAAGGGAAGCGGGGGCCCCAGCCCTGGACCCAGTCCCAAGACTGACAGATGCTCTGTTGTCTCCACAGCCGTGCCATTGGGCACCGTGGTGGTACCAGGGGACAGCGACCTGGAGCTCTGCCGGACACACATTGAGAGGCTGCAGCAGGGGGTGAGGAGGGTTTGCCCATGCCACACTACCTGTCCCAGCCTTTCCTTCATGGCCAGACTGTGGGCCCAGCCCCTCACCTTCCCTTCTTTCCAAGCAGGAACCCAATGGAGCAGGAGCCAAGGCTGCATCAGGCCAGAAGCTGTCACCCAATTGGTGTTTCCTGGATGGTGAGTTCCTGCCCAGGAGTGGCCCAGGCAGGGCTCTGTGCTGGTGATGTCCAGAAGGGCTGTGCCCCTTCCTGGGTGGGGGAGGTCAGGTAGGAAGGGGGAGACAGAGCCCCCAGAGCTCCTCATGCCCCTTCTCTCCCACAGCTACTACAGCCAATCGATTCTACAGGATAGATCGGGCCCAGGCAAGTACAAAGAAGGCCCCTGGGCAGCCTCCTATTCTCTCTCCCATCCAGCCTTGTGATCATGCCCGAGAGAGTGTGGTATCTCAGACAGGGCTGTGCAGAGTCTGTAGTCTTGGGTCTTTGTTGTAGTCAGGGGAGCAGGTGGCAGTCTGTAGAGGGCAAGGAGTCCCTAGGAAGGGGAGATGTGGGAGGACTGGAATCAGCGCCCCACATGTAGGGAAGGTTCACTCTGAGAGGCAGGCCAAGAGAGAAGAAGGACTTCTCTGCTGGGTTCTGAGGGAGCCGAGCCTTAAGCATTGCATAGGATTCTGATGAGCTCTGGGGAGAACATGTGGCCAGAGGGCAGGAAGGGATCTCGTTTGGGGTGGGGTGACACTGGAAAATCAGTGGGCCTCGTTTGGAGGCTGCTCTAGAGCTGGCGGGAGAAGGGCCAGATGGAGTGGGGCAGGGCTGGGAGATGGGGATGGTCAGCACCTCTGGCGTTGGAGGCCCCTGGCCAGGCAGAGACAAACACGAACCTGCCCCTGCCTTTGAAGAGCTTGGCTTTTGCAAATAGAGAGAAGGAAATACTGGTCAGGAGTCGGTTTGGGGAAGGCATAGAAGGAGTTCACTGAGCTGAATTTTGAAGGGAGTGGCCTGGGGAGGGAGGGAGTGCATTCTAGCCCCCCAGACCTGGGACAGCCTGGGCAAAGGATTGGAGTCAGGAAACAGCTTGTAGGCCAGTTGGGCTAAGTCTGCAGCCAGGCTGAAGAGGGGCTGGTGCTAGGGGTGGTGGTGGCCCTGAAGGTCTGCCCAGGGAGAGTGAAGGCTGGAGGGAGGGAGAGCCTGGGGCCAACTGGGCCAGCTGCCTTGCCAGCCCAGGGCAAGCCTGCACCGAAGTAAACGGAGAAATGAAGGGCAGGCCTGTGGTTCCGGACCCCTCTGCCCTGTGCCTCACTAACAGGTGGCCAGAGGATCCTCTCCCAGTTCAGGCACGAGTAGCGAGGCCTGAGTGGGGGTGGCTGATGAGCCAGTGGGGATGGAATCCAGAGGGATAATTGGAGGAAGCTCCAGTAACCATTGGAAATCTGACCAGGAAGAAGGAGATTCAGAAACCCCCAGATGTTTAAGCACCTCCCGAATGAGCGCTGTGCGTGGGCTGTGGGGAACAGTCCCTGCCTTCAGGGAGCTCACGGCTTATTTGGGGAT
>CM053583.1:19644939-19722135 GCA_028627135.1 Pseudochirops cupreus | reverse complement strand
TGGCTGATGAGCCAGTGGGGATGGAATCCAGAGGGATAATTGGAGGAAGCTCCAGTAACCATTGGAAATCTGACCAGGAAGAAGGAGATTCAGAAACCCCCAGATGTTTAAGCACCTCCCGAATGAGCGCTGTGCGTGGGCTGTGGGGAACAGTCCCTGCCTTCAGGGAGCTCACGGCTTATTTGGGGATTATCATGGTGGCTGGGGAAAGGGAAAGCTCTCACAGTGGGAGCTGCCCAAGATCCTACATGGGGCAACCACGTGTGGCTGGTGAAACCTGAGCCTTTGGGAAGGAGCTGAGGGGCAGGCAGAAGTGAGCAGGGCTCGTTTCAGGGTCCCACTGAGCTGGGGGAGGAGTCTGGCCCAGGCTCTGGTTCTAGGAGTTAATACCTTAGGCTGTCTGTTGGCGCCCAGGGTGACACACCGAGGCAGCGGGCTGAGAAGGCCCAGGACACTGAGCTGGCCGCCTATCTAGAAAACCGTCAGCACTACCAGATGATCCAGAGGGAGGACCAGGAGACGGCTGTGTAGCCCAGCGAGCCCAGGATGCAAGCCGACATGGCCCGGATCCTCCCCTGCTCCAGGACTAGGATGGGGGGGGAGAGGGCCCAAGCCCATGGCCTCACTTGTTCACACTGCTACATTCCACTGGGCCAGGTGGACAGCAAACCATGGGGGGACCCCGCCTGGGGAAGGAGCCCCATGGCTGACCTGGGGCCTGCAAGACTTGGAGAGCCTGGGGCTGTAGCCCACCCCTGCCCCTATCCTCTGCATGCTCTTGCCTGGCTTTTGAGCCCCATCTCAATGCTGGAGGCCCAAGCCTCCAACCCTGACCAGGAGGGTTGAGGGAGAGCAGTTTCCTGGGGGAGGGGCATTGCCCAGCCAGGAGAGCCAGTGACCCTGCCCACAGCAGCCAAGACCAGTCAGGACTCTGCCCACATCCCAGCCACTGTCCAGGAGAGGCCAAACACCTTCTTCAGCAGCCTTAGTGAGAAGTTTCTAAGATGGAAGGAGGAAGATCCAAGGGCAGGGGAGAGGCTGACTTGGAGGGAAATGAGCCTGGGCTCAAAGAAATGGGAGCAGGAGGCCAGGGAGGGTCAGCCAGAAGCCATGAGGTGAGAAGGGGTCCAGAGAAGGCCTAGGAGGGCAGGGGGTTCGATGCTGCTGGCCTCTACAACTTCTCACCCCCTCTGGATCCCAAGCCATCCTGCCCACTTCACCTTCCTGGTGGAGCCTGGCCCCCGCCCCATCCCCTCCATTGCCTTTCGCACGCCAACCCATTTCATCGTAGACAGGGCAGCGCCTGCCCAAGGTGCACATGGGGGGTGGGGGAGGGTACCCAGGGAAGCTTGTCGTGGTGTCATGTTTACAGCCCAGCTGGGTGTAACTCAGTAAAATGGATGTTTTTTCCTAACTGATTTGTTCTGGGGTTTGTGGAGGGCAGTGCCTCGGGCCACGACTGTTCCTGCTGAGTCCCAGCCTCCAAGTCACTGGGGCCTCCAAGGCATAGGACCACAGCAGGAGGTGAGGGCAGTAGGGTCAAGCTTTTGTGCTTGGAGAGGCCAGAGCCAGGTACTGTGGCTCAAAGGCAGGGCCCAGCCCTGCCCCGTCCTAGGACCTGGATCCCTTCCTCTGTTGAGCTTCTGAAGAGGCCGGTAGTCTTCAGTACCTTGGAGTGTTTAGCCTAGGGTTAGGTTCTGCCGACCTCCCTCCGGCTGTAAAGTGGAAGCACAACCAAGCCAGAGAAGTGAATTCAAATTCTGATTCTGCCATTACTGTGTGACCTTGGTCCAATCACTCTCCTCCCTAAACCTCCATCTTTTGGTCTGTAAATTTAGGGGGTTGGATTAGATGGTCTCTGGGGTGCCTTCCAGCTCTGAACTGGTCATGGGAATTCTGGGGCCTTCTTGTCCCTGATCAGAGCCTACGATCCAAAGTGAACCTCACAAGCACCCCCCCATGCCAGCCTGCCCCTCGAAGTGTCCCTGCAAGGAAGGGAGAGGGACCCCAGAAGTGGCCAGCCTACCTTCTGGCCTTGTTCTTGGGGGGAGGGGGTTGAGCTTCCCACCCGGAGTGCCCCCGGCTTGGAGTTTTCACCAGGTCACCGAGGAGGAGAGGACTCTGGGCACCCCCTTATCGAGGCGGAGTAGGATAATCTCAGGCTGACGTGTGGGCGGACACAGCCAGGGTCGTGCAACCACCTGGGAGCTCCAAACAGTGCCAACCTGGGGTGGGGGGCAGCGCACAGAGGGAGAGCTGGGAAGGGTCTGAGGTGCCCTCCAGGGCCACCCGCTTATGCCACAGATGAGGAAACAGGCCGCAGAGGCCCTCTGGGCTCCGGACATCCACAGGGGAGCACACGTGTTTGCTTGGGGTTCCGCCTGACATTGCTCATCTGAAGATGAAACCTCAGTTTCCCCCCCAGTACGCGGAAGAGAGCGGCCTCTCGGCCCCGGCTCCGGAAAGTTTGGGGGCGTCCTCGGGCCCGGCCGGCCCCCGGAGGGGCGGAGGCGGGGGCTGGCCCCTCGGGGAGAGTCGGGGCGGACGGGAGTCCCTCCCCTTAGTGGGGAGGGGGCGGGGGCCCATGTGACCGGCTCAGACCGGTTCTGGAGACAAAAGGGGCTGGGGCGGGAGGAGCCGGAGCGGGGCTGCGGGGCTGCGGGGCTGCGGGGCTGCGGGGCTGCGGGGCTGCGGGGCTGCGGGGCTGCGGGACTGCGGGACGGGCCGGGGCGCGGGAGCCAGCTGCGGCCGCGGACGGAGCGGATCCCGGAGCAGACAGCGAGCGACGATTGGGGAGCAGCGACAGCGCCGGGGCCGGGGTCGAGTGAGCGAGCGGGGGCTGCGGGGCCCCGGGAGCCGGACAGGGGCACGAGGCGGGGGGGAGGCGAGAGCCCCGGCCGCCGGGGGCCCCGGAACTCCGCCGGGCCCTGGCCCGGGACAAGAGGGGACAGCCCATTGTGGGGGAGGGTTGGGGGGGGGCCGGGGGCCGGGCATCAGCCCGCTCTGACCGCCGGACCTCTCCACCCCAACCCCAGGATGCAGCTCCGAAGCTTCCTTGTGCTCACCCTCATGGCCCTGCTGGCCCTCCCCTCGGAGACTGCGAAGAACAAGAAAGGTGAGGGGCCAAGGGCCGCGGGGAGGGGTGGGCTCCTTCCCTGGGGCCTCGGGCGCCGAGCCCTCCCCAGAGAGCTAATGCCAGCCCGCCTTGGGCCCTTGTTACAGATAAGGGGAAGAAAGGCAGTTCTGAGTGTGAGGAGTGGATCTGGGGGCCTTGCACCCCCAGCAGCAAAGACTGTGGCATTGGCTTCCGGGAGGGAAGCTGCGGGGGCGAGACCCGGCGCCTCAAGTGTAAGGTCCCCTGCAACTGGAAAAAGGAGTTTGGAGGTGAGGAAAGCACTCCCCGCCCACACCAGGGCTGCAGAGTGAGGGGCCAGGGCACAAACGGGGGAGGTGGGTGCCGGGTGCTGAGGGGAGGGGAGCGAATAAGCAGGACGCTCTGGCCAGCACTGGCCCTCCTCCTGCCTTCAACCTTCTCTAGCTGACTGCAAATACAAGTTTGAGAGCTGGGGTGCATGTGACAGCAGCACAGGCACCAAGACGCGCCAGGGGACCTTGAAGAAGGCCCTCTACAATGCCCAGTGCCAGGAGGCCATCCGAGTGACCAAGCCCTGTACCCTCAAGGCCAAAGCCAAGATCAGAGGTCAGTATCTGGACAGCTCCACCTTCCCCTTCAGGTCTAGGGGGGAGACCCTTGGCCAGCAGGTGGTGTCCCCCAAGTGAGAACCCCATCACCCCCTGCCTGAATTAGCCCTTTCCTCCAAGCAGCCTGTGACCCCAAGAAGGTTGCTGTTGGACAGATCCATTCTCCTGGGAAAGAGCGGGGTGCCAGAGGTGGGGAATGAACAGGGGTGGGGATGCAAGGCCAGAGCTGGAGGAGGAGGTGCAGGTCTCCCCACCATTCCTTCTCACCACTAACCCCCATCTGGTTTCTGTTTCACAGCCAAGAAAGGGAAGGGGAAGGACTAGACCCCGAAGCACCACCTGACAAAGGTGGGGGCTTTGCCTCTGGGGGCTCCCAGATGCCCTGTCCCTTTCCTTCCTCCACCTCCCCCCTTCCCCTTCCCAGCCCCCCAGAACTTATTCCACACCAGGTGCCTTGTTTCTTCTCATTAGCTTTATCAATCATGAAGCCCTCCTTCCCACTTTCCCCCCATCATTCCCAGCCCTGCCCCCGAGCCCTGGCATGAAGGGCCAGAGGGCTTCAGGGAGGGAGGAAGGGACCAGGCCTTCCACTCCCTACCCTGGCTCCTCACCCCAGTGATGTGAGCTCCAATTTCAGCCTAGCCCCTTATTCAAGCCATCACCTTTATTAAAAAAAAGAAAAATAAAATCTTTTTTTTCCAATAAAAGTCTTTTGTTTTTAATATATAAAAGCTCCCTTCTCTATTCGTTTAGCTGCAGTTTGGGGGGGAGGAGGGAGAGGAAGGGAAGAAGGTAAGAGATCCAGAAGGCTGGGACTGGAGCGCTGACCAGAGAGGAGGACGGAACCTGATCCCTGACCCGCCGTTTCCAAGCTGAGCTCAGAATTTATGGTGCTAATGGGAAAAGCAACATCTCAAAAAATGAAAACCATGTACAAAGCCTTTCTCCCCGTGTGCCCCACCTTGAATCCGCAAATTCTTTGTGCCTTTTCTCCCCAGTGATTTCTAAACAGACACCCCACTGGGCAGAGGGGCAGGGCCTGAGGAGACCGAAGGGAGTAAGGCCAGACCTCTCAGCAGCATCTCCAAGCTCAAGGGCTCCTCTGCCGTGCTCTGGGTGTCCAAACTCAGCAAAAGGATCCAGCTTTCCCACCCCAGCCCTGCCCCAGACATTCCCTTTGTGGAGCCAATCCCACTGAAAACCAGGCAATGTACCCTTTATACAGAGAGAGAGACTGAGACCCAAAGAAGACATGACCTGCCCAAGCCAATGTGGCTACACTGGGCAGATTTTCTCACTCCTGTTCTGTAGGTGTCTCCTTCTAATTCTGTCTGTCCTTCCCTCCCCTCTGCCCTCTTTTCTCATCTTGTCCTCTCCTCCCTTTCCCTGCCTTCTCTTTCTTCTCTGTCCCCTCCCTTAATTGTTCCCTCCTTCCTCTTCCTCCCCTCTTCCAACCTCTCCTGGGCTCTCTCCTTTTTGCCTCCTCCCTCCCTCTCTCTTGTCTCTGTCTGTCTGTTTCTCTGTCACACAGGCACACACAAGCACACACCCCCTTCCCTCCCATGTGCCATTCAAATGTGAGTGTTTCAGACCTAAGAGGGGAAGGCCCTGAGGGAGGCTGAGGTTGGACCAGGCAACACTTCCTTATTTCCAGGGATGCTGAGGGCCTGGAGGCTGCTCTGGCTCTCTTCAGAACAGATGGCCATTAGTCTCTAGAGTCAGAATCCTCAACACGGAAGGCAAGAAATGGTGGGGAGACTCTCTTTGGCTCAGCTCAGACCGTGAAGCTGCCCACGGCGCCAATCTTATGTGGGGGAAGGAGCTGCTGCGGCCAGGGAGGAGATGGGGAACGAGGTGGGCTCTGGGGTGTGCTACTCTACCCTCTCTGGACCTACAGGATTTGGCAGCTGGAAGGACATTTAGTGTTTGGAATGCACAACATAACCCACAAAGGTCATGCAGCCTTGGGAGGGAGGAAGGGGCACCCACTGGCTAGGCTGCAAAGAGGGAAGTGGGGAGGGGATTTACTGCCTCTGGAAAAGACTGGAGGATCAGGCTGAACTCTGCATGCAGGTGGGTTAAGGGCAAGCAGTACCATTTACAGACTGGGGTTAGGGGGCTGCTCCCAATACAGTTGGACCCTCAAAGCCAAGGGACCTGATTTCCCCCTCCCTACCCCTACATCCAAGAAACCGGGTGCCCATGTGCCAACCCTCCACCTTCTTACATCCCTTCCAGTAGTCCTGATGGCTGGGATTCAAGCCAGACCTTCCCCTCCAGCAGTGGCATTCCCAGGACCTTGGCCAGCATCGCACCGCACCCCACCCCCTTTTCCAATCACCAGGTATATGTGTCCAACCACCTCAGGTTTTCGGTGAAGTGTCAGAGGTTGGTTCCCTAGATGCAGACCTTCCTTTCTTGCAGGTCCTCCCAAAACCCCCACCCCTCCAATCTTAGTACAAGGGTATTCAGCTCCTGACCAGAGGTCTGTTGGGTCCTGGCCTTTCTTGAAGTCCTGAGAAAAATCCACAGAACCTCTCTAGAGCCAAAGTCCACCTTGGTCCCACCAGCAGCTCAACCCCGTTGACCCCCATCCCCCACTCCCTGCCCTTGGGGATGACTCTGGTGACTCTGGATACACACTGGGAACACTCCAGTACCTTTCCTGGCCATCCTCTAGGCCACAGAGAAAAGGGTGCCACCTGTCCGAGTCTTTCCTCTCCTCTTGAGCGGGACAGGCAGTGGGCCAAAGAGAGTCACCCTGGAATCGCTCAGGACCCAGAGCGGTAGGAAGTCCCCATCATGGAGCCGTGCCCACTTACCTGGCAGTACCAATGTTTCTGTACTGGCACAGAAGCAAGTGCTTGAAGGTCTTCTTGAAGGTGGCATTGCAGAGGGCATAGCAAGCAGGATTGATCGTGCTGTTGACATAGCAGAGCCAGTAGCCGATGGACCACACGGTGTCGGGGACACAGCTCTGGCAGAAGGTGTTGACCAGCACCATGACATTGTAGGGTGTCCAGGTGACGATGAAGGCCAGCAAGATGGCGAAGATGGTCCGTGTCACCTTCCTCTCCCGTGCTGCCATCTGTCTCTTCTTCCTCACCTGGTTGCGAGCAATGCTGGCAAACTTGCGGGCCACGTTGGCAGCGGGGCGCAAGCCTGCGGGCGTGGCAGGGACTATCTCAATGGCCGTCACACACTCATTCCCCGTCTGCTTCGTTACGATCTGTATCTTGGACCACTTGGAGGCTGGATTGAGCACTCGTGGGCGTGTAGGCAGCGGGGTGGACGGGCTGCAGCCGGTCTCGGCTGTCGAGCCCTCGGTCAGGGGCCTCTCCCTGGTGTTCTGGGTGACGCTGGCTGAGCTGGAGTCATTGGAGGTATCTTTCTCCTCCGGGGGCCGTGGCGGTAGCAGGACCGGTGGAGGTGCCTCCTCTAGCCTTCCATTGCGGATCTCGTCCTTCCCCGACTCCACTGGCTTCCGGCTTGGGTTCTTACCACTCTGCTTCATCAGGGGGCTCCTGAGGAACGACAGGCTCTTGGCCTTCTTCTCCTTGGGCCCCTCAGGACGGTGCTTGTGGACCCGGCTACGGCTAGCCAGGGAGATGTGGATGTAGAGCACGGTCATGATGACCACAGGCAAGTAGAAAGCCGCAATGGCCGTGCCGAAGGTGACCGCCGGGTTGGACAGGAACTGGATGAAGCACTGGTTGTCCGGCACCGTCCGCTCCCCTACTACAAACTGCCAGAAGAGTATGGCCGGAGCCCAGAGGACGAAGGACAGCACCCAGGCCGCGGCGATCATGAGGCCCGCCATCTTGGTAGTTCGGCGGGCTGGGTAGGTGAGGGGCTTGGTCACGCAGAAGTAGCGGTCAAAGCTAATGATGAGCAGGTTCATTACGGAGGCGTTGCTGACCACATAATCCAGCGCCAGCCACAAGTCACAGACCACAGCCCCAAGAGGCCAGTAGCCCTTGATGATGTACACGGTGTAGAGATTCATGGAGAAGGCCCCAATGATGAGGTCGGCACAGGCCAGGCTGAACAGGAAGTAGTTGTTGACCGTCTGCAGCTGGCGGTTGACCTTGATGGAGAGCATGACGAGGATATTGCCCACAACTGTCACCAGGCTCAGGGAGCCGGTCACGGTGGCAATGAACACCATCTCCACTGTCTCGTATCGGTTGGGTGCCGCGGGCATCGCCTGCACGGACTGGTCCGACTGGTTGCTGGAGCTGTTGTTGACTGGAGTGAAGTTTGCCATCCCGTCTGAGTGGTTAGGGCTGGGCACCAGAGGGGGCACCAGATGGGATCACAGGTAGACTCTGAGGAGACAGAGAAAGGTGGTTGAAGGTGGAAGAGTGGAATGAGGGGGCAGCAGGCCCCAGGGCCTCCCTTCACCTCCTCCACCAATGCCCCACCCCCACCCCTCCCCCCACCTCTGCCCCCAGGCTCATCTGGCCCCTCAGCCCTTCCAGAGTTTGGCACTGACATTGTATGTGTTTTCAGCAGTAACAGAAGCAAAGGAATAGGTATGGATTTTATTGGCGTCTAGGGAGCTCCTAGGTGAAAAAACTCTACCAGTCTAGGTGGGTGCCTTGTCTTATTAGTCTGAATACTAATGATAGTCACAACAGGTCACACTTAAACAGAACTTTTACAGAAGGGATTTCCTTTGAGCCTCGAAACAACCCCAGTGATGTAGTAGGTGTTTTCAGCTCCATTTTAGAGATGGGGAAACTGAGGCCCGAATCAGTGAAGTCATTAGCTCTGTGGCCCTGTCACACAAACCCAGCTCTGCCTAACTTTGAAAATGGTCTTCTGCCCACTGTTCTACCACACAGCTTCTCCCACCACATCCCCATGATGTAGATGGTCCAAACCTGGCGCCAGCGAAGGGTTGGCCCAGTTAGGGTCAGGCCTTGGGCTTCCTTGTTTGTAAAATGAGGCGGTCACCGTGTCGTCTCTGGAGCCGAGGATCTGCGTGATTCACATATGACTGCTGTCGATAAGAGACAGGATCCTGAGTTTAGAATTCGGGGACTCCGCTTCCATTTACCGCTTCCCACCTGGGTGACCCTGGCCAACTCACATCCCCCTTGCGGAACCTGTTTCCTCATCTGTGTTGGACAAGGTGATCCCTAAAGTACCTTCTGGTTCTGAGGCCCCTGACCAGAGGATGGGCTGGCTGGGTTCTCAGATCTGTCAGCTGGTGGAGGTGGAAAGAATCTCCCAGCTCCTCAAGGCATCACTTCTGCAAAGCACACATCTAGGGGATGTCCCATGTCTCCACTCGCCCGCCATTCCCCATCCCTGTGACCCCCTTCTTTGGCTACCATCCCCTCTCTTTATAAGTTGGTAAGATCCTAGAAGGTCTCACTTCGGGACTTTGGACTCCCGGGCACAGTCTGATGCATAGTAGGTGCTTTGAATAAATGCTTTTTTGCTCATTCATTCCACCCCTTTGATCAGTCAGACAACCAGCACTCACTGTGTGCTGGGCACTGTACTCAGCCCAGCATAAACAAGGACAAAAGCAAGGCTGCCTACCCTTAGAGAGCCTCCATTCTGATGGGCAAATAGAGCCAGGTCTGTGTGAGACGCAGACAGAGGAGACGGGAGGTAATCTCTGAGAGAAGGGACTGGCAGTGAGGTAGAAGCCAGAGATGAAGGAGAGACCACCCCAGGTATGTCCAGTAAGGGAATGTGGTGTCACTGAAGAGGGAAGGGAGCAAGCCCTTGATTAATGGCCTTCTGGGTGCTGGCGCATCTGACCTGACAACAACCCTGGGGGGAAGGTACTATTATGTCCCCATTTCACAGGTGAGGAAACTCAGGCAGACAGAAGTTAAAGTGACTTGTCCACAGCCACCTAGCTGGCAAGTGTTGGGCTGGATTTGAACTCAGGTCTTCTTGGCTCCAGTATTAGAGTTCTATTCACTTTGCCTTCTAGCTGCCTCTGTATTGGCAAAGAGGCCAATATGGTGTCTGGAGGGGAGTGAAGTATAAGACTGGGAAGGTAAATGCCAGAGGTTTTCTATGTGCTCTGGAAGGTAATTGGAACCCACCGGAATTCATGGAGGAGGAGTTCAGCGTCCCCTTTGGGAGCTGAGTGGGGGCAGGTGGGCAGAAACCCGAGGCAGGGAGGCATGTTGGGAGGCTCTCGCCTTGGTCCAGCCAAGGGGTGAGAAGAGCAAGGCCCAGGACAGTGGCCATGGGAGAAACCAGAATGTAGACATGTCAGCCTTGGGCCATGGATCTGATGCAGTGGGTGGCGACAGGGTGGAGGGGACACTACAATTGGGGGCTGGGGGGCCTGGAAGGATAGTGGTACTGTTTGGGGCTCTGGGGGTGGTGGGAAGAGGGGAAGGACACTTGAGTGTGAGGTACCCACCAGACACCCAGTACAGATGTCTACAAGGCAGTAGGCACTTTGGAAGAGTCTAGGGGTGAGTACGTGGACCTGGTGATGGCAGCAGCTACGGGAGCTGACGGCTCTGCAAGGCAGAGCAGGGGAGAAAAGAAAGGGCCTGAGGACACCCTCAGGTGTCCCCTTGTGAGCAGGTACAAAGTGGAGCTCACAGCCTTAGTGACCAAGAGCCCCGAAGCCAGCAACCAAAGGATGGGATGTGGACTGGCGTGACTTTGCAGCTCCTAAGTCCAACAGCTCCATTTTACAGGTGAAGAAACTGAAGCCCAAAGTCACCCAAGTACTAAAATCCAGAGTGTAGGGAAAAGTCTGTTTCTCTTCTCCCTACTCTAAGCCTCAGTTACCTCCTCTGTAAAATGGGTGGGTATTTGGATTAAAAGGTATATTTAAAGCTCCTTCCAGTCTTCAGAGGGAACTTCATCCCCAGGCCAGGCCAGAGACAAGTGGCCCCTATGGGCACCGGCCTAAGAAGAGCCAGCTGGCAGGGCAGGGAGGCGGTGGGAAGAGCCTTGAGTGTCAGACCAGAGCCCAGACAGACTGCTGATGCAGAGACTCCTTTCCCGTTTGTCAGTTCCAGGCTGGGCTCTCCCTCCAGCTTCACTGCCTGAGCCATCTGTGAGCCTGCCTGGGGGTCACGGGCTCCCTGGAGCTGCTGACAGCCCACTCCCCCGTCCCTCCTGCTACAGGCGTGTTTACAGCTCGGACTCCAATGTAAAAATCACATGCAAGTTTCCTTTTCCTACCATGGAACCCTCCCCCCAGGCCCTCCCACGGCAGCCCAGGCAGCTCCGGTTGCCTTTCTCCTCCAGTCTCACATGTGCTGTAGCACGGCTCGCAGGCCCACACCTGGCCCAGTGTGCACGCTCAAGGGCTGACACTCCTTGACACACCCACAGCTGAAGGCACTGTCACACTCACACATGCTCACACTCAGTCACATGCTCACACACACTCACACATATACTCACACAGTCACACACACATACACGCTCACATACGTACACTGTCACACAAACATGCTCACACACATACACAAAGACACTCACACATGTACACACTCCTACATGTATACTCAGTCACACAAACACACAGTCACATGCTCACACACATGCTCACACACATGCTCATGCACACACATACATGCTCACACACATATAGTCACACAAACATGCTCACACTCACATACATACACATATACTCAGTCACATACTCACACACATACACAAACACACACACTCACACTCACCAGCTCCAGCAGCAGCCCAAGCACTCTTCAACTCTTCACTTGTAAATAGCCCTGAAGTAGCCCCTTGTTAAGGCACAGGTGTACAAAAGAGGACACCGTGCCCAGTGTTCGGAGGGTCCTCAGGCAGAGCCTTCCCCATAAGGACCCACAGGTAGGCGGAGGGGAGGCCCGGACATCAGGAGCCCTGCCATGAGCTCTTGGGGTGATTTTGGATAACTCTGTTTTCATCATCCATAAAATGAAAGGATTAGACTAGATAATCTTGTTCTACTTTGACATTCCATGTTCCAAGGTCCCTCCCAGCCATGATATTCTGGGTTCTAAGGCTCTTCCCAACCCTGATATTCCATGTCACAAGACCCGTCCCAGCTCTGACACTGTAAGTTCTAAGCCCTTCCCAGCTCTAATACTCTATGCGTTAAGCTTCCTTTTCTGATAGATGATAGACAAAAGACAAAGCTTTGTCCTGAAGGCCCTCCACTACCAACCCTGGTGTGAACCCGGGGGTAGGAGGCTGGGTGCCAAGACCTGCCCTTCCTCTGGGCCTTGCTACTCTTAGTGGGTAAGTGCCCACCCCCCAACCCCAGAGGAGAAAGCAGTCAGGGTGGAGGTCAGCACCACGGACACAGGCTTAAGGCAAGGCTCTGTGCTAAGGGTCCACAAGGCTATCACCTACCCTGGGAATGTCCCAAATGTGGGTCTGAAATTATCCTAAGGGATGTGGGGAGAGTAGCAAGGGACCCCCAAGCCTGGAGGGATAGAGGCCAAAGCATGGGAGGAGGAAGAACATGAGAGCAGGGTGGGGGAAGCTGTGCCTAGGAGGCACTGGAAGCCTGGAGGTGGGCCCGAGTCAACCCTTTTTAGCTTCTAAACCCCCATCTCCCTGTCACTGCTCTGGGGGCCTACCTGGGCTTCCTCACCCTGCCTCTCTTCCCCACTGCGCATGAATTCCTACCAAGCAGCAGCTCTTGCTCAGATCAAATGCCAGTAGAAATGAGGGTCACCAAGAAACTTCAGGGCAGGGGATGAGGTAGGAGAACCACAGCCAAGGAGAACCAGCTTCCCTTTGCCTGCCTGGGCCTTGGCTCCCCCCAGTGCCTTGGAAGGTGCTTCAGGCTAAAGGTAGTGCTCCTCTGTGCTCAGTGGGTAAACATTCCATTCCTGAATTCACCTCTCTGCACCTCAGTTTGCCCATTTGTAAAATGAAGAACTTGAATTAGACGACATTTAAGAACCTACCCAGCTCTGACCCTCTAGGTCCTAAGGTCTATCCCAGCTCTAATCTCTCCCAGGTTTGACATTCTAGGTTCTCAGGACATTCTAGGTTCTAAGTTCTCCCCCCACCCCATTCTGACATTCTAGGTCCTAAGGTCCTTCCCAGGTTCTAAGGTTCCTCTCACCCCCACCCCAGTTCTGACATTCTAGGTTCTAAGGTTATAGACGTCCATCTGGGAAATGGCTCAGGTCTAATCTGGACCCCAAGCCAGGAACCAGACCTTGCCAGATCCTGTCTGTACTATGGATCTCATAGTTGAGGCCAGCAATCTCTGTCACCTGTTTTGGCAACAGTACATCCTAGACCTGGGGCTGTGTCTCTATCCAATCTTCTCTGTCCCCAGGATGTCTGACACAGAGTCTCCTGATGACTCCTCCCCAAATACTTCTATTCCCTTCCCCCCATGACAAGAATTCAGTTGCCTTGAGTCCCACCGGCTTGGGAACTGCCAGACTAGGAGAGCTGAAAGGGACCTTGGGAAAAGGGCAACGGAGCTGGCTTTGGATTCGATGCCCCCTCAGACACTAATGCCTCAGTTTCCCCATTTAGAAAATGGAGGTCTTTGTGTGTCTAGCACTTACCTCACAGGTCGCTATGAGGTTAAAAGAGTTGATGTCTGTAAAAATGCTTTGCAGAAGGCAGCAGGGGGGATGGAGAAGGGACTGGAAGACCTGAGTTCAAATCTTGCCTTTAATACCTCCTGGCTCTGTGAGTGTAGGCAAATCACTTCCATCTCTTGGTGCCCAAGCCTCTTTAAAAAGTCCTAAGTGGAAGACCAGCTGCTCATCTGCCCTGGTAGAGGGAAAGTCCTCACCAGGGACCTTTCTACATCAATAAAAATCACTCCAGGAAAAAACAATTCTTTGAAAACCTCACAGCATTGTGTAAATGTCAATCCAAGCCTCTCATTTTACAAATGAGGGGAATAATGCACAAAGAGGGGGGAAGGAGATTTATTCAAGGTCATTCAGAGCTGGGATTTGAACCCAAGCCCCCAGACTTTGACTCCAGCCCTCTCTCTTCTAAGGAAGCTATGGGTCCCCCCTCTCTGCTCTGTTAGGGACTCCCTGACTCCTGTGCGAGGGATCGGTGCCTTCCCTTTGACTTTCTCTCCTATTTACATGGTTTCTGTCTTGTAGGTAAGTGGGGGCTGTGTGCTCCCAGAGCCTGGAACAGTTCAGGGCCTGACACACAGAGAGCTCTTGATGAATGTTCCGTTGTTGCAGCTGAGGAAATGGAGGTCCAGACAGAAGTGATTTACTCAAGGTCACAAAGTTGGTGCAGGACAAAGTCCAGGGGAGAAGTCATGTTTTTGGATTTCCACACCCAGTGTGCTTTTCTCTGCCCTCCCCTTCATGGTGATAGGTGGACACTTCCTTCAAGGATGCCTCCAGATTGAGAGGAGATGGATGGTGTGTGTATGTGAATATGTGTGTGAGTGTGTGGGGGGGGGGGGCTGTCAGGGAGAGTGGCAGAGGAAGGGTTTGTGAAGCTGGGTACTGGCACGGTCCTGGCCTGGAAGGGATCCCAGCGGTGTCACACTCATGGGTTTGTGAGGGGGCAGGAGTAGGAAATGGGATCCTGCGTTTTTTTCCCCTTTGACTCTCCAGGGTCTTAGTCACTCGGCAGTACAAGGGGAGAAAGGCAGGCACCAGCTCCAGCTCCAGACAGGGAAGAACTCGGGGAGGGGGGGCGGGGGGGTCATCCATCGTGGGGTCCTGCTGGGGTTTGTGCCTGCAGCAAGGAGCCATCCCCCTGGGGAGAGGAATGGACAGAACACTCCGCCCCCCCCCCCCCTCCCAAAGCTGTTGTCCATCTCCAGCACAGTCCTGACTTGGCCAGGCAGGTAGGCAGGGTCTGCCTCCTGAAGAGACAGCAGTCATCACTAGATGGTGCTGTTGGTCCTACCAGATGCTTAGCAGAATTCTACCTTCTGATGGAGCCAGAGCTTTGGGAGAAGGGGAAATGATGGAGAAGGGGAGAAGGGGAGGGGTTGGAAAGAAGGGCAGAGGGAGGTCCTGGTCTCACTTTGGAGAGAGTGAATTGGGTCTAGAGTCACACCTACCTAGGAGAGGGGGATGCTGAGGATGATTTCCCAGGTCGGGCTCAGGGGTTCTCGGCCATGCTCTGAGTTCTGGAAGGAGACCAGGGCTGACCAGAGCGGGGTGGGCAGTTAGTGATGTCTGCCTTTCCTGAACCTGGAGAGGCTGAGGGCGAAGGTGGGACAGTGATCAGGGAGGGACCTGGGGGGGAACAGGAATGGAAGGGAGGGAGCTGATTGCAATCGGCATGCGTATTTTTTGTCTAGGGCCTCTCCCACATTCACATACTGAGTGTGTGCGTGTGTGGATGGACCCCGTGCATGCATGTAAATGGGCATATGTAGACAGGCATGCGGCCAATGCTGTATAGATTTGTATAGGCTCAGGGCCTTAAAATGTCAGGCTTTGGAGGAGGAGGGCAGCACATAACAACTGAGAAGAAAAAAAGAGAAGAGGTGCTAGCTACCCCCTGGGCGTGACTTTTCAGGCCCCAGCCCAGGCTCCTTCTCTGTGGAAAAAACAGGGGAAGATGGAGATGCTGAGGGATCCAGAGACTCTGTAGGGGAAACGGGCAGAGACTTCATTTGGTGTGGCTGGGAAGCCCTTCCCACCTCTTCGAGGACTAGCCTTGCAAGATCAAATTCTCTCACTCTTATCCCAAGTCAGAAATTAGGGGGAAAAAATCCAGTTTCAAATCTCTCGTGCTCCACTAAGGGGAGGGAGGTGAGGGTGGGGGTGGGGGTCGAGAAGATGCCAGGCTAATTCCAGCTTCCTTCTCCCCTTGGGCCAAAGGAGGTCCTTTTAGAGGGGCAGAAAGCTTCCAGTTTCTGCTCTGCATGCCCCTCTTGCCCCCCAAGTGTGACGGGAGCTTAGGCCCTCCCCATCCATCAGGACACAGGGGCTTTGACCTGGGGTTTCAGGATCATTTAAAAGTTCATACTTTTTTGTGACTGTCCAAGGTAAAAGGGAGAAGTGGCCACAGCCTTGAGGAACTGGCTGGCATTCTTTCTTCAGGACCAGGGAAAGCTTAGAATCTTATGGAGCTGCCACACGAGGCCCTGGCACCTAATTAGGTGCTTGAATCTAGAGAGCTCCGATGGGAAGCAGTGGATCAGCCCTGTGCATCACTGGATCAGAGAAAACATTTGGGGCTCGCCTATCTGGAACTCAGGAAGACAGGTCGCAGGAAGAGTTCTAGGCCCCACAGGGTCAGGGTCAGAGCAGAGGGCAGCTGCAGCTAGGTGTTGCCCAGATCTGGTTCTATAGTAAGCTCAGGGCTCTGGAAGACGCTGGCAGGAGGGGAGGCCCCTGGGGATTGTGCTCCTGTGTCCAGGTCCCTAGCTGCATGCAGTGGGAAAATGCGATCCCTAAAACTGTTTCCAGGATGGGTGGGTGAGGGAACTCCCTGAGCCCTTGGCTGTTATCTAGTCTAGAGTGAGCTCTGGGGTCCTTAGTGACAGCACCTGCAGCTGCTCCAGGGTCAGTCTCCACCCGAGTCTCCCTCCAGTCCCCAGAGATAGCAAGGGGAACTCAGCCCTGGGAGCCGTCTTAGGGTGCCGTGTTGCCACACTGCTCAACAACCACTGCCGCCTGAGGTCACCCATGGTGATGACGCCATGAACCCGATTTTGGTGACTCGGTTCTCCCGGGGACTGGAGACGCATGGAAACTACAGTCTTGCCCTGTGGGGTCGCGGTCCCCACTAGTTCTCTCCTTCCCCAGGATTGGGGGTGGTGGGAGGTCCTAAGGTGGTTGAAAAGATCCATTGGAGTCCTGTCTCCCTTGGGGGGGGGGGTCCTTGAAGAGAGCTAGAGAAGGGAATGTGGAGTCCCGAGGGTGCGGCCCAGGTTATACCATACATAAAAAACCCTGGGGGATGGATGGGTGGGTGGGAGCTCACGGACACACATGAGGCCGCAGCTCAAGGAGTGGGGCTCAGGCACCGGACTTGCCTGAGTGAGGTGCACACAGGGGGAGAAATGGTCCCTGATTGGACTTGTCGCCGCTCCTGAGGATCCTGAATCAGGAGGAAGGCTTTCCCGGGTAGGCATAGGAGTGGCGCTGCCAGAGGCTGTAGCGGAACCGCAGAGACTGGAAGCTCCCCTCGCCCCCACCCCCAAGGCCGGGGGCTCGGAGCCAGGGGCCCCAGGGCCATTTCGGAGCTCAAAACCCAGGTGAAGTGGAAAGCGGACGCCCGCCCGCCTGTCCGGGGCCGCTCCTGGGCTGTGCGCTGCCCGACGCCCATCCACCCACGGGTCCATCCCTGCGGCTCGAAGCGTTCCTCCTTCTCTCTGGCGGCCTCTCGTTCCTGACCCCCCCCCCCAGACCCCAGGGCGCCCCTGTAGGGCTCTAGATACCCTCCTAGGGTCCAGCAGTGCGTCGGTCTGCTCGTCCAGCCCCGGCGGGCGCATCCCGCACCCTCTCCGACTGCACTTACCCTGTTGGGCTGCGCTGCTCCGGGCTGCCCCGAGGCTCCTTCAGCGCCCCGGTGGGATAGCCAGGGGGTCGGGTGCGGACTGGGCGGGCAGAGCCGGAGGGGTCGGGCGAGGGGCGTCGGGCAGGGACCCAGGTGGCCGTCGCGGGGAGCGTGCTGGCGCTGAGGCGGGAGGGGGGCAGCGGCGGTGGCGGCCGCGGGAGTGCGGAGGGTACGGCCCCTGCTCAGTCCGCGGCTCCCGGCGGCTGTGGCTCCGACTCTCTCACCCTCGCACTTTTCCCCGAGCCTCGTGATGTCACGGAGAGCCAGCCAATCAATGCGGGGCAGCCCCACGGGCTGCCGGCTCCGCTCGTCTCCCCTCGTTGCGCCTCCCTCCGCGCCCGCCGCGCGCTCCCCTCAGCGGTGCTGCGCTCCGCTCTTCGGCTAACCCGACGGGTGCCTGCGGGAGCCGAGCCGCTGGCCCTCGGGGCTCCGGCGGTAGCCTCCCGAATGAGCCCGGGGCTGCTGCAGCCAGGCGCCCGGGCGCGAGGGGCGGGGCGCGGGCATCTGGGGGAAGGTACCACTCTCCCCAGGAGAGGGAGCCCCGAGTCCGCCCCCACCCCCGGGCTCAGCTCGAGACTCCCGACGTCCCTTCCTGCCCTCTGTCCAGGGTCGCCATGAGGTGTATCGTTGGGAAAACGCCGCACCTGTGGCTCTGAGCAGGAGGACGGGTCCCCGAAGTCACTGGACGTGAGGTCCTGAGAATTCCTTGTGGCCGAGAACTTCTTCGGGAATCCTGGCACCCTGGGCAGGGCAGTTCGTGGAAGGCAGGGGTGGGGGTAGGGACGGCTGGGGTGGGGGAGGTAGATGGGAAGGACGAGAGGGGGCCATGGAGAAGTAGAGACCCCTGTGTATCCCATCCTTGACATGCCCATTCCTTTCCCCTGACTTGGAGGTCTGGGCCCCGGGATGGGCGAAGACTCCTCTCGTAAGGTCCACCCTTCAGATCCCTTCGAAATCCTCCGAAACGAGCGCACCTCACTGTCGGTGGCTAAATGGGCACTATAGGTAATGGGTGGGGCCTTGGGATGGTGTCGAGTGCACTGGCTGCCGAGCTTCCCATCCGTAGGGATTCCTGGCAGTGTGGGGCCCACAATTCTAAGCCTGGGGCACCTTGATGAGACCCGGCCAGGGGCGGGTATCCGGGTGGCTGAGGCTCTGCTCCGAGCTCTTCGAATTCCCCCGCCCCAGCTGCTCAGCCTGCCCGCACCTCCTTCGCCAGTGGCCACAGGGTGTGAAGTGGGGAAGAGTCACGTTCAAGGCCTTCCTGGATTCCGCTCTGTGTAGCAGGGACTGTCACCACATGTATCCCCTTCCCCCAACCTTGCAGAGATGCTTCGAATAGGCTCTCCCAGGATGCTATAAACGGGTTCGTTCTTTCTAAGGCAGAACCTAAACCCCGCCCAGCCCCCGTCCTCGGGGACCTAAGCCTTCTCGGTTCTTTCTTAAGGTAGCCTTCTACCCCCTAATCTACCAGGCCCTTCCTCTATCCGGCCCGGCTGCCAGGGGACCGGGGCCTTGCGGGATACGGAGCGACGAGCGAGGGTGGTGGGCGGGACAGGGGGGAAGGGAGCTCCCTGGCAGCCAGGGGCCTGTCTCTGCGCACACCCCAAAGTAACGGGATCAGCTGCTTTGCAGTAGCTGATGGGATGGGCTCTGAAAAGCTGACAGGCATTTTAGGGGCCTCTGAAATAGCCCCTGGGGCAGGAGGCTGGATGGATCAAGCGAGCGCCTCGTCCTTGGACATAGTCTAGCACCTCGTTCTTGGGGCATTCCTGGGTATTGCTCTAGCACCTCGTTCCTGGGCACTGTTCTAGCACCCCATCCTTGGGCACTGCTCTAGAGAAAGCTTTTGTGAGTCTCGGCCAAGGCTCCATAAGCGCCCTCTCATACTTGTGCCCCTTTGAGCCCTGCCACAAGCTGCAGAACCTCAAAAATTCACAAACACCACAGCCCGGGACTTCCTGAAATTCAAAATACAGGCGTTTCTAAAAATTCGTCTGAAGACTCTTCCTGAGTGTTGAATCCCACCTTGCATATGCCTAACCTAGGTCTTATTCTACCCCTAGTGAATGAAGGAGGTGGGGGGGGGGGAGTCTGTTTCAAGGCAGGTTCTTCAGTGTGGGAGGTTTTCAAGAGCAGGGAGAGGGACCTAGGAGTATTCTGAGCACTTGGAAGTAGGAAGTGCTCGACACTCGGTAGAGCAGGCAGAGAGCCCTTGCTTCCTGGTGCAGGAAATCAAACATTCGGAGGGGACAAATCTATGGTCGAGCTGGGTCCTCACTACCTGTTCCCTCCCAAATACCAGAGGTCTTCAGAATCCCAGGCAGGTCAGAGAAGTTTCCATGCGGTTTTCTTACGTCAAACCAGGGAGCACCAGTCACTTGTCCATATGTGGCTGAGCCCTCACAGGACTTGGCCCAGAAAATGGGAGGCAGAGACCCACTCCCAGGCCAGAGAAGAGGTCAGCACCCAACCCTGGATATTTTTTTGGGAAAGCTGCTCCAATCCAAGGCTCTGTCCTTCCCCAGCCACTCCCAAATGTCCTAGCTTAATGAGTGACCTTTTGCATATGCATCTTAAAATACAGGTGTCACCCTTTGGAATGGCAGAAGGGAGAATGAAACAAAGCAATGGCTAGGCAGAGAATGCCTTTTCCTTCACTACCACCTCATTCCTGGGGCTCCAGCTTGGATTCCATCTCCTTTTGGAAGGTTCCATGCGTACCACAAAACCCAGGGGCCCTGCCACGATAGCGTTCAATGAGTATTTCCCGGTTTCTCCAATTTTGCCTTCTTGGCTCCTTGTGGGCACAGTGGTGGGCATATAGGTGTCACCAGGGAGAACAAGAGATAATGTGTAGTTTCCCTCACCTACATCTTCGCAGGAGAGCCCAAGTTAATGCACTATCTTGTCTCACCGAGTTCTGCTAATGGTACTAACATTTATAGATTTGTACAAATGAATGTTGACTGAGATTGCTTTCACATTATGTCACCTGACGCTGGGCCAGGGTAGGAGCAGGGGGCCAGACTGGGTCCTTCAGACACTGGATGGAAGTGGCCAATGCAGCCTAGCCCAGCTGGAGAACGCAGGAAACCAGGAAGCCCTTGAAGGGGGTCCATCCAAGCAGGTCACAGCCCCTTTTCCTGGTTTACAAATCACTTTTGCTTTTTGGCCAGGGAAGCATCCTTGGGGTGGTCGAGCTCTTCAGAACAAAGACATCTGAAAATGGGTATTGCTGGGGTTCCAGGGAAGGAGCACGGTGATGGACAGGCAGTCACCAGGGTCAGATGACTCGGGCACTCAGACCAAGTGTTGGGGACTGTGCTATGCTAGCTGTCAGCACGCCCTGCCAGGAAGAAGCCAAAGGAGGCATTTTGGGGAAGGGCGTGAGGAGCAGCCCCTGTGGGCCCAGAGCAATGCAGAAGCACAACACAGAGAAGAACAGAAGGGCAGCCATCCTTTTAATGACATTCATCTTTGGTGTTTCCCTTGTTAGCAGTCAGACTATCCCCTCTCCTCCCACCAAAATGTCTCTAGGATGAATTACAAACAGAAAGGAAATCACATTTCTTTATACTAAAAACAAAATCATCAGAGCCTTGATTTCTCCACTAGAAACTACATGTACAGTTCAAGATTTCACATGCAACACCCGACATGACAGACTGACAACTCGCCCTCTGACCCGGAGCTGCACCCCTTGCCCAGCCCTGAGCCAGGCCGATGCCTAGGGTCATAATACTGACACATGAAGCCACTGCTCCGGCGGGCGCTGGGGAAGGGTCTTAGGAAGCCAACCCAGAAGAAGGCTGTCCTGTGACCCGCCCCTCCCCACCCCAAGCTCCCTGAGTGAGCTCCCGCCCACTAACCTCCATCACTTCCCTTTCCCTGGGGAAAAAAATCCTCAGTAAGTGAACTGACCCCATCACCATAGAGCTGTTCCCCCACCAGCTAAGATATTCCCAGAGCTCAGCCTGGATGCCCTGGTTTGAAGCCCTCTCTGGCTAAGAGAGCCAAGGGATGGATGTGAAGAAGCCCCGAGATAGGAGAGAGCTTGGAGGGGGCTGGGATACTCCTCCTTTCTGGTGGGTGAAAGTCCCAGTAGCCCTGCCCTGGGAACACAGTTGTCCTCACTTCAGGCTTTCCCCAGGGTTGGAAGACAATTTGTCCTCATGGCCGTTAGGCCTCTTCCTATCCCTTGCTCCATGAGGGAAGAGGACTCGTGAGAGAAACCCAATACCGTCTTCCCAGAGGCCCACTCTGCCCATTTTGGGCCGTGGTGCAGAGAGGGTAGTACCAAGTGACCACAGAACAGAGGAGTGGGCTGGTCATGAGGCTCTGGTGTGTCTGTGTGGGGAATGTGGCCCCAGCTTGCCCTCTCCTTCCTCCCTTGCACCCCATCAGATCTCCCCTTTGTGGCCAGCAGCTCCTCTGTGTGCACAGTTTCTAGTCAGTTATGAGGTCAGGTCTCTGCTCAGCAGTATGAGGGGTGGCACCCACAGGCACAGCTGTTTCTACCTATCCCTTGGCTCTCCACTAGGGCACCCAGTGCTGTCAGAAAGGTGGTTGTTGTTGGTCAGGTCACTGTATGAGATTGGTCCCACAGTGCTTGGGGAGGCTGGCCTGGCAGTGCCTGTCCGCTGGCTTAGGCCTCGCTCTGCCAGTGGCTCCAGCTCTGAGAGGCTGCGGCCCTCAGGCTCTGGGGCCAGCCCTCGAGAGGTGGAGGGCTGGGGAGCCGTACTGTCGCTCTGCCCTGGCTCTGTGCCTGTTTGGGAGCTTCTGTGGATCCGGTGGCTGACAATGATATTGTTGCCAAAGCCGCCCATCGAGGCCATGGTGGTGCTCTGCTCCCGCTGCACCACCGCCGTCATCCCGCCTTCAGCCATCAGCCTCTGGATCCTGGTGAGCGCATCTTCCCCTCCTGGCCCATACTCTGGACCCTCACCTGAAAGGCACAAAGGGGGCAAATTAGGGAAGACTGGACAAGTGATACCTGGGAACCTGAGAGGCTCCATACCTGGCTGCCTCGGGGGGATGTGGGAGGGGGATAATGGTGCAAATCTGCACCTGAGAAGGTGCAGTGACCAAGAATGACACCCCTAGCATTCATGACTCTCAAGGAGATGGAAGAGGCTTTACAGAGCATCGATTTACAGATGAGGAAACTGAGGCTTAGCCGGAAAAGTGAAGCCAGCCTAGATGTCTTTGCAGTACTACACACAGCGGCACTTCTCACCAGCTTGACTCCATGTAGAGAGCCTGGAGCTGCCCCTTAAACAATCTCACCCTCTGTCCAACACCTGGGAC
Source organism: Pseudochirops cupreus (assembly GCA_028627135.1). Taxonomy (NCBI): domain Eukaryota; kingdom Metazoa; phylum Chordata; class Mammalia; order Diprotodontia; family Pseudocheiridae; genus Pseudochirops; species Pseudochirops cupreus. The sequence continues at coordinate 19,699,650 of CM053583.1, read as the reverse complement.
AGAGAAACTCACAAGCACTGCCCAACATGCCCCCAGCCACTGGAGTGTCAGAGACCAAACCGTCTGATGCCATGACTTTACAAATGAGAAAAGTCACTTGCCCAACGCTGTACTAGCAGTTAGAAGGCAGTCACCATTTGAACCCGGGGCTCTGGCTTTTGTACTGAGGCCCCAACAGACTCCTTTGAGGCCCTCTCTTCCTTTGTGAAGACAACATCTCTTCCCTAAGAACCAGGAGACCACGTTCTGCATTAACTTGGTGCCTACCCTTGTACTCAGAGCCGTCATCTCTGCAGGGACGCATTCATTCTGTCCAAGCGTGCTCCTCCTCCCCTAAGGAAGGCTGGGGAGGTTCCTAGGCACCGGAGCTCAGTCCTGGCTTCTTCCATCCCTGCCCACCCAGAGCGAGAGGCTCTGGCTTCATAGCCCTCATCCCAGGCAGGCTGAGACCTGGGCAAGTGGCCAGTAGATCTTCAGAACCCGTTTCTTTCCGGTTTTTGCCTTTTGCTTTTCCCAGGGAGGTCTGATGCAGAACAAGCCAACTCCATCCCTCCGAGAGCTCCTCTTGCCCGGCAGATTGGAGAAGGAGAACAAGGGGGCCACAGGCCAATGTTTCTGCCTCGGCCTCCCTCTCCCTTTCACTGCTGAGGGGATTGGGCTGAGGTTTTTGGGGGCTGCCTGTGCTGGGCTGGATGGACTCAAAAGGATTTGTTTTCTCCAGCTGTTCCCTGACCTGCTTTTATTATTTTTTTGTTGACGGCTAGTTTTTTAACAAGTCCTCCCTTAGTCACTCACTGTCCCCGTCCCTTCTGTTTGTCTCGTTAGAGTCAAGTTTCCAGGGCACTTTGACCCCCACCATTTCAGAGGCCCCATTAAATTCTCCTCTCTAAGGCTCACGCTTCCCCCAGGCCCCTCAGGCAGCAGGAGTGAGCCACTGGATTCTGCTGCCTCCAGCTTGTCTCCAGACTCACTAGAGAACTCCCTGCACTGGCCTGCCTCCACAAAACCCCTCAGGCAGAAGAAGGCACAGCGAGGAGGTTTTGCTTAAAGGGTTTGCCTTCTTGTGGGAGATTCTCTAACAAGAATAGGTAACCCTGAGATCCCCAGCAGGGGAGTGGTAACTGTGGATGGCCCTGGCTAGTTGTACACACCGCTAACTTCCACCATTCCCTGAATGGAAGAGAGGCCTGCTGCTTTCCAAGAACTTGGTCTGCAGTGAAACTATCCCCAGTACTGTCCCAGGGCATGTGCTGGGCTGGCAGGAGGCCCCCTGGCATTAGGGCTTAAGATGCTGGGCTCTGTGCCTAGTAAGTTAGCGACTTTTGTAGTGACCTGTTTCCAGGGGCAGGACAGTGTCATAGGGGCCGCTGCTGGGGCCCAGAGAGCCTAGCAGCAGGGCAGGAAGAAGGCCAGTCCTGCTTCTTCGGAGTAGCTTTCAGCTAAAGCCCTCAAGTTGGGGCCAAGGGCCAGGCTGAAGGGGGCATGTGACATGGCCACCCTCAGTCTCCACCTCCGCATCCAGCATGAGCCAGGAAGAGAGTCTGCAGGGGTTCACCTTAGGTGGGCAGAGAGCTTTGTCTTTCCTGGGTGTCTGGAGCAAACACTATCAACTGCTTTCCTCACCCAGGGGGTTCCCTGGGAAATGGTTGTGGAGTCAGGGTTCTGGAGACAACAGGACATCAGTCTTTCCTCTGGGAGCAGAGAATTCAGTGCAGACTCCAGACCTTCTCAGCAAGCTCTAGGCCACATTCTGTATTCAGGAGCTGCTGGATCAACTCTTTGCCACAATGCCCTGGAAGGGAGATTGGCTGGAAGTGGAGGCTTCACTGAGACCTCAATTAGCCCTCAAGTCCCCTCTCCACCATACCCCAGGGCCTTGATCACCAGGCAGGACCTGCAGGGAAGGAGCTGACCCAAAAGATGTAGCAGCAGAAGAGCCAGGGAGGACAAGGAGTCTCTGGGGAAGAGGAGCAGCAGCCCTCTCACAGCCTGGCCTTCCTATAAGGTCACAGCCAGGGGACAGGAACGTTGGACAGCAGCAGGAGGAAGAGTGCCAGGCCCCCAGCATCTCCTCAGCTTAAGCTCTGCACTCTGCCCCCATCCCCTCATTAGCCAGAGGAGTGTGGGACCCTGATCTGGAGCTCTGCTCCAGAGGCAGCTGAGCTGCCCCCTGCAAACGTCCTCTGTACAGCACTTGCTCTGGCAAGAACTCAACAGATTGCAATCAAATTTTTATAGAACCAGAAAATTAGAGTGGTCTTATAACCCTCGAGCACTGGCTGATGGGAAAGAACTGGGGGTGGGCAGGCAATTAGCAAAAGTACAGCTCTTTTCCCATTAATTATGAGCTGCCTCCCCTCCCCCACCAGGAGGCAGGGGAACCCCTTTAACAGCTGAGAACATAACCACGTGCAGCTCTGGAGAGCTGGGGATCCAGAGGTGGGTCCCTTCCTGCCCCCCTATGCTTGCCCAAGATGTTTTGCCAACCAGCTTTTGGCTGATTGTTTTGTAGGCTGGGGGGATGGGGTGAAGAGATCATCTTTCTGCTGCATGATAAGGAAATTCAGGGCCAAAGAGGGGGGTTGAGCCAAGTCACAACCTTGGTTCATGGCCACTCCTTCCTTCTGGCTCCACTCTTGACTCAGTGGGTCAAAAAACCCTAAGAAAACCCATTTGAAAAGCAGACTCCATGAGGAGAGCCAAGGCAGCTGCTGCCACACCCAATCCATCCCTCTGCTGCCATGAGTTCTTGTACTACCCATCTTCTTCGGCAAATCCTTCTAAAGTGACTAATGTTGGCCAGAGCAGGGTGATCCTGTAGGAGGGCTCATGTCACTGGTGTCCAGAATATCTGTATTGTTGTATAACTGGAAAAGAGGTAGCAGGGTTTCCTTTAAGAGCCAAGATTCCTGCAAACCCCAAGCTTCTCAGACCAGCAGACTCCAGATGTACTGGGCTTCTGGTTGCCTCAGTCCATGCAGGGATCTGGCAGGAGTGGCTACAGGGCCCATGCGCTCTGGTTCTATGCTGGCTAACAGGGTTACTATGGTATGTACTGATGGCTGTACCCTAGAGGCCAGTGTGGTTCCTGGCCACTCCCTGTCCCCTGCTCTGTTCTGTGGCTTCAGAGCCCAGCGCTTGGAGGCCAAAAGCCATGGCTTCGGCTTCACAGAAATCCTGTGCTTATCTGGTTCGGGAGACAGAAGTAGCTCTCAGCTACCCTGCCCTTGACGTGGCTCAATGTCAAATCTGGTTCCTGGGCCAGCTGCTCAAGTGCCCTCCCTGACAGAGTTCCAAACAACGAGGAGGCAGTTTGTGAGCAGCATGGAGCAAGATGGGGCCCATCAGAGACGGAGCTTGAAAGTGCTCAATCCTTCGCTCATGCTAGGGAGATGGGCGCTTCCCTGTGGGGAGCCAGGCGATGGTAAGCCACTCCTGAGGGTGACTCGGGAAAACTCTGCTTGGTCCCCACTGGGTTCCCTCCTTGGGTGGTCCCTCTCAGCCACAAAAGTGTCTGCTTGTCAGCTGCCTTGTTTGAAGCCTGGGCTGGCTCAGGATGGTAAGAAAGCTTAGGAGTGAGAACAGGCTGTTTAACACAAGCGATGACAGACTCCTAAGAGGCTTGGGCTTTGCTGTTTCAAAGTGCTAATTGGTTCTTACAAGTTGGAGGCCAGCACCCAGCATGGGGGCTAAAGCTGACTGTACCCCACCCACCAGGGGCAGGGCGGGGCCCTCCACTGACTGGAGGGGAGTCATCCTCTGAAGGACAGAAGAGCCGATCTCAGGGCTCATTCAGCTTGGCCCCAGAGGACTGAAGCAGGAGCCCTGGTAGGAGAGGGCTGACAGGGAGAAACATTTCAAAGAAGGGGCTGCCTGGAAGAGTCAGGCTGATCAGGGGGCCGATTGTTGGCACTAGGAGGTGGGAAGTGGCCTCTGAGCTCCCTTCCTTCCAATTTGGTGAGTGTGAGGTCACAGCCTTTGTCTATATCTACCTGGAGAAGAGCAAAGACCCTACCACCATGCCTGCCTCTTATTGTTGTTGGCAGAGCCTTGAGGGTACATAGGTTTGCCCTGCCGATACCATGTGACACAGTAAGGCAGAGGGAATAGGGGACAGGGGAGTATGTCCCCAGAACTTGTTTTGAACTGGGAGTCAGGAGCAGAGCCCTCAGGGACAATTGGTAAACATGAGATCCCAGCATCCTCCTGACTTCCCTATGTGGACAATGAGACATGGAGAGGGAGAGGTTTCATACCCCTTTGTCTGGCTTCCAGGAAACACTGCCTCTACCTGGCATAGAGGAGATGGAGTCTCTGAGGGAGCTGTGAAAGTCACCTGGCTGGAAAGATAGCCAATTCATTGAGGAGCTTGGTCCAAGGAGAAGCTACCTGGATTAATAACATACTGGGGATTCACTATGAAAATCTCAGTTCAGGGAAAGCTCAACTCTCCACTAGACTCCTGAATGTATCAGGTACTTATCTCATATCAGCTGAGCCCAAAGGTAACTGCCTTGGAGGAGCATGGACTGCTGTTCTCCTCCCCCTCATACCCATCCCCATCCCCACCAGACAGCTCCTACCTTCGCCAGACCCTGAGGCTGCTGACCCGAGCTCCTGGACCTCCCTTTCCGTCTGGGTTTCGGCATTTTGTAGCTGAGGTGCCAAAGTCTGGGTGCCCTGAGATGTCACTGAAGTGGTCGGGTGCCGGGGTTGGAGGCCAATGGCATTCATTAAGCCCATGTCCCTGTCTGTCCTCCATGTGGCTCTGCTGCTTCTAGACAGAGAAAAACTGAAGTCAGGTCAGGCTTTCCCCAGCTCTCAGAGACACAGACTTTCCAGAGAGTGACCAGGCACAATTTTGAAAGAAGAGGGTTTGTTCTAGGTTTCCCATGTTTGGGGGACAGTTTTACCTTTACCTATATTCCTCCTCAAATTGACCTGGTCCAATTCTCTCCCTGGCTAGGGATGAGCCTTCTGAACCTGGTGAGGCTGGTCCCCATTGACAAACACTTAGCCTGTCACTGGACCTGTCCTCAAAGCCTTTAGCTTGGTAGAAACCTGAGAGAACTTGGGTTTTGCTGGCACAGGCACGGAGAACCCATGGTCAGCTCTCAGCCATGAGGAGGCATCACAGGAAGATGACAGTAAAGAGGCTGGATAATTCAATAATGAAAATGAACAGCACCAGCTGGGTGCCTTCGAATTAGATTCAAGTAACTCTGGGGAATTGAGGCTCTAAGACTCTCCAACCATCCTGGGGAATGAACAGTGGACTCTCCCTGGGCTATGTGGTACTCTCTTTCTCAAGACAAACCTCTTTTCTCCAATTAGCCTGTGTCTCTGCTTCCAGAACCTCACTTCGTTCCCCAAGACTTGGCCTTTCAGAAGCAGGAAATATAAGCCACATTCCAATTTCCTGGGCCAACAGGCTTCTAGTGGTCATCTAGCATGGGATATGACCTCCATGATCTACAGAGCAGGGACTCAGATGTAGCAAGGGAACAGAAGAACTGTAAAGAATGTTAGGGAAGAGAGAGAGAGAGAGAGGGAGAAGGAAGGAGAGGGATGGAGAGAGAGGGAAGGCGGGGGGAGAAAGGGAGAGAGGTGCATCATTCTAGCTGGCTGTTCTTTCCCTCCTCCCCAAACACTTACCCAGGCCTCTCACTGCTCCTGCTGTTGGAATGGACGGTGAAGACTGTCTCATTCAACTGGTCCCAGTAGTACTCAACACCAGAGTTTAAGGCCCTAAAAGGCAGAGGTGGTGGAGGAGAGGGTGTTGAAGGTATTAGAGAGGAGACCATGAAACCTTTGGCTCCCCAACCCATTCCCCATGACTTTGTGAGCTTGGGCCTGGAAGTATTCATCTCTTCCCTTTCCTAGGGATGGAGAGAGAAAATGGAGGAGGGAGGTGACTAGGTGGCACAGTGAATAGAGCACTGGCCCTGGAGTCAGGAGGACCTGAGTTCAAATCCAGCATCAGACACAATACACACACACACACACACACACACACACACACACACACACACGCACGCACAAAACTAGCCGTGTGACCTTGGGCAAGTCACTTAATCTCAACTGCCCTAACTTCCCCCTCCAAAAAAAAAGGAAGAAGAAGAGAAAGAGGAGGAGGAGGAGGAGGAGGAAGAAGAATAAGGAGGAGGAGGAAGAATACATGGTCTTGGGTTTCTTCCTTCACTAAGATCTCTTCCAAAAGGGAAGGACAGGCACCTTGTTAGAAGACAGAATTCCTGTCCCTCTAGTTGTAAGCCTGCTTCCTCTTCCCCTGACAGAAGCCAGACAGAAGGGCAGAATGGGTCAGTGGGATGAGTGGGGGACATGAGTCCAAGTCCCAGAGTTGATACTCATTGACCATGGCTGCCCATTCTGAGACTGAATCTCCTCCTTTGTAAAATGGGAATCACACTTGTATACTTAAGCTCATGGGCTCATGGGTTTAGAGGTGAAAGGAACATTAGAAGTTAATCACGCCGTCTCATCCCTCTCAGTTTATAGACATGGGCTCCCCCTCATTGCATCCTCCACCTTTAGAAGGGTGAGATGATCATGAAGGCAGGTGAGAGGCAGTGTGGAACCTGGGAATGAGTATGAGATCTGCTGTCCGTGACCTGTCTAACTGGGCAGTCATCTGTAAAATGAGGGAGAAGGATGAGGTGACTCTCCCCAAAGTCTCTCCCAATTTTTCTGAAATTGAGACCCAGAGAAGTGAGTGCTTTGTGGTGTAAGAAATGGAGCCAGGATCTGAACACTGGTCCTCCTGTCTTCAAAAGTCCACACCTCTTTCCACTGTACCCTACTGCCTCCTGGGGGGGGCTTGGAGAAAATAAATACATCAACAAGCCTTTGTTAAGTACCTACCTACATGCCAGATGCCTCGGGAGTTTCTGGGGATACAAAGACAAAAATGGAACTGTCCCTGCCCTCAAGGAGCTTATGTTCCAGGGAAGGAGATCACATGTAGACAGAGATGGGAAATAACTGTGTACAAAACATATACATGAATAACTAAGTGATTTTGTCAGGGAGACATTAGTGCAGCTGAAGGAGGATCAAGAAAAGCTTCCTGCAGGAAGCAGCATTTGTACCGAGCCACGAAAAAGAGTCGAAGAGGGACAGCACTGCAGGCACGAGGGAAAGCCTGTCCCTAGAAATGGGACCGGAGGCCAGTGTGGCTGCCCGGCAAGTACCTGAAGCCTGGAAAGGGAGGCTGGTCATTTCCCCTCTTCATCTGGTTTCCACCTGCTTTTGTTATGCATTTGTCCCCACTTGATTTTCTCTACAAGTATGTGTACAATGTTTTCCTCATTTCCTAGAGTAAGGGAGATATATCCCGGATGTGCCTGTGGAACTCCAGGGTAGGTCACGGGTCACCAAATCTACTTTTCACCATTAGAGACATGGTTCATAATGGTTCATGCTATTGTAAGACTTGCCCTACTCTGGGATGAAGTGGTTTCCCAGGAAAAAACCTCCCATTTTCTATAGATGCTCGAAGTGTACAGAGCATATTCCCCAAAATGATTTTGGGAGTGAGGCAGGTGAAGCAAGCATTAGGATCCTCGTTCTTCTTCTTTTTTTTGAGAGTTCCCATTCTTAAGATGAGGGAGCTCAGGCTTAATGACAAAATGATTTGCCCAGTGTCGCAAACGATTTGGTAAGTGTTGAAGATGGGATTCAAAGCCAGGTTTCCCGATTTCAAGTTCAAGCCCACAGCACTTGAAAAGCCAGTTAATGGAGACAAGTGAGTCTGGAAAGAAGGTCTGGAGCCATCCCAATGCTAAGCACTGGCCTCGAAAGATGACTGACAGGGTTATGAAACATCTTGGCCTGCTGGCAGAACTAGATGAAAGCTGAGAGCATGGAGAACTGGGGCCTGGAGGAGACCATGATGAGTTTTCCTTGTGTTCAGTCTGTCTTTGTAAGGTCTTGCATACATGAAGATCTAGGTCTGGCTTGAGTATCAGCCTTCTTCTTCCTGACAGAAACTGTCTAAGCCAACAGACTCAATGGCTTTGGAGTCACTCTTCCAGAGGCCTTTTCTACTGTTTTTGGATGGTTCTTCAATCCCAATGGTGAGGCCTAGCTCACGAGCTGAAATAAGCGTAATCTTTTTGTCAGACTTTCAAGTAAGCACTATTTCCCACCTCCTTCTAGCACTAATGCCTACAATAGGGTATGGGCCAGGAAAAGCAAGAACAATGGAGGGTGAGGATGAAAGAGAAGGACTTTTAACAAACAGGGAAAGGGGGATGACAGCAATGAACTAGACACACTTCAAGCACAGACTTGCACCCCCAACTTCAAATCAAGCTGTAACCACCTTTTTCCAATGAGCTACTCCTGGCTGCATTAAGCCCCATGTGAAACCAGATGCCTAGGAGCCACTGATTTACAAACTTGTCAGAATTTATTGACAGATGGCAACACTGTGCAGGGTGCCTGCCAGAAACACGCCTCTGTACTTCTCGACAGCCAAGGATGTAGTGGCAGAAAACCGTTCACACCAAACCTACAATGCAGCCGTGCTCCCCCTGACAAGGAACCTTCCGAATCTTGGAAAAGAAGTCACCAGAAGGCCCTCTCTCCAAGCAGTTACTGAGTGACGGTGGCTGCCAGAGGGTCCCCCCATCACGCAAAGGCTGCTTCCAATCTGGGCTATATGCGTCACTGTGCCTGCCAGCTATAATCAGAAGGGTCAGCCTCTGGGCAGGAAAGGAGGGCTCAAGAGCTGCTGATTAGAAGCAAAACCAAGCTGTAGACTCCTCCTCTCACTGACAAACCAATCTCTGTTCCTTCTGCCACCAAAAAGGCAGCCTTAATTCCAGGTCTCAATACTCTGTGGCCAGATCCAACCCAGGGACACGGTCTGTGGCCCTGACTCAAATTCCATAAGGACTGGGATAAAGATGCCCTTTCGGGCCAGACCCAAACCTCTTGCTACTTTGGGAACTCAGGCTTCAAATTCCTGGGTTTTAGGCTAAAGAATGACCATTATCACGTTCTTCCTGCCTTTTTGGGTCCTGATGGAGATGAATAAGTCAATGTTTGCAAAATTTTCCAGTTCCTTTTGAAAGACTGATTAAGAGACAAGAGAATGACGAGGGGCAGAAAATCTATCCTGATTCAGACTCTCCCAAAGTCCTTTGATTCAATACCTGGTGTGTTATTCACGGATATAGATGGCCTCGATCGCCATCCTAATGACTCTACCTGCTGCGCTACGGGAATACACCAGGGAGACCTCTTCATGCACCTTATGGCTCTTTGCCATCCTCACTGACCATGGCATATTCTTAGATGGCCCTAGGGCCAAGGAAACCAACATTACTACAGTTCTCATTGTGGGGAAGGCCTTTGCTCTTACTTATCTTTCTGTACAAGTCCCTGCCATAGTTATATGGCTATTTATGTGGTCATGGTACTGCTGAATGAGGTCCTGTGCTAGAATGCATCTGTCTTGGGCTGAAACCTAGGGGCTGTTCAAGACTGATCAAGGTAGAACAGTTTGGATAGTTTAGAACAAACTTGGGGCTCACCTCCATTAGAGGTTAAAAAGAACTATCTTCTAATTGCTTGGGGTTTAAAAGAAAGATCTGAGTTCTGGAAGCTAGATAGCTTCAAAGAGATTAATGTCATGACACTGCTAAAATATTCTTTCAGACCTAGGAAACAAAGTAGGAGAGTTGAAAGAGAGCTTAATGTGGAGTTTCAGGGCCCAAGTTTGATCCCAGGTACTCCTGCTCTAGCCTGAGGTAGGGGAGTGGGGGAACAGTAGGGAGCTGGAGCTTTCAATTCCTTTGCTCTCTCAGCTACAGGACATTTCGGGGCAGGCAGCCAATATGGCTGGTGGCCGGAGAAGTTGAGTAAGGCTTGTAATTCTCTTGAGGAATGGAGCTGGGACTTTGACAAGGCTCTCTTGGGCACCCGTCACACTGTGCCACCTCATTTTAGCACATGGTCCCAGGCTGAACTGCCCCATATATCCAGACCAATGGACCATTTCCTGGAGGCCAACAAAAACTGTCACATTAGTCTGGGTCTTCACACTCAATGCGGCTATCAGTCAGGGGTGGGGGAAGTGGGCAGGGCTGGCAATGCTCCAAATCAGGAGTGGGGGGATGGCAGGTGTAATGGGAAAGAAGGGGAAGGAGCAGCTCACTGCTCAGAGGGATGACTGGGCTGCCAGCCACCATACCAGCTCCACATGGTGGTTTGGTTGTGAGTGGCTATTCTGGTCCTGAGTGCCACACGATTTATGTGGCTGTGCTGGAGCTGAAAACCAACGGCTTGTCCACAGCAGCTGGGGGCTACCTGACAGCATTCTCTCCTGAAACATCTCATTCAAGGATTCCTTCTCCTGGGTGGCCTGGGACTTGCTACGGTCCAGCAGAACATGTCAGACTATGCTCTCTGGAGAAACCTCCTTCAGGGCCATCAAAGGGGCTCTCTGGCACTCCTGAGGAACCGCCATTTGACCCAATGGACCAGGGCCAACCAGACAAGCACCATCCAAGCACAGACTTATGTTTGGGATGATGAAGGAGACTCAAGACCAGAGGTTGTAGGCATAAGTTAGGCCCACCACATGGACTTAAAAAAGGTCAAAGGATGGCCTCCTAACCTGAGGTGACTTGCCTGGGGAATAGGAGGGCCAGAGAGCATCACGACAGACAAGGCTAGGGTTCTAAACCTCAGCTGCCTAATAAAGAGGCAACAGACTTGAGCACTGAGTTTCATATTTATTTATTCTCCTCAATCTGGGACAGAAAGGAAAAAACGGGCAGCTCAACATATGTGAGGTTCACCCTTTATCACTTCGCCCACTTCCCTCCCACTGCGTGCCCAGGTGGCCCATAAATACCTGACAGGCAGAAGGGTCAAGTGGCAGGGGCTCTAATCTGGGTCTCTGAACTTCTCCCAGTATAAGTGGCTTCCTTTTTTAGTCTTCTATATCTTATTTTATGCATTTATACACACTTTTCTGAGAAGGGGTCAAGGGTACAGAAAAGGTCAGGACCTCCTGGTCCAGGGACAAAAGTCATATTCTGGGACATCCAGAAGCCTAGTTTATCCTGGTGGGAAGGAGGCTAAGCGACCCTAGGAGATTCACGAATCTTCTGGGCTTCAGCCTTCTTATGTAGAAAATGGATACATTTGTTCCTCCTAGAGGCACAAAGATGGGCACATGTGTGGATGGATATTTGAGGGGCTCTGAACTCCGGGCTTGAGGTGTGTGCCAACTCAACTCACAAGACAGGAGACTGTGATCCCATGGAGGAAGGCCATGTTGCTGTGCCATTTCCTGGCCAAGGGAGTCCTTCCCTACAGGGGGCCAATGGCAGAGTCAAGCCTTGGGTGGGCATGATGTCATTATCCAAGGGGCTCTGAGGAGGGATATGGATGGGGAGTGGAGAGGGGGCTCCACAGACAGATACCAGGGGCCAAAGGAACTTACTCTGAGTTTAAGTCGAATTGTCTGTGACTCATCCAAAATGCGTAGGGTTATGGTTTCTGATAGAAAAGCCTTTACTAGGCAGTGACAGTACTAGGCTGTAAGAGAGTGGGGGCTGTGTGCTAGAGGGGCCTGAGTCCCTAAGGGGGTGGGAGGGGAAGAGAGACCCCAGGATTCAGCTGTGGCAAGAGTGCCAAGTCCAAGCTAGCAGAGCCCAGGAGTTTGAAGAAAGATCCTCAACAGCCCCAAACTAATGTATGACCAGACAGCTTCCCATTTTCCCAAACAAGTCTTCCAGTATAGAGCAACAAGCCTTCTGAAAGCCCGGGTCCTGGGGGAGTAACAGGAGAAGGCAGACATGGTCACATGCCTTGAAGCAAGACGTGTTTCAGGGAAGTCTGATCCTGGCTGACAGAGATTAGGGGGAGGGGGTAGAGAGGGAGGATGGAAATGTGACAGGTCTGGAGCCAGGGAAGGATGGATGGAAGGATGGACAGTTTTAGAGAGATCACAAGAGAGAGGCTGGAGGCAGAAGAAGCACAAAGGATCACAAAGGGCACTCCTAAAGAGGAATAAAGGCTAGGGAGAAGTTGGCCTGGGAGCAAAGAACAACCGTTCCCCTTCTTAGCCACAGTCTACTTTACGCTAAGATCTTGATACATCTCACAGCTAAGATCAATTCAGCAAATATTTATTAAGCACCCACAAGATGCAGAGCCAGTGTGCTCGGCAATGAGGGAGGTACAAAGTTGAAGTGAGGCATAGGCCCTGCCCTCATGGAGCTCACAGTCTGGCAGAAGGAAACGACACCCCCCCCCCACCTCCTCCCCCCCCCCCACAGAGAGAGAACTAGAAAACAAAAGAATACATGAAAAGTGGTTTAGAACAATGTGCTCTGTGAAAAGAAAAACAAAGTCCTGGGGGTTGAGAGCTAAGGCTCAGATGGGACAACCAGAGTTTCCATGGAGCAGAAGAGATTCCACAAGGATCATCTGGAACTCAGGCTTCTCTCTCTCCCTGGGCCTCCACACATCATGCCTTCTTGCTGGCCTTACTCAGCTAAGAAGGTCTTTCTGCTGTCTACAACACTCAGGATCAGTACAGAAAGAATGAGGTTCAAGGGGCATCTCATCACTAGTGCTCTACCATGGCCTCCAGGGCACTGCCCAGCCCATACAATGGAAAGGAAACAGTGCCTGCCTGCCTATTTGCCCAGCTGCCTGCCTTTTCCCCACCTGCTTGCCCACCTGCCTGCCTGTTTCCCCACCTGCTTGCCCAGCTGCCTGCCTGTTTGCCCAGCTGCCTGTCTGTTTGCTTATCAGTGTGCTTATCTCTCTCACCTGACTGTAGAGGAGGGCGGGTGGGGGTGGTCTGCACTTTCCAGGAACCACAGGCCCCATCAACTAGGCCACATTGCTTGGGGAGCTCCACAGTTTTTTAGACCATGACTGAATCAAGGGGAAGAGGGCATCAGGATGAGCTGGCAACAGAAGCGGCTGAAGCCAGGTGGGATGTGTCTGTGTCTTCCCCAGGAGTTAGAGCGTTCTTTATTGACTCTCAGAGACTTCTGGATCAGGTGGTCACATATCTGACTGGGGCTACGATGATGCCAAGGCTAACTCTGAGGGGGCACCCCTGGATTTGTCCTCACCGCTATCTCCTATAAAGGAAAGGGGAGGAGCAGGGTTTGGGAGCCCTGTTTGGATTTTCTCCTTGAGCTGGAACCCTTCCCAATGATGATGACAATGAACAGGATTTCCAATGGTGTTTTTCTCTCTGCCTTCACGACAATAAATGACAACCTTAAGCAGAAAGAAAACTCAGCCTAAGAGAAGACAGAAGTGGCCTGTTAGAGCTTACGGGCTCATCCAATTCAGGTTTCTATTCTACCTGCAATTGTACGTCCTTGAGGTCACAGCGGGAGAGAGGTTTAACCTTTTTGAATGTAATCAGTGCTTTTATCTACCAGGCACTTCTGCTATCACTAGGGAAGAAAAGAGGCCCCAAATCCAACCCAACAGAAAGTGCTGCAGACTCATGAAGAAAGGACAGAACAGCACTTGACGTGGGGGCCAACAGAGAGCCGGGGCTGAATTCTGGCTCCAGTACTCCCTAGCTGTTGTCCTGGGCAAATCACTCAGTCTCTCTGAGTCTCAGCTTTCTGTAAGACACAAGTTTCCTCATCTGTAAAAGGGGGATACAGCTTGTAACAACAGGGTGGTACAGAGGATGGTTCTGAGGACGTCCCAAAATGCTGCTGAAAGAGGAGCTGACTGTCATTAACCACACCAGACCGTGAACTCGGGCTCAGCCTTGAAAAGCTGACATCACCAATCTGGAGGAAGAAAGTCCTAAAGAAAAGCAACACTCTAGGACAAAGCCTACCTTGATGGCAACTTTCCAGGACAGAATCCTGGCCCAGGGCTGTGGCCTGCCCTGCGTCCTCTCCCCCAGCCTCCCAGGCACCCTCCCACCCACCCGTCCACTCACTCTGGTCGGCAGATCACCAGGTCTCCTTTGTTGGTGCCATAAGCCAGGCCGAGCCCTGGCTCGGGCAGCCAGCGGGCAGAGTTGATGCTGACATGTCTCCGCTGGTCAGCTGGCATGGGGTAAAGAACATTGAAAACTCTCTAGGGGAGAAAAAGGGTGGGAAGGAGAAAAAAGGGGGAAAAACAGCTTATTACCAAGATCAACAAAACTCAGAGTAAAACAAAACACTGGTCACTGGGATCCTTCACGACTTTCACGTAGCAGTCTCCATCCATGTGACCAGAAGGCTGTTCCGTGGAGAGTGCACGTCTCCATGCCAGCTGCTGGCAGGACGTCCCAGGGAGGGCCAAGTGGTGAGGGCACACGCCAGGCCTTGTCCACAGGGCTCCCCGTCTAGCTTTACTAGTCATGACCTCTGACCTCACTGAGTGGAAAGGTCATCTAGGACTCAGGGCACGTGGCTGCCACTCTCTCTAACTGGACCAACCAATGTGATCCAGTCTGGGCTGGCAGTCCCAGTTACCATGGAGACTGCAGTGCTCTCACAGCGACGGGGAGCTGGAGATGATAGGGGGACGGGAGGGGGTGATAACACCGGAGAATATTCTTAATTCACCTAATTAAAAGCAATGTTAAAATTGCTATTGTTAACAAGACCTAAAAGGTGCAGTCAGATGTGGGGAGAGGGGCAGGGGGGAATCTCACACACGTGGATAAGATATATCTCTAGCTTATATAAATCACCATGGAACAGACAATTTTCCTCAGTATCAAGACAAGGCATTCTTTTTATAAACTGTCTGCCCTCAAGCTAATATTTTTCTGCTCTGGGCACTTGAGACACATCTAAAAACCCAGCTGGAGTGGGAGTTTCACCAGCTCAATATGCCTGACCAGGCCAGAGAGCCCCTGGAGCATCTTTAGAAAGGGGCAGCAGGGGTGTTCAGAAATGAGGCAGCAAAGCCTAGTGGGAAGGACATGGAGAAGAGTCGAGAAACCTGAATTTTAGGCTAAGCTGTGTGACAAGTTCTCTAGGTGATCTTGGCCAGGCCACGGTAATGTCACCTGGCTGACCTCACGTGGCTGTTGGGAGAAAAGAGATCTGGGAGTGTTCAGTGAAGTGGAATTCACTATGTACAGGCAAGGTGTTACAGCCACAACTACTGTTCTCTTACAGGATTACAAGCTTGGAGTTAGAACAGAACTTGGGTCCCCGAGTCCAATCCCCTCGTTTTATAGCCAACAGAAGCCAGGCCACACTTACTGTAGCTGTCAATACCTGGAGATGAAGGAAGCCTCTTTCACTGGGACATGTCACCACGACCCAGATGAAGGGATGTCTTCCCTCTTCCCTCTGCATTATGTCTTACACATACCCCTTTCTTCCCCTTGACGTCAGGAAATGTTCTCCTATTTCCCTCAAAACCACGGGATATGCCACGAGGACCTTGTGCATGAAGCACCTCGTGCTCAGCGTTGGCACTCCCATCCCCATACCCTCACATTTACTCTGTGCATTTTTATTTATGTCCATGAGGCCAACAGAGAAGAAGCTCCCTGAGGGCAAGCGGTGTTTCATCTTTTTTCTGTGATTCAGTCTCCAGTATCTGGCCCAGCAGCTGGCACACAGGTGTTTAATACATTGCAAAGAAAGTGTGGTTATCTCCCTACAGACGAACCATCCAAAATGAAGAGACTACCTTCTAAGTGACAATTATAGGGAAAAGTAACTGGGTGTTCAGTGACGAGCCAATAGCTTAGGTGAACATTCATGGAAAAGGACTCATTGCTGCTAGAAGGTATGAGACTGACTCGCTAGAGTGATGTCAAAGAAGGGCCAGAGGTAATGCTGCACACGCTGTCAGAAGCAGGGAGACTGCTTTGTTCACTTTCCTGTCTTTACTGCCAAGGATAGCCTGCTGGACAGGGGTGGGATAAATTCAAAATGAAACAGCTATAAAAACAAAGCATGCCAATGGAACCCCTTCCCCTAAAACAGAGTGGAGACTGTAGGCACGGGCATCACATGGCAGAGCACTCAGGACACAGCTGCCAAACCTTTGGCTCATCTCCTGGCGCACATCCCTATAGGAACCTCCAGCAAATATTCAACTGCTCCCAAAAACTTGGTTCTCCAGGACACAGAAGTGTGTCTTTTCGTCCTTATCCAAGCAGCTACCTCCCAACTGGCCTGGACTCTCCCTTCTCTCAAGGTCAGGTTCTCATTTTCCAATCTGCAACTCATCAGCTTCTCTCCAATGGACATGAGACTGAACATTATAGCTGAACAGAGAGACAGACAGTAGGATATGGACAGAATTGGAAAACCATGGCCACAAATGCCTGTTTTGTCCAATTTCTTCTGTATAGGTGCATCCGGAATATACCAAGTTGGTGAACAAGGCTAAGGGAAGGGCAGGGCAGATTTTTTCAGCATTTCCTTCCACCCTAAATGAAGATAGATTCAAGAGAACATGCAAAATGAGTGGTGAGATTCTGGAGAAGGGGAATTGGAGGTTGCTTTAAGTTCCTTGGTTTAAATACAAAAAAAGAAGGGGGCAAACTCCCTTTTCTTGGACTTAACACGAAACTGTCTTTTTATAGTCTGTTTAAAGATTAATAAGCAGACACCATCTCTTTGCTCCCGAGTAAGGGACCTTCTGGGTAAGGAAACAAAGTCCCCCAGGGAACAGTATGGCTGATGTAGAAGGCAGCCCACCTCTTAGCAAAGGAGGCCACCGAAAAGCTGGAAACAAATAATTAAAGGTAGAGACCCTGGAACCTCACAGCACATAATTTCACAGCTTCCTTGGCCACAGGCTAATAAATGAAGGCATTGATTTGTTCCCCTCCTGAAACAGTAGCTTGGGGAGTGTGCCTATCACATCCAGGGTTTGGGTATTAAGCTAAATCCTGTTTTGTGGCAGAAAGCCAGGAAATATCATGTGGAGATCAGCTGCCTCCAGGAATCTTCCCTGATAAAAGTTCATGCCTCTATCACACTCTCATACAGGGGCAGGCAGGAGGGAAATCAGGGCAAAGGCTGGTAGATCCCATTTACTCATACCCTTTTATTTAGAGATAAGTCTTTTAGCCAACTCCAACCTCACAACAGTGGGCACTGAAGCTATTCTGTTTTTCAGAAATTCCCCAACAAGTTTTCACTGTCTTCCTCAGGTGTCCCCATCAGTGTTTTTTAAACAGACTTGCTTTCCTGTGTACGTGGAGGTCAGGTGTCTCTTCATAGCCAATTTATTACTACAGTTTAATAACTAGACAAAGAGATTCCTGTAAACTGGACCAACGCTGGCCTTCACAAATTCATGAGAGTTTCGCCAAGACATACCACCATTCTACCAGCCCAGGCCAAAGCCTAAGATTGGTGAGCTGGTGGGCAGTCTTTGACCTTCTTCCCTAAAAGCCAGGGAAAATGGCTACACTTCCCCACAGAAAATGGATGAGCTTGTGGAGAGGACACTGTTTTTAAATGAGGGTGCCCCAAATATGGTTCACCACTTAGCTCCTTAGCATATACAACCATGGCTACAAACAAGGTGTCTCGATTAGCTAAACTGGGCCTGGTAATAGTAGTTTCTCTGTTTTCTTTTATGTATAAAGAACAATTAATTTCTGCTTTATGTCACATTCACTTCTGACTGCCTCTTTCCCCCACTGAGCCATCCCTTGTAACAAAGATTAAAGGGAGGGGCATCAGTAAAAAAAACTAATTCATCCACTCTTCGACCACATATTCAATACTCTGTGCTCATAAGCGCCCCCTTCTCAGCCGAGAGAAACGTCATTTCATCTCCATCTGAGTGGCATTATCACATCACATGACAAGGCTTAGAAATCTTTTAAGGGGTTAGATATGGATCCCTATCGACTAGGCAAAGCCTGGAGGGTTATGGTTTCATCTGCCTCCAACTCCCAGCATATATCGAAAAGTCATGTTTTTTCACTTCAATGCAAATTAATTCCATTTTTTATCTAACATCTACGCAGGGAATTAGAGATCGATACACAGGAAGAATATTTCTCTTTTCCTTCCTCTTCTAGAGTCAAAGCAGTGTTCAGCATGTCAACAGGGAAGGAGTGAAAGCTGCCAAATTATTTACAGTTTTAAAGCGGCAGGAGAGAAAATCTAGTCTTTCATTTCTGAGGTGCAGGGCAACCTCCCTTACCAGTGGTTCCCAGACCCAACCCTATCCCCCAACTCTAGCCAAGAGCTACAAGGATATAAAGGCAAACATTTTCCAGATCAAAGCTGCAGGAGCCCTGTTTCTTGTTCAAAGATGGATGAGAAAAAAGTGACAGTCAGTCAGTGAGGCTCAGCAGAAAGCCTTCCTTTCTTTCCTTTCAAAATGCAATAGAAAAAATGTATTGTTGCCCTCAAACAAGATGCTTCCTTTTGTGTAGGAGGCCAATAAATCTCAGGCCATTGTGTTGAATTGGTCCAAGAGGCAAACTGTGCACCTCCCAGAAACCCAGAGAAGAAGCTAGAGGAGAACACCAGACTTGATTCCATTAAACAGTCTTTCGTCTGTACGGTGGGAACCTTTTGGGGAGGGCAAGTGGAACAAAAGCAGTTGACCCCACTCTCCCACTTCAAATGAACAACTAGAACCATTCTGCAGTCATGAGAAGAAGGGTACAAGGCTAACCCAAAGCTGGGAATACCACAGACAGAGGGACAAGCTGCAGGCCATGGGATTAGGGAATGTTTCCTGGGTACCACTGTGAATCAGGACAACTGATGAGCTTCAAAGGAACTACATCTGAACAGGGAGAGGGTGCACTGAGAAGGGAGAAAAAAAATCAGTGAGGGCTAGATGCTAAGAGACAGGTCTGAAACAGCCATCTGAAACAGATGGCTGCGTCTCTCATCACAGATGGAGAAAATACAGGCAGCCCAAAGGTGGAGAACCTTTGGATCACTGCCCTTCTCCTGACAAAAGGGTCAACATAGAGATAGAGTTAAGCACCTGACTTTACAGATTCAGTATTTATCTCCTCCCACTGTCTCCTTCTCTTTTGTGGGAAGGGGTGGTGATGAAGACTCCAAGTATGGCCCCTCTTTTGGTTCAACATTGGAGCAGAGTCCTGGGGCAGGGAAAGAGCACGGTGTATGTTCAAGGGACTGGGAGCAGGGTTGGGTTGGCAAGTTTATTTAAGTAAGGATTCCCAGCTTGTACCCCGTCTGAAGCACACAGAGCCCTCCTACCCATGGCTCCTGATCTTTTGCTGAGCTCTCCTTAACAGGCATTCTCGGAGCTTCCAGCTGCTGACTTACTCAGATCCCTGAATTGTTATTGATTTTCCAATCACTAGGAGGGAAACAGTCTTTTGAAAAACACTGATTTCTCTTAATGACATCAAGCTCTTTTCTTTAAATGCAGTGTACCCTGGAGCTAACAATCTGCAAAATGCTGATGGGGCTTGCCCAGTTTGTGTCTTTTTAAAAGTGGTATGTGTTCAACAAGTATCCAGATTCTCTGGATTGGACTGAATTACCTGGTCTCAGACGAAAGCGTGCCTCAACCCTGCCTGCCTAAACTAGAGCTCTTAAGAGAGAGGTCCAGGCACACATTTTGTTTTCCTGCAATTTTCCTTCCTCTGCTGATGCTGAGATGCAGCCCAGCTAAAGTAACTACCAACATCTCTTCTTTGATTTGTTCAAACCTGCAAAAATTTGGCTTGTCTTGTCTGTTATTTCAAGTGATCTCAGGACAGTCTTAGGCCTGTATCTACACACCTTACTTTCTAATCTCCCTTCAGTTTTCCAAAGACTCTTTGACTGGTTTGGAACCCAGTTCACTGATGGACTGAGGGATCTGCTTTACTACTTTACTATGGTCTGTCTCCTTGAAACGAAGAGTAAAGTCCTATGTTCCTAGATCTCAAAGCATTCTACAGGATTAGCTGTCTTGGTGAATTGGATAGACTGCTGAGTTTCCTTCCATCTCTAGACCCAGTTAGCTCCCACCTGTATCCTTACGTGTACTCATTTCTGTCTTTCAGAATTCTCTACACTGAGGCTTAGCTCAAGTGACACCCACTCTATAGTCTGCTCTAATCCCTGGAACATTTGCTCCTTCCTCAATATCCCTTCATTTGACAATAACTACTGGAGGGGTGGAAAGCAGCCTGGCCTTCCACCTCTGGAAATACCCTCTGCCCCCGAGGCCCAGCTGCTTATGGGCTGATCGCTCCCAGAGCCTCCACGTGAAGGACATGGCCCAGACCACTCGTGTCTTCACTCCTCCCCAGGCTGCACTGCAGACTCATCTCTATATTCTCTTCTTTATTAAAATGCAAGCTTCTTGAGGGCAGGAGCTATCTTCCTTTTTGCTTGGGTTTGTATTCGGGGGCTTTCCACAGTGCCTGACACACAGTAAGTGCCTTATGAATGATTTGTGGCTTGCCGACCGGTCTCTTACATGCAGCACAATAAATTCCAAATGGTAAAATAATCTGACTACCAAAAAAAAAAAACCACCAAAAATCTGGAGATGATGGTGATATAATTCACTACTACAGACAGGGAAGAATTTATAACAAGACATGGGACAGAAAAAATCAGTTCTGGGTCATGTGAACAAGAAGACAGGGGACCAGACATTTTCATTAATCCCTGTAATTTCTCAAACTTCTCCAAAATAAAAATTACATGTCAAATATAAAGCAACATCAGCTGTTTCCATGGTCTAGGACACCAGAATCCAAATAAGGTTAACAACAACAGACAAACCAAAACCCTTGCACTGACTGATGGTCACTGACCTCAAGCTCACTCATCATTGCATCCCCATCCCCCCATGCTACTGACAGGAAGGCTATACTAGCAGATCCAAGAACATAATACAATCTTATGACAAAACCCAACCTTTACCCTTGGTCCTCCCTTTTTCTGTCTAGTACTGGGGAGAATATGGCGGTAGGCTATGGAAGCTTGCTCTAGCTGCTGTGGTACCCTTCAGGAGCAAAAGGCTGCAAACCCTGTAGCAGCAGTGCTGCAAAGATCTGAACTTCTGGTGCTTGGGTGGACAGCCCATGGTGCCAACACAACCGTGTAGTACAAGTTCTCTGAACTGTTGATGGGGTGGGGGTGGGGTGGCATGTGCAACACTCCATTACGCCTGAAAGAATGAGCACAGCATCCAGCTGGAGCTTGTTCTGACCACCCAAAAGTCACTTGGGGCAAAGACCTAAACTGATGAACTGCGAGTTGTCCAGCATGAGAGGAGGCCAAGACACATTGAGATCTAGCTCCCAAGAAAACCACCATCATAGAGCTTAGACTGAGAAAATGAATAGGGGAAATGGGGAGGGAGGAAAAGAGAAGGACAAATTATCAGAGCTCTCATGACAAAGAAAACTCAAAGATCTTAAATATAAGCAGGGAAAACATTCATAATGGAAGAAAAGATAGCCTCCAGATGCAGTCAAACAGTCCAGGCATCTTTGAATATGGCAAAACAAAGAGAAATGATCCAATGCTTGATGAGAGAGGACACTATGGAAGGTGAGAACACCATGAAACTACAACAGATTATTCCTGAGTGGTTCAAAAAAGAAATGAGAAGTGTAAGAATAGAATTTATGTCCTGCACAGCAAAAATACTGGGCAGAATAGAAAAACTAGAATCTGTAATTGCAAGTCTCACCAGAGAAACAAAGAAAGAATAATATATCAGGACCGCAAATATGCATAAAGTGAAGGACAATCTAGAAGAAGAGAAGCAAAAACCAATAACTTGCATAGGAAATATGTTCATTATTCAAACAAGATACATGGATCTTGAAGATAAGATGTAGACAGACAACATGAGGATCAAGGGTCTCCCAGAAGAACATGACAGAACAAAAAACCTTAATATCACAATTCAGGAAATAATAGAGAGAAATGTCCAGAATTTATGAACATAGAAATGAAATACCATTTGAAAGAATTCACAGATGACCTCCAAAAAAATTCCAAAGTTGCAAACCATGAGACACATAGTGGTTAAATTTGGCAATTCAATTTAGAAACAGCAAGTTCAGCAAGCAATCAGGAGAAAGACCTTCAAATACAAAGGAAAAGAAGTCTGAATCACACAAAATTATTCTGCACCCATCAGAAAAAGGAAAGGAATGGCTTGACAATACATGAAAAAAGACGGTCATACAAAAATAAAGAGGTATTTGAAATTTATTTAGAAAGAAAACCAAAACTAAAGAGATCACTTGCTTCTTGGACACTCCAAACAACAGAAATGTAGGAAGACTGAATAAATGCAATAGCCAAGGGCAGTAATAGCAACAGAGTGATAGCAGAGAGACCAAAAGAAACTTCTTTCTAAATGTACAAAAAGAAAAATGTATGAAGAAGAAGTCGGGTGGAGATAACAGTGAAGAGGTGGGTATGAAGCACTGTAGACAGAAATTGTCGACTTCTTGTCTACAGGTGAATCAATTGCTTTTTGCTTTTTTGTTTTTTGTGGGACTATATTACAACATGGGAGGGCACAAGAAAGTGGGGTAAGAAAGTAGGAGGACTCAGAGGAATGTATGAAGTGCCAGGCCAGAAATGAGGGGAAGATGACCTCTGTGGTCTCAAAAGGAGAAAAACTAACATGGGATTCAATGAGGAGAGAGGAAGGATTGAAAAAAAGGAAGGGAAGGAGGAAGGTAACCTTGTTTGGTGGGAGAGGTTCCACTGATGAATGCTCCTATGGATGAAAAGAGGATGGTCTATGAAGGGAAATAGAGACCTTGTGTTGGGAATGATCTTGGGAATTTGGTGTTTGAAAAGTCTACTTATCCTATCTCAGGGGTAGGGGGAAGACTGGAACACTTGGAGGCAATTGTCATCTCGGAGAATGGGAGAGCATGGATTACTGGTAGGCTGTATTATTAAGGAAATGATGGAGGAGGTGCCCAACCATGGGGCAATGTCCTCTCTGACACCTGAAATAACTGCCACTGGGAGGCACAACAGCAAAGTGGCATCCATGGAAAAATCACTACAGGAGTACCAGAAACTACCTAGAGGTAACAGCCCAGAGAAGATACCCTGAAAACTTTGATTGCACAAGGAATACAGAGAAAAGAGAGAGCTCAGATAATTATACTGGTCATGTATCAGAGAATAAAGGTCTTGAGTAGCCAGAAAGAGAGGATGGATAATAAAGAGAGTGAGAGAAATCTTTTTTGAAAAGATGTGTAAAAAGAAAAAGAAAATTGACAAACTAATGAACCGGACTAATTAAAAGAGAGGAAGAGAATTGGGAATCTTCTTGATTAACTGAGAGAGAGAAAAAAGGTGGGATTAGTATCTAACCAGATAAAAGCAGAAGGAAAAAACCCCAAAATCCCAAAGGGAAAGGGCTAACAAATGAGCAGAGAGGATCAGGGATGAGGGAAAGAGATCCAGTGGGAATAGGGGCACCTTAAAAAAAGATTAAGGTAAAGTAACCAAAGGAATATAGTACTATATGTGTAGCAGAAGAGAAGGAAAAACGTATAACTTGGATGAAAAAAAAAACTTCTCAATAATAGAGACAGAGTATGGAAAATAAAAACCTAACTCTCATACCTTTAAACGTGAATGGATTAAATAATCCAATAAAATGAAAAAGAGCAATAGATTAGATAAAAAGACAAAACACTACAATCTGTTGCTTTAAAGAAACATATTTAAAAAACAAAGACATATGAAGGGATGGAAATTTGTTTTACCACGACTCAAGTGAATCCCCAAATGTAGGAACTGCAATCATGCTATTTGACAAAGCAAAAACAAACATTCAAAAAATAAAAAAGGAATAAACAAGGAAACTATATTATGCTGATGGAAACCCCAGACACCAAAGCAATATCAGTAACAAACTTATTTATACCAACTGCGTTAACATCCCAATTCATGAAGGAAACATTATCTTAGCCACAAGAAGATAAAGATAATAACACAATAGTAAGAGAAGACTTAAACATCTCTCTCTCAGTTTTGGATAAGTTTAACAGAAAGATAAACAAAAGGGAAAATGTAAAACTGAACAAATTTCTGGAGAAACCAGACTTAAAAGATTTATAATATCTCCTAAATGGGACAACAAAAGAATATACTTATTTTTCAGCTTCACACGGAACTTTTAAATGATCATGTACCAGAGCACAGAAATGTTGCAAACAAACACAAAATGGAAGAAATAGTCAATACATCTTCTACAGATCATAATGCAATAAAAATAATCATTGGTATAGGGACACAAACAAAAGATACAGATCCAAAGGGAAAATGAAAAAATAGAATCCTAAATAATAAGTGGGTCAAAGAATAAATCACAGAAACAATTAACAACTATGAAAAAGAAAATTAAAAAAATACCAAAATTTCTGAGATTCAGCTAAAGTAGTCCTTAGTGGGAAAAATCATATCCTTACAAACACAAATTAACAACATTTTTTAAAAAATGGATTAATGAAGTGAATATGCATTTTTAAAAATTACAAAGCCAACAAGTAAACAAATCTGAATAAGTACAAAAGAAAAGATATTAAAAGTAAGAGGGAAAATAGATAATGGGAACCCTAAAAACACTACAGAAATGATAAATAAAACTAAAATCTGGTTCTTTGAAAAGATACACATTTGGTTAATCTGGTTAAAAAAGAGACCAGAAAATCAAATCAATAAAATAGCAAATGGGCAAGGTGAAATCACAACAAAAACAAAAGAAATAAAATTATAATCAGAACTTAATATGCACAGCTACATGCTAACTAAATTAGGAACACAAAAGATATAGAATACCTTCAAAAATATAAAATATCCAAACTACGAGAAGGCTAGATAGAGATCTTAAATAACCCAATCTCAGAAAAGGAAATCTATCCAGCCATAAGGAAATTACACTAAAGGAGAGTGGTGGAACAAAACTGCTGATCTTGATGAGAGAATTCTATCACAAGAGAATTCTCTCAAACTTCTAAAGAACAATTAGTACACATACTTCACAAATTAACTTTCAAAAATCAAGAAAGAAAACATCTCATTAGAATTGTTTTATGAGACAAATATAATGCCTAAACTAGGGAAAGACAAAACACAGAAAGAAAACTATATGCCAACACCAGTAACGAACATTAACTGAAAAAAATTTAAACAAAATCCTGTTGAATAGATTACAGCAATTTATCCAAGGAATCATTCATTATTACCAAGTGGGATTTATACGTGGGAAACAATCAACATAATTAATTATATTAAAAACTAAAACATCCCAAACCACATGATCATCTCAATAGATTAAAAAAAAAAGGCCTTTGACAAAATACTATACTCTTTTATGCTAAAAATTCTACAAAGTAGAAGCATAGAAGAACTTTTAAAAATATTACATAAAGGGGGAGGCTAGGTCACATAGTGCATGGAGCATGAGCCCCGGAGTCAAGAGGACCTGAGTTCAAATCCGACCTCAGACACTTAACACTTACTAGCCATGTGACTTTGGGCAAGTCAGTTAACCCCAACTGCTCTGCCTTCCCCTTCAAAAAAAATATTACATAAAGTGTCTATCTAAATTCAAAAGCAAACTTCATATGTAATTAGGATATACTTCAACTTTTTCCAATAAACATAGGAATAAAGCAAGGATGCCTCTAACCATCTATTATTTTATATAGCACTAGAAATGCTAGCAGTAGCAATAAGACAAGAGAAAGAAATTAAAGGCATGAGGAAGGGCAAAGAGGAGATAAAACTATCCCTATCTGTTGATGATGTGATAGTTTATTTGGAAAATCCTAGGGAATAAAAAGAAAGTAACTGAGAAAAATAATAGCTTCAGCAAAGCTGCAAGCTACAAATTAAATCCTCAAAAATCAACAGCATGAAGCAATAACAGAAAGGGAAATCCCATTCCCAGAAAGTACGAAACGTATAAAATACCCAAGGATCTATCTACCAAAGTACACAAAAGATTTGTATACACTCAGTTACGAAGTGCTCCTTACAGAAATAAAGAACAAGTTAAAGAGTGCTCACAGCTAGGTAATGCCAATACAATAAAAGTGACAGTACTACAAAAATTAAATTATAATTTTGATGCCATGTCAATCAAATTGCCAAGGGAACATTTTATAGAGTTAGATAAAATAATAACAAAATCCATTTTGAAAAACAAAACATCTAAAATATCAAAAGGAATGGTGAAAAAAAGTAGGGACAAAGGGAGAAGAGCACTTCCAGATCTTAAACTACATTATAAAATAGCAGTCATCAAAACCATCTGGTGTGGATTAAAAAACAAGAGATAGATGTCATAGAAGATAGCACAGTAAAGGCAGCAGGGACTTGCCAAATTTCTCCCCAAATAACATCATAACAAGTCTTTCAAAACAAATTCTGAAGAGACAGGACCAACAAAAGGTTGGGGTGAAACTATTTTCTAGTGCAAAACAATTTAGAAGGTTGGCAGAAAAGGTTTGTCTTACTGGGTTGAGAGTGGAATGCAATGTAATGAAGGTCTTATAGAAGCATGTGTATCAGTGGCAGCTTCTGGAGCTCTAAGCCCACAAAAGGAAAAGGGATTAGACAACTGGTTAGAAGAAGATTACTGGGGTCCTTTTGCAAGCACATGGTGCAGGACTCTGTTGCACTGGCCATGCACAGTTCTGGCTGTGGTCCCAGCATAAGGAAGAGCAATATCACACTACTGTATGTGGCCACAGTAGTGCCACAAGTCCTGGTCTCATAGCTCCAGGATGGAGAAGAGTGCTTGTGGTTGCTCACAGACCAGAGCACAGGCCAGGAGAGCAGGGATCACACCTCTTTTTAGATCATACCATCTTGAAAGAAGTGAAAACTCATAGATTCCCAGAACTAGCTCTGAGAAACAGCAGCATGAAAATAACCTGAAACTTGGGACAGTGCGTCCTCCATCTTGGGAGCAGAGTCCAAATTTAACATAAAGTTAAAAGACAAGAAATATGCTGGAAAAATGAGCAACTGACTTGGAAAATAGATGGAGAAGCAACAATTTTAAGAATTATTGGACTATCTGAAAAACATGATCAAAAATTGAGCCTGGACATCACATTTCAAGAAATTATCAAGGAAGACTACCCTGATATCCTAAAAGCAGAAAGTAAAATAGAAATCAAAAGAATCCACTCATTACCTTATGAAAAATATCCTAAAATGAAAACTCTCAGGAATATTATAGCTAAATTCCAGGAGAAAATACTGAAAGCAGTCAGAAAGAAACAATTCAACTACTGTAGAGCCACAGTAAGGCTAATACAAGATTTAGCAGCTTCTACATTATGCAACTGGAAGGCTTAGAATATGCTATTATAGAGGGCAAAGGAGCTAGGATTACAACCAAGAATCTCCTACCCAGAAAAACTGGGTATAACCCTTTACGGAAAAAAATGGATATTTAATGAAAAAGAGGACTTTTATACATTCCTGACAAAAAGACCAGAGCTGAATAGAAAATATGACTTTCAAATATAAGACTCAAGAGAAGCATAAACAAGGTAAAGAGGAAAGAGAAATCATAAGGGAGTCAATAAGGTTAAACTGTTTACATTCCTAGATGGGAAGATGATGATTGTGACTCCCAAGAATTTTATCATTATTAGGGCAGTTAGAAGGCATGTGTGTGTATGTGTGTGTGTATCTATACAGATATAGATATACAGATACAGATTATATATGTATATACACACATATACATACACACATACATATATATATAAATAAAAAGACAGAGGGTATGGGTATGAGTTGGCTATAATGAGATGATTACAAAAAAAATAAAATTAAGGGATGAGAAAGAAGGATGCATTGGGAGAAGAGGGAAGGGAGAGGCAGAATAGGGCAAATTATCTCACATAAAAGAAGCATGAAAGGAAGAGTTTTTGTAGTGGAGAGCAAGATGGGGTGGGGAATGGCAGGCAAAGTTTGAGCCTTACTCTCATTGGAATTAACTCAAAGAGGGAATAACATGCACACTCAGTGAGGTACAGAAATCTATCTTGCCCTACAGGGAAGCAGGAGGGCAAGGAGATAACGAAAGAGGGAGGTGATAGAAGGGAGGACAGACTTAGTGAGGCAGTAGACAGAAGCAAAAACACCTGAGGAGGGACAGGGTGAAAGGAGAGAAAGAGAAGGATAAATGGGAGGGGTGGGGCTGGGAACAGGATGGAGAGAAATACATAGTAATCATAACTGTGAATATGAATGGGAAGAACTCACCCATAAAATGGAAGTGAACAACAGAGTGGATTAAAAACCAGAATATGACATTATTTGTTTATAAGAAATTCACTTGAAACTGAGATACACACAGAGTAAAGATAAGAGACTGGAACAGAATCTATTATGCTTCAGCTGATATTAAAAAAAAAAGGACTAGTAATCCTTATCTCTGACAAAACAAAAGCAAAACCAGAACTAATTAAATTAGTAGGGAAATAATATTTTACTAAAAGGTACCACAGACAGTTAAATAGTATCAATACTAAAACACATATGTACCCAGTGGCACAGGATCCACATTCTTAAAGGAAAAGTTAAATAAGTTACAGGAGGAAATAGATAGTAAGGCTACACTAGTGAGAGAACATCAACCTTTGCCCTCTCAGAACTAGATAAATCTAACCAAAAAATAAGACATTAAGGAGATGAATAGAATTTTAGAAAAGATTTTAAAGATTTTCATCACAGAGATTTAAAAACAGGCAAAGAAAGACTCTGACCAAATTCCTTTTACAACATAAATATGTTGCTGATACCTAAAAACCAGGAAGAGCAAAAACAGAGAAAGAAAACTATTCACCCCCTTTCCTAATGAATATTGGTGCAAAGATGTTAAATAAAATACTAACAAGGAGAGTACAGCAATATATCACAAAGATCAAATACTATGTCCAGGCAGCATCATACCAAGAACGCTGGGCTGGCTCAATATTAGAAAAAAAATCAGCATAATTGACCATATCAATAATAAAACCAACAAGAACCATATGATTGTTATCAACAGATGCAGAAAAAGCCTTTGACAAAATACAACACCTATTTCTGTTAAAAACACTAGAAAGCATGGAAATAATAAGTAATAGTTATCTAAAACCATCAGCAAGCATTATCTGCAATGGGGATAAGCTAGAACTCTTCCTAATAAGATCAGAGGTGATGCAAGGATGGCATTATCAGCACTATCACTCTATGCCGTATTTAATAAATTGAAGGAATTAGGCAACAAGGAAACAAAATCTTCACTCTCTGTAGATGATATGATGGTATACTTAGAGAATCCTAGAGAATCAACTAAAAACTTAACTGAAATAATTAACTTCAGCAAAGCTGCAGAATAAAACATAAATTCAGATAAATTATCATTATTTCTATATATTGCCAACAAAGCCTAGCAGTAAGAGACAGAGAAATTCTATTCAAAATAACAGCAGATAATACTTGAGTCTATTTACCAAGACAAACCTAGGAACTATAAGAACAGAATTACAAAACACTTCACACAAATAAAGCCAGATCTGAACAACTGGAAAATATTAATTACTCATGAGTAAGCTGAACCAATATAATAAAAATGATAATGCTATCTAAATTAATTTACGTATTCAGTGCCATATCAATGAAAGCACCAAAGAACTACTTTATGGACCTAAAGAAATAATTTAAAAAAAAATTCATCTGGAAGAACAGGAGGTCAAGAATATCAAGGGAATCAATGAAAAAAACGAAGGAAGGTGGCCTACTCATACCAGATCTCAAACTGCATTACAAAGCTGATAATCACCAAAACAATCTGGTACAGGCTAGGAAATAGTGGTGGATGACTGAAATAGATTAGATACACAAGAAACAGTAGTAAACGATTACAGTAATTTAGTGTTTGAGAAATACAAAGACCCAAGCTTTTTGGAATAAGAACTCATTACCTGACAAACACTGCTAGGAAAACTGGAAAGCAGTTTGGCAGAAACTAGGTATCGACTAACACCTCATACCATATACCAAGATAAAGTCAAAATGGGCACACAATTTAGACACAGAGTGATATCATGGGCAAATTAGGAGAACATGGGATATTTTATCTGTCAGATCTATCGATAGGGAAGAATTTATGACCAAATAAGAGATATAGAACATTACAAAATGTAGAATTTAGGGTAATTTTGCTTACATTATATTAAAAAGTTTTGCACAAACAAAACCAATGCAAGTCAAGATTAGAAGGAAAGCAGAAAAATGAAGGAAACTTTTTTACATCAAGTTTCTCTGATAAAGGCCTCATTTCCCAAATATACAGAGAACTGAGTAGAATTTATATGAATATGAGGGATTCCCCAATTGATTAATGGTCAAAGGATATGAACAGGCAGTTTTCAGAACAAATCAAATCTACAGTTATAGGGGAAAAGGCTCTAAATCACTACTGATTAATGAAATGCAAATTAAAACAACTTTTGGATACCATCTCACACCCATCAGATTGGCCAACATGACAGAAAAGGAAAATGACAAATGATGGAGAAGATATGAAAAAACTGGGACACTAATGCATTGTTGGTGAAGTTGTGAACTGATCCAACCATTGTGGGGAGCAATTTGGAATTGTGCCCAAAGGGCACAAAACCATGCATACCCTTTGACTCAGCAATACCACTACTAGGTCTATATCTCAAAGAGATTTTTTTGAAAAAGGAAAAGGACCTATACATACCAAAATATTTATACTTACTCTTTTTGTGATGGCAAAGAATTAGAAACTAAGGGGATGCCCATCAATTGGGGAATGGCTGACCAAGTTGTGGTATATGATTGTGATGGAATACTACCGTGCTGTAAGAAATGATGAGCAGGATGGTTTAAGAAAAACCTGGGAGGACTTCTATGAACCGATGCGAAGTGAAGTGAGCAGAACCAGAACTCTGTACACAGTAATAATATGGCATACAAGGATCAATTGTGAATGACTTAAGCTATTCTCAGCAATACAATGATCCAAGACAATTTTAAAGGACATATGTTGTAAAATATTATTCACCTCCAGGGAAAGAATTGATGGAGTCTGAATGCAGACTGAAGCACACTTTTTTAAAACTGTCTTTATTTTTCTTGTTGTTTTTTGGGGGGAGGGGTTGGTGGTGGTGGTCTGTGTTTTCTTTCATAACATGGCTAATATGGAAACATGTTTTACATGACTGCACATATATAATCTACATCTAATTGCTTGCCATCTCAGGGAGGTGGAGAAGAGGGATGGAGGGAAAGAATCTGGAACTGAAAATTTTTTAAAAATTAAAATAAAAAGTTGTTTTTATATGTTATTTTAAAAAATATAAAAACTTTTAAAATAAAACTATTAAAAGAAGAAAAATCTTTAAAAAAAAAACAGCAATAGGTCAACAGAACAGACTAGACAAGGGAGAATCAGAAACTGAACTCAATAACCCAAAGTTTGATAAAGTGGAAAACATGAGTTACCTAGCAGAAAAAGCCCTATTTGATTAAAAACTGCTGGGAATACTGAAAAGCAGTCTGGCAGGAATTATGCTTAGATCAATGCCTTACAGCACATTCCATAATATACTCTAGGTGGATATGAGGCCATCATATTAATGATCATACTATAAAAAATGAGAAGAGTAACAGATCATGTGTCTTTCACAGCCACGGGTAGAAAATACATTCTTAACCAAACTAGAGGCAGATGCAATTACAAAAGTAAAATGGATAACTGATTACTTGAAACTGAAAAGCTTCTGCACAGACAACATTAATGCTTCTAGAATAGGAAGGGAAATGGTTGAGTGGGAGACAAAACAACCTTCAATCGTTTTTGAAATAAGGGTTTGGTATCTAAGACATACAAGCTATTAATTAATACACATATTAGTAGTAGTCAGTAGTCATACCCCAATAGTTAAATGGCCAAAGGATACAGCTCTCAAAGCATTCACAAACACGGAATGGAATGCTCCAAATCACTATTAAGAAGAGAAATGTAAATAAAACAACCTTGAAGCTCCACCTCACACCCTGTAAATTGGCAAAAATGACAAGAAATGGCAAGAGTTAAGGTGGGAGGAGTTGTGGAATGCCAGGCACACAAACATGTCACTGGCAGAGCTGTGAAATGGTCCGGCCACTTTGGGAGTATGCAAATAAAGTGACTAAAATGTCCGGACTCTGGAGCAAGAGACACCATTACTGGATTTATACCCCAAGGAAGCTATCAATGAGAAGACAGTTCTCATACACACAAACAAATTTTAGGACCTTCTGGGATCACTCACGACTGGAAACAAAGTAGATGCCCATCAGCTGGGGAATGGCTAAACAAATTGTGGTACATGAATGTCATGGAACATTACTGTGCTGTAAAGAAATGATGGGTGTGATGAATACAGAGATGCATGGAAAGATCTACACCAAGTGACATAAGCAGAGCCAAGAAAACCACATACACAGTAACAGCAACGTAAACGGAAAGAACAGCACGCAAAAACTCAAAGCCAACATAGCACAAAATCACGAAGACTGAGCAGCTGAAAGAGATGTGAGGTGGCGCTCCCCACCCAGCCCTCTGTGGAGGCAGAAGGTGCACGGGGCTGCCTGCCTCGCGCTTGCCAACGTATTCATCAGTGGATGGCTGTACCGGAGGAGGAGGGCTAAGAGATACTTGGGATAACTAATGATACAGAGAACAGAAAATACCAACAAAAATTTATTTTAAAAAGATTATAACAAGACAATTTTCATTCTCTAAAATTACAAAGTTTTTATACAAACTAAATCAATGTAGTCCATTAGAAGAAAACATGGATTCCTCCTCCCAAAATCTGTACACCAGACATTTCTGATTAAAGACTAACATCCAAAATGTATATGAAATTAAACCAAACCTATAGAATTAAAAAGGCATTTCCCAATGACAAGTGGTTAAAGGATATAAATTTTACATTTTTATATTATTTCATATTATGTTTAAAATGTCAACTTTCAATAACTACGTTTCAAATTTATCAAAACTTTCAAAATTAGTAATAACCAGAGAAATTAAATCAGAAGTATCACTTTAAACCAAATTAGGAAAGATGAGAAAATATGACGCCCAAAATCCTATAGGGAGATCAAGACGCTAATTCACTTCTGGCAAAGCTGTGAAGCGGCCCAAGTGCTCTGGAAAACAATCTGGACTATGCCACAAAAGTTACTGACCTGCTCACACTTCAGCTCAAGAGATCTCACTGTGGGGTTCATATACCAAGTCGTTTAATGACAATAAGAAAAAGCAAGATGTTAAAAAATAATCACAGAAGCATTATTTGTTATCGCACACAAAAACGCCATAAACAACATACATGCGTCCTGACTGGGGAATGGCTAAGTAAACTGTGACAGAGAAAGGTAATGGTGTGTTGTCTGGGGTAAAGAATAACAAATCGGAGGAATTCAGAGGACCACTTAAAGGCTTATGTAAAGTGGTGCAGAATGAAGAGAGTAGAATCAAAACAACAATATATACAGTAACTACCATGATGGAAATATAATGAATGTTACATGGCAACAAAATTCAGATTAAATAAAAATGATGGTACCAACACACCAAAGCTAAGTACCCTTCCTGTTAATCAGTAACCAATCAATTTACGTGCATTGATCAAGCAGTGTTATGTTCTAGGCCCTGGGAGATGCAAAGACAAAGGGAGTGAGTGCAGTGAAGAGAGCACTGAGTCTGGAGCCAAGAAGACTCATCTTCCCGAGTTCAAGTCTGGCCTCAGACACTCGCTCACTATATGACCCTGGGCAAGTCACTTAAGCCTGTTTGCCTCAGTTTCCTCATCTGTCAAATGAGCTGGAGAAAGAAATGGCAAACCCCTCCAGTATCTTTGCCAAGAAAACCTCAAATGGGGTCATGGAGAGCTGCACGTGACTGAAAAACAACAGAAAAACATACACATAAAAAAAGATTAAAATATGCCAAAATAAATATAAGGTAAATTTGGGGGGGAGAGAGATGGAATAGGAGAGAAGACAACAGGAGCTGTGGTGCTAAGGAAAAACTTCATGTCTAAAGTGTCAGCTGAATCGTTCGGAAGAAAACAAGATACTCCAAGAGGCAGAAGTAAGGAGAGAAGGCATTCCTGGTTTGGGGCCTGCTGGTGCGAAGCCAGGGCCCAGTCACAAAACGGCGAGAAGGCCGGCTTGTTTGGATCCCAGAGTACAGGAAAAGGTATGATGGAGACGCAGGAAAGAAGCTGGGTTGAGGCCATGCTGTGGAGGGCATCTCTATCATCTTAGAAGCAATAGGAAGCCACTGGAGTCAGGCTCCATTTCAGAAAACCCCTTTGGCAGCTGTGTAAATGGCCTGGGTAGAGGAGAGACTGACAGCAGGTAGGCCATTAGGAGGCAGTTTAGGGGAGAGGCCATGGGATCCCCAAACAGGCTGGCGGTTGTGGGAGCAGAGAATGGTGTTGTGGACAGAGAAGCAGCTTAGTCACTAACTGAGGGTGCAGACTGAGGGAGAGCAAGATTGACTGTCAGGACAATAATTTCCCTTAAAAGTTGAGAAGAGCAGGAGGTGTGAGGTGAAAGAGAATGAGTTCAGTGTGGGAAATGGTGATCCGAGCTATGAAAAGTCATGGAAAACTGATATGAATTATCAATCAAATAGCACTCAGGGGAGTTTCACTCAGCTGTCTTCAGGGCACACAGCAGGTGGCTTAGGGATGTGTCTGAGAGGGCAGTTATATGTGGGGACAAAACAGATCACCACGCACCTCTTCATGGGCCTCTCACATGCCCCTGGTCTGCATTCCACTCCTGAGCACATGTTGTCATTTCTCCTCCTGAATGCCATGAGGATGCACGTATTGCACAACCCACTATCTCTGTACTCCTCAAATCCTGCACAGTCACTGCAGGGTGCCTCCCACAACGACCTGATTCCATAAAGGACTTGGCTGTCACTCTTCTCAGGCCCTCCTTTAGATAACAGAACTCTGGTACGAGGCAGTGTGGGGCGGGAGACACAGAACCGGACTGGGAATTACAGAGACCTGGATTGAAATCACTCTATCTGTCTTTAACATCTCTGAGTCTGGGTTTCTCCATCCAAAAAAAATGAGGATAATAACAATAACATGTGACACTGATTTATAGAGAAATTTAAGTACATATGTTAGCTCATTTGGGTCTCATGACAACCCTGGGAGGTAAGTAACAAAAGTTGTTATTCCCATCTTACAGATGAGGAAACTAAAGTTCAAGAAAGTTAAGGGACTTACTTATGGTCAGACAGTCAATGTTAGATGTGAGATTCGAGCCCAAGTTCAGTATTGTGACAGCTTGCCCATCCACCCCCTTCCCCACTCCCCCACAGCTGCCCCGGGGCTACTGTGAGCATCACAGGAGCTGGGAGTATCAAATGCTACAAAAATGTCAGGTGTTAGTGCTGGTGCACAGCCTATGGGGTGAGGTGCTCTGGTTGGGGCAGGGTACATGATGTGATTCATTCTCTGTTTCTCTTCTCCTCCCTCTCTGTCTGTCTGTCTCCCTCCTTCTCCTCCTCTTTTTTCCTCTCTTGGTCTTCTCCCCCCCACCTCCTCCCTTTATTTCCCCCTCTCTCCTTATCCTTCTCCCCATCCTCACAACCTCTGGGGAAATATATACTCAAGTGGAAAACTTACAAAGCAACAATAGTAAAAGTTGACGACAGTTCTGCTAGGGGCCACGGAGAAAGGCAACACAGCCCACCCGCTCCTAATGGTCTGCAACTGGCAAAGGGGTTCGTGGGAGCTGACAGGGCTCTATACAAGCGATTCTTCTTTTACTGTTTTAACCTGGGCCCTCCCCCGCAACGTGGATCTCATCGTGGCCCATCTCTCGCCTCTCTTTCCTTCCTATAAGGTTCTGAGGGGGAGCAGCTTTCTGCGGATTGAAGCTTTGACGTCTCAGAAGTCAACTATGAGATAATTGCAGAGGAAGCCGCTTTTAATCAACTGACAAGCAGCTTTTAGAAAATTAATGAGGACCAAATCTTAGGAAGGAGTTAATCAGTTCTGACAACAAAGCAGTCTGTCTTTTTTTCAAGTTTTCCCTTGTAGAAATGGTACCCTTTCTAAAAGTCCTTCCAGAGAATCTTTCTCCTTGACTTCTGGTATTCTAAACTTGCAAAGCAAGGCAAGGACATATTAAGAAACTCAGTTCTGCCAAGAACCGTGTTGGGCCAGACAGGGCCTGAGCATTAGGGATTCAATAAAACCAATGAAGTCCAAAGAATTCTGTTACATCACATGCTCCATTTATTGGAAGGGTACTAGTAAGGATTATATATTGCAGAATGAGGTGAGGATAGAATGGAAGAAAAGTGTGGTCAGTGGCACTCACCCACCTGCAGACCCTTAGACATCAGTGTTTGCCAAATTAAAGTGTGGGCCAGTATAGCTTGGCCTGGGAATGCATTCAGACCCAGGACCAAAGTTATTAGCAGGTCCCAAATCTCCCAAGTTGGAAGGGACCTCAGAGGTCATCTAGTTCAGCTTGCTCATTTTACAGATAAGGAAACCAAGGCCCAGAGAGAGCTTAGGTAATTTGTTCCTTTAGCTACTGACCTTTTTCTACTCAGAAAAGACAAGGCATGGTTTCCAGGCACAATGCTAATGAACTTCTAATAATACTCTGCCATCAAAAGCCACATGAAGATTGCTGTGAAATGGCATTAGCAGATGAAAGCCAACACAATGTTCCTCTAAAGCGAAGATGACAAGCAGCAGCAAGTCTAGTGACAGGAGCTGCTTCCGATTCCTCACAGTAAAGGAGCCTTAGGTACCAGCAGAGTTCTTAAGGAGGCCCAGGCTGGAATCCAGCTTTATAACAGATGACCCAGGGCAGGCTCCCTCCCTCCTTTTCTCATCATAGACTAACTGATCTTGAGGTTTATGCGTACAGGAGCAAGGTGACTTTGCAGGCTAAGGACAAAGGGGAAGAGTCTGGGTTTCTCCTTTTTTGATGCCCCAGCAACCAGATTCTGTTTCAAAGCATCCTTACACTACAGTAGATGGTAAGGCTGTTCGGACGCTTTCATTCCCAGATGGCATTATGTCGGCTACATTAGATCACACAACACTGCAGTGTTGCAAGAGATATATAACCATGAACAAAAAGTTTCACCTAACTGTCCACCCAGGAAAAACCAATGGATGAACAATGTCCAGACTATTCTACTCAGTTAACGGGCAACCTATCAAGCTCATCCATCAGTAGAGAGAACTGGGACAGATACCACATATGGATAACGTGTTGGGCCACAAGTCAATAAGCATTTACTACTTGCCCTGGGAACACAAAAATAAGCAAAAAGAAAGACAGGCCCTGCTCTCAACAAACTGGCATTTAAATGAGTTTATATTTCAATGAGGGCAAAGGAGAGTGAGGTAGATTGTCTTTGGGAAGCTGCAGTTTTCTTAACCACCCTATGATTCTACCACAAAGAAATACATGCAACCTTTAGGGTGGCTTCCCCCCATCTGAGGTCGAGGAACTAGAGAAAATCGGCTACAGTAAGCACAAAGAAAGAATCGGCTTCTGCCAAATAGCAAGGAGCTGATGGCTTTGTGAGAAGTGGTACCAAAGCCTCTTCCTCTGAAGCTGCCCTGCATTTGGGGGACACACCTCCTGTGAGCAGGGGGCTCTTGGGTGCTGGTGACCTGCATGCCGCTAAACGCCTAGATACTGTCTCCCTTAGTGCAGTTGTCCACACTCTCTCCCACTCTGGGATTCTCACCCATGCTCTCCCATAGACACTCTACACATTACCTCTCCAGGGTGCTGGAAACCTTCCTCCAGCTGTCTTATTCATTTTTTGCCTCTCCCTGAGGCTACATGCCTAGCTCATTCATAAAAAATGAATTCAATGGAAAGGGATACTGTTCCCTGTCCATCTAAACATCTTTGCTCATAAAATAATCCCAAGAGAAAAGGAGTGACAGCATCCAACGAAACTCAGACAAGTATGGCAAACGCAGGAAGGTCTCTCCTGCTGTTGAGTCACTGACCTTTAATCCCCACTCCTTCCTATGAGTTTTGTTGAACTTCTTCGAGAGGGCTGACCAATCACAACTATCTTTGTTGACAGGAGTTGTGAGTTGGATGGACCTTAGAGATCGCCTTTCATTCAATTTTCTAATTGAAGCCAAGGGGCAGAACCAGGACATGGCTGATGATCCCAGGTTCTTCTCATGGGCCCACTCTGGCTCCTGGTGGGGCACCTGGCAGTGCCACCATTCCCTTCCAGTTCAGGGGAGGAGCTTGGTTATGGGAGCGCTTTCTGATTTATTTAGTAGTTTCACACTTTCTGTTCTTAGGTTTTCACTTGGTTACTGCCAAAGTCGTCATAATATGCAAGTAGCCACTGTTTTAGAAAGATAATTGTAATTTTCTGGTACCAAACTGCACCTTGCCCCAATGCTGGAAGAGAATTCAGAAAAGGACTGGCACAGAGGTCTCCAAAGATTTGACTAGGAGGGGGAACAAATTACATCACTTAAAGCATAAGTTACAGAGATCATCATGCCTAGTCAGGAGACTGAGCCGGGAAGGAGTGGGCTCTGGCTCACCTTCCTTAATGATCAGACAGAAATAATACAGGTGTTGATCTAAGCAGAGAAAAAGGAATATAAGCACAGATATTCAAGGAAGCAGCTTAGAAAGGGATCGGGAAGTGAAATGGATGGCTGAGCAGATGCAGTCAAAGGAAATGGAAGGTGAGGAGCTGAGAATATGCAGGTTTGGTAGAAAAGAGATCCCAAGAGACAGGTATGACTCAGAGCATAGCTAAGAGGTGTAAGGACTGAGTAAAGGGGATGATGATCAGAGGGACTCACGGAAAAGGAAGACAAAGAAGGCAAGGCCGTAACTGTACCTGTCACAAAAACTGAGGGCAGAAACTGAGAATGAAAGAAGAGCTACATCTAGAGCAGAATGTCAAACTTAGGACGTCTGGTCCAAATTAACCTCCCTCCCCGCACGTGATTAAGGGAAACGTTTAACAAAATAAATAAAAATACAACACAGATGTCAGTTTTTGGTTTTCTATGTGGCCGCGGGGTTTCCACTTGAGTTTGACACCACTTATCAAAAAGACCTGACGGGCTGTTAGGATGGATTAACCCAGGAAAACTGACATAATCCACAGAGGCTCCCCACAGGAACGTCTACAGACTCCTTCAGCGGGGAAGGGAAGCTCTGACACTAGAGGGAGCTTATGACGGAACCAAGTCCCTAGGGATGGAGTCTCCCCACTAAGGAACGGTGGTTGGCCCAACACCTCATCTGATTGTTACTGTGGCGAATCCCAAGTGACTGCATGACTTAAGAAAATGAATTCGGAGGGAGAAAGTAGCTTCACCTTCCAACTTGTGGCAAAGTCATGCCCGTAAGGGCAGAAGCAAGCTGCCACCGGGAAGTCCCTGACCTGTGCAATGTGAGAGAAACTTGGTTGTTTCATTAAATCCCATGCCTTGATTTTAGTAAGAGACAAACATCGATTAAAAACCACTTCTTAACATAAAAAGTACAATGTAGCTGTTGAAAAATCAAGGTCTTTGTGGTCTTCTAGCCATGACCAGTTTCCATGATCCTGGCCAAGCATTTGGGAGGCTCTAGATATAAAGACTGG
Source organism: Pseudochirops cupreus (assembly GCA_028627135.1). Classification (NCBI taxonomy): domain Eukaryota; kingdom Metazoa; phylum Chordata; class Mammalia; order Diprotodontia; family Pseudocheiridae; genus Pseudochirops; species Pseudochirops cupreus. The sequence continues at coordinate 19,659,984 of CM053583.1, read as the reverse complement.
CCAGGAGCTGCCAAGCAATCATGCCTGCTCTCACCAAGAGGCCAGTGCCCAGTAGCTTATGCTGGTGGCCCCTTCCACAGAGTGGGGGCTTGGAGTGAGTGATCATGTGAGTGGAGGCAAATGTCCTCTGTGGATGGCCTGACCTAACCTTCCTGGAAAGGATTGTTAGGTCTTTGACAGTAAGGACACCAGGAATTTCACCTTCCTCCCCTGACTGCCAGATGGGGCCTTAAAGAACATCCCAAAAGCCTGATCAGGAGGCCTGAGAAATCGTTCTTCATGAAGATTAGATTGGTAGGAAGCAAGGATCTGCAGGGAGCCCTCAGCAGGATGGCAATGGGCTAATTTAATTACGCCAAATCTTCTCAGTCCAGATTTCCCCAGTTAAGATGCCTTGCCTGTGCTGCCAGGCCTATATATGACAATACATTCCCCACCATCTCAACTTCTGCTCCTGGACCAATGCCAGTCTGCCCTAAGGCAGCTCCCTCAGGCTACATATGGGAGACAGAAGCGGCACCAAGGCCAGGAAATGTGAGCTGTACCTAGAACACTAGGGGAAGACTTGTCTGCCAGAACTGTCTAGAGGTATATGTTAGTAACTTCCAATGCAGGTCTTATTTTCCAAAAGTTATGAGTAATTATGCCTCAACAAGAGAGGGTTGTGAGGACGCTAGCTTTTGGGTGCCTGGGTAGGAGAAAGCAGACAATACCCTCCATACTCTACCATATTTAATTTTAGCAAAAGTAAGAATGGCATAACTCAGAATACATTTTTCTCCTTGAGGTCTGCAGAGAAAGATCAGAAGGTGGAAAGACTGGGTCAATTTGCTAAGAAGCCTCTACAATCACTGGAAATGCTGCTACAGAAACGTCAGATGCTTTTCAGGTCCTGGTGCTGCCTGAAGTGGAGATAAATGGGCTTTCTCCTTGAAGGCTGATGAGGCGTCTTGGTGAGAGGCAGCAGGCACTAGTGGAAAGTGTTTAAGAATAGAAGTTACTAGGACTCCACTCTTGGCTGGAATGCTTAGTGGGTATCATCATGGGCAAGTCTCTTCACCTTTCAAAGCCCATTTCAGCATCTTGTAAAATGGGGGCAATGCCAACCTCACAGGGCTGTTGATGCAAAAGCACTTTGTAAACCTTGTTGCCCTGTATAAATGGGAACTCATCTCACCATCTGTCTTTAACCCTACTGATCAATTCCATCAGCCTCCACTCAAGTGCCTGCAGTACTTCATGAGAGCACACAGGTGACCCTGAGTTATGGAAGGCCCCGCAAGGCCTGAGAAGCTCTGAGGACGGAGCCCGTTATGGACTGTATGTCCAGCTGAGCAAAGCTGGAGGGAGGGACTCAAGACCAGATCAATCACAGAGTGACGAAATTCTGACACATCAATTCTTTTTTTTTTTTTCTTTTTGGAGGGCAATTGGAGTTAAGCGCCTTGCCCAAGGTCACACAGCTAGATATGAACTCAGGTCCTCCTGACTCCAGGGCTGGTGCTCTGTTCACTGTGCCACCTAGCTGCCCCGACATCAATTCTTATAGAATCATGGCTACTGGCTGTCAGAGCACTGCACTGCAGTCTTTGTCAGGGGAGGAAGCAACCACATCAACAAAGAAATGGAATCTTGGTTTATTCAAGTTACACGGCTCACTCTTTTGCCCTTGTAGCTATCATTCAGGGGAATAACCCTTGTGGAGAAGGGCCCCATCATCTATACGACCACCACTAATCACCGACAGGCCAGCAAACTAGACTAGCTGGAGCAGTAAGGCATCCTGAGGGAGAAAGAAGAGGAGACAAGAGCCATGCAGGCCACACCATCGCCTTCTGTCAGCCCTCTGTCCCTCCAGCTCTGTTTCTCGTTCAATCCTCGCAGTCGTAACCAAGGGGAGCAATGCTTGTGGAGAAGAGGCCATCCCCACCCACCCCCAATGTCCATTGCCAACCAACTGCTATCAGGAGACTGGTAAGCTCAAGAACCTTGGGAGTGTCTCCAGACCACCCACCTCTAAAATGGTTCTGCATTAGAAACTGATGTGGTTTTATGAAAAGAAATGACCTTAAAGAAGCGCTTTTGCCACTGCAACCTAAGGACCGTTGGGCCTGTCCATCTGACCAGCAGTTGAGACCTCCTGTGCACTTGCCCTTTTCCTACTTGAAAGTGAGCTCCTTGGGGTGGCTAGGCGGCAGAGTGAATAGAGCACCAGCCCTGGAAAAAGGAGGACCTGAGTTCAAATCTGACCTCAGACACTTAACACACAAAAAACTAGCCGTGTGACCATGGGCAAGTCACTTAACCCCAATTGCCCTACCTTCCCCCCTCCAAAACGCAATTTTAAAAAAAGTGAGATCCTTGACAGCCAAGAGTATCTCACTGGGTCCCGACTGCTCCGTACATGGTAAATGCTTCCTTTTCATTCACTGATTTATTCACTGGATATTCCTCTGCCACACCACCAGGCAGATTTCTCCTGAATAAGGCTACTGGGATATATGAGGGGTTGGGAAATCTCCACAGGTCACCCCCTGACTTTGGAACAGGGCAAGTTGCAGAATCTCAGAGTTGGAAGGGACGTCAGATTTCATCTAGTTCAACCTGCACTTGAAAAAGAAATTCCTTTAAAACCTAACAGCCAAGTGGTAATCCAGTCTATACCCCAGGCCATCACAGCCTACTTTGGACAGTCTTGATTGTGAATTCTTCGAAACCTCCAACCTAAACATGCTTCCTGTAGCTTCTTCACAGTGCTGCTCCTCTGTCCTCTGGGTCAAGCAGCCCACAAAGGCTTAGATATGCCTGAGTCTTCTCTTCTTCAGGCCCCACATCCCCATTTTTTCCCATTATCTCTCACTAGGCATGAACGTGAGGCCCTCCAGTGTTCTGGGTGCTCTTCAACTTAATAAGAATGGAGATAAGAGGAGTAAGGAGTGGCCTTGGGATATCATTAGTGTAGGGAGTTGGAAAGGCAGAATGTCCCCTGCCAGTGTGGCTTGCTGCTCTCTGCAAATCCTAAGTCTGACAGAAGTGCCTGGGATCTACCCAGGGCCAGAGTCAGGCTCTCTGTGTCCAAGGCAGGAACTGCATTCAGCTCACCTCCCTGGCCCTTTATTGGATCTATCAACGCTGCTTCTAAATAATGAGGACTTGAGAAGTTCGTAAGGCACTCAGCATAAGTGATCTCCTTTGAGGTTCCCTACAAATCTGGGAAGTAGGTACTCCAGTGGTGAGCACCCCCACTTTACAGATAAAGACAATGCACCTCAGAGAAGAAACCTGTGTTTGAGGCAGGATAATGCCTTCAGCACCCTACTCAGAGGCCGCCCTGACTGCGGGGCAGAGGGCAGCAGGATGAGCCTGCCCTTGTCTTTCTCACACTGTTTCTAAGGTGCGGTAAGGCTGCATTATGTCTGAGCAGGAGCATCACACACCAGCCTCATGTTGAGCACACATGTAATCCCTCAAGATCCCTCTATCTTTTTAGAGGAACTGATGCCAAGGCAAGCCTTGCTACTTTTCAAACCCAAGTATAAGACTTCATCCTTAGAATAGGCAGCATTTACATACAGTGCTTTAAGGTTTATAAAGCATTTCACACAGATTTTCATTTGATCCTCAAAACAACCCTGAGAGGTAGGTGTCATTACTGTTCCCATTTTATAGATGAGAAAACTGAGGCAAACACAGACCAAATGACTTGCCCAGGGTCACACAGCAGCTGAGAAGTGTTGGGGGCAAGATCTGCACTCAGGTCTTTGTGATTCCAAGTCCAGTGTTCTATCCATGAGACTTGGCTGCCTCTCACTTTCTCTTAGATTTGGCCCCCAATTCCAGTTCTCCAAGAATGTCTTGAAATGGGACAGTGCAATGCTGGCTCTCCCTGCTGGCCTTGCGCTCTTTTCCAATCTCACACATACACCTTCCCTGTCTATCTGAGAAACTGACAACACAATAGGGTCAAGGCGGGGGCTGCAGGGCCTGGTCTTCCTTTCAGCTGATACCAAACCCTTCAGTTGTGGCCACATGGACCGTGCTCAAACCCGCCAAACTACCCTTGAGTCCAGCCCATATCTTTTTATCTTGTCGCCAAGAAGAGCATGACAGACTGTTTTCAATGCTTTGCTAAAATCAAGGTAAATTCTATCTCTAGAATTTTTCTTTATCTATCTGTCTAGCAACCACATCAAAAAGTGGGGGTGGGAAATGAGTCTGGTAGGACCTGTGGTCCCCTCACTTCCCCACCTAAACACAGGTGCTTTATGTCTTTTGTTTTTATGCTAGTCCTTTCTGGAAAGCATGACCCAATCCTGATTAATGTGAGGGGAAGGTTCACTATCATGATGGCTGCCTTTTCCAAGATGGTTGCTCACCATCTTTAATAACCCATTCTAAGGCATAACTTAGAATCCAAGTCAAAATTGCTCATCTATATAGTTTACGAATTATATTCTCTTTCCTTTCTTGAACTCTGCACTCCCCTCCCTCCTTCTCCATCCCAGACAGCAGCTGTTCAGCAATATAACACCTGTCAGCTCTTTCAGTAACCAAGGACATGGTTGATTTGAGCTTGTAAAGGATAGTTATGTAATATCTTCCAATCTCCCTGCTAATCGTGGATGTCAACCCTCCTATCAGACATGTTTGTTCTGTCCTTTCCAAGCCAAAGATCTTTCTCCTTGGCACAGAAAACAAAGAAAGGGAGAGTTGGGGTTGGTGGTCGCTATTCCATCTGTTCTGGGCAGTGGTAGGTCCCTCAGATTCCCCTGTCTTCCGCTCTTTCAGTTGTACTTGGCTTTCCTTATCAGTCAGCTCATTGTGCCTGTTAGGACTCCAGACCCGAATCCCTCAGGACCCTGCCACACACCCATCCTCCACTGTCCACCCTTGGGTCCATTTTATACATTAAAATAAAATTAAGTTTGTCGGTGTATCCATATTGGTCTCTCTAGACAAGTTCTCTTTCTTCTGCCTCTCACATTAAAACGGGGACAACAGCAGCACCTACTTCTCCAAGCTGTTGTGAGAATCAGACGAGAGGATGACTGTAAAGGGCTTGGCACAGCGCCTATCACACACTAGGCCAGGGGCCGGGAACCTGTGGCTCTCTAGGTCCTCAAGTGTGACCCTCTGGCTAAACCCAAACTTCGCGGAACAAACCCCCTGAATAAAAGAAACAAAATAAATAAAAATAAAAATTGTTTCCAACAATACAGTGTGGATCCAGCGCGAGGCCTCCCCCCCGTGCTCGCTCTGAGCCCTGAGGCCTCTCTGCCCAAAGCGGGGCGAGGGCCAGGCTCTCTCCCGTCACAGACTCTGAGATGAAGCGGCGAAAGCCCCGCGGTTCTCACTGCACCAACCGAACAACTAACTCTCCCTTGCGGGCGAGAAGCAGACTCCAAGCGGGATTTCCCGCCGTTGGCTCCTTCGCACGCTGAAGGAGGAAACCGCGATCAAGGCAAGAAAAACCCTGAGCTCCTCTGTTTTTAGCAGGCCGATTTCCAGCCAACACGCAGATACATGGAACTCCCCATCGTTACGCCAACCGTGTGATCTGCTCCCCGAGATTCTCCTTCATTTCTCCTTCCTGTCCAGTATGACTCACCTGTGGCATGTTCTTACAATGTTGTCACTCGGCTTGTGCCCCCACTCATCTTCACCTGAAACACCCGCACTTGTGCTTCCCCTCCCCCCTTCCCTCTGGTGCCTGGGCTTTCTCACATGACATGGCTTTTAAAGACAAAAAGCTATTGCCTTCATCTTTTTTAACCCGTCCTGTTTCTTTTGAAGGCCCCTGCCCTTATCAGAGGCCTATTTCCGTCATGGGTCTCTGAGGCCTGACCTGCCTGCCTGCAGTAGGATCTCCAGCAGATCTTATTACTATTATCCCTGTTCCATATGTCTGGGTTTTATTACTCACTCCTTCCTAAGACTGTGTTTCCTAATAAACTTCTGGGTCCCTATGTCACGTCTTAGATGTTTGCCATGCCAAGTAAGTCCTTGCTTTGTCTTTTCTGTAGGCAAGCCCATCCATTCCATTCATTCATGCAGCATCCACAGCATTGTATTAGATGCTCTTAGGGTAAGAACAGCAGCACAACTTGAGATGAGCCATGGCCTGTGGAGGAAGCGGATGGATCCATTTCTGGTAGAGACCCTCATCTGTAAAATGCAAGCTTTCGAAGTTCCCTTCTACACCTGACACCCACGTGACCCACCTCCCAGGGGGTGGCAGGCCCCGGCTGAATAAGCCAAGCCCGTAAGGACATACATGGGGAAGACACGTCTGCACTGAGGAAACAGAAAGAAGGGACCTGCCCTGAAAGGCTTCTTTTTACCTGGTGACATGGAGAGAGGTAAGAGGGAAGCAGATGGCCATGCACCTCATCTTCCATCAGGACCATAACCCACCAACAAAGACCACTTCATGGTATACCACTTATCACTTTCTATAGCTCACATCTTTAAAAAAAACCTTTTTAATGATAAGCATAAATATTTCATTGGTTGCTCGGTATGCCTCAGGAACACAGCGTCCTCCTTGAGGTAAAAGGAGTTGTGTATTTCCAAAGAGAATCCCACTGCTGTGACAATAATTTTACTTTGTACCTAGTTTCCCATCCTAGAACTTCTGCCACTAACCCTCAGGACTTCGAACAGCAGAACCCACCAGCTCTCAGAGACTGACATGAACATCCTCCTAGCACTACTAACCAGATCGGTGGCTAAGGGAGCTCACCTCCCCACACAATCTTACAGGGCCTAAGAAAGTTGCCATAAGCTACTGCAATGAAATGGCAGGACTCACCCTCATGGAGGTCTCTCCACCATGCGGTTGCTGTAGTCTGAAGACCTGAGCTACCATGTGCTCTGTGGAAGGGTGTAGCAGGATCCTGCGGGAAGCCAGTCCAACCATCACGTACCGCCCCATAGGAGAGAGGCTCACAGAAATGGCATTGGGGCCTAAGGATGCAACACAACAATGAGCTGTGGGTCTCGTCCTCCCCTCACTTTAATAGCCAATGGCTCCTGTCACTGCATAATTGCTTACAAATGTCTTAATCCCTTCCCAAATCTTCCCAAAAGGATTCCCACCACACAATCTGGGTCACAGCTCTACAGTGTCACAAGGCACTGATGTCCCTGTAACAACAAAGGCCACAGAGCTAGACAGGGAGGGCACATGGCAGGTCAACATGAGGAAACATGTTGTATCAGGAAAAGAGAGAGGTATGGAGTCACAGGACCTGGGTTCAAATCCTGGTTCTATTACTGTGGGACTTCACTTTCCTGGCTCTTAGAAAGTCCTAATGGTGCAGCAGATAAGAGTGCTGGTCTGGAGTCAGGAGCACTTGAGCCTGAATCCCACCAACCTAAATTGGGGATAACAATGCTTATAGTATTTACCTTACAGGGCTCAAGTGAGATACTGTATGTAAAGTATCATATGAATATCAGTGAGGATTCTACTTCTAACATGTGAGGGGACTGCCTTGTGAGGCAGTGAGCTCCCCGGCACTGGGAATATCCAAGCCAAGAGTGGATTCTATGTGGGGCATTAGGACACAGGATAGAAGGATGAATGAGAGGACCTCCAAGATCCCTCCCAGCTCCAGATTTCTATGTTTCCACCCAAGCCATTCTCCTTGGCTACACTGTGAAGGCACCAAGGTTCAGGGAGCTCCCCTTACCAAATCGTTTGGTGTACAACATCTCGCCCAGATTGTGAGGTGCCAAGGAGTATACCGCCAGGATGCCCTCATCAGGAAAGCCTCGCTGGCTGCTGGGGATGAAGGCTGCAAGGAGCTGGCCATCTGCTGACACGTCACAGCTGGCATCATTGTAGATCTTACAGTTCTGCACCAACACATTCACAGAGGCTACAAGAAAAAGGGAGGGAGGGAAGGGAAGGGAAAAGGAGAAAGGAGAGAGAGATGAGAGAGGGAGAGGAAGAGGGAAGGGGTGGGGAGAGAAAGACAGTCATATTGGAGATAAGGTGATAGAGAAAAAGTTGTAAAATTCCTAGAGCTCTACTGAACACCCAGCTCAGCACTAGGATGCAAGGGATACACAGGGCTAAGCCCCAAGGAAGAGAGCCCCCCTGGAAGAACTGCTTGCCAGTCAGGAAACTGGCCATCTTGGCAGTCTAAGGTGCCATTTACTTGCTGTGTGAACTTGTGGAATCTGCTCTATATTCCCCTAGACCCGCCATGCCATGCCTCACTTTCCCTGCTCACCTGTATAGGTCACAGACCTGGACAAAGTAGGATAACGTTTCGCCCTTTTTTTGAGCGTTCTTTGCTGAACCTGCCCAAACGTGGGCTGACTGACCAGCAGGCTTTGTCCTTATTTCCCATCCCCTGCTACAAGCTGTACCTACTAACAGACAGCAGACTGTAAACACCCTGGTTTGCACTGAGAAGTATGTGTACATAAATTTACTTTGAGGTAAATGGGGGATGGGGATGGCAGAAAAAAAATAAATGAAACTAACAATCACTGTAGGCCTTGTGTGTTTAATTCTTGGTACACTGTGCAGTTCTGTCAGGAGGAAGCAGCTTTCCTCTTGAAGGGAGTCTGGAACAAGAGGGTCTCTTCCTCAGCCACAGGCTTGGTTCTCCTCAGAGGTGCTGCACGTGCACATCTTTGCAAAGAAGCCTCCCTCCTGCCCTCTCCCACGGAGAAGGATGGGTTTGGCCAGCAGCCATTAGGTATTCCCCACAACTACAGCTCAGTTGCCCTCAAGATAACTCCAGCAATCATTCTCCAGAGTCCCATGTTAGGCTCTTGGAGGACCAGGACAAATCCCCACAGGGCTAAGCTACTGGAAAGAAAGGAGAGAAAGATGAAATGCCTTTGGGGGAAGTTTTCTGTGTTGGAAAAGTCATTATGAAAAGACAAGACTGCGCTTTCATCCTCCATTTCCCTGTACGTTGCTAATAAAGCCACAGAGATGACAGAGCAGATCAAAAAAGACATCAGAACAAACTAATTGAGCTGTTGTGCCAACTCCAATTGCTGACACCTACAGCACAATTACGCACAAAATCAGGGAGGGACCACAAGGAGCATTCTGTTTGCTAACTAATAAAATAATGACAGCCAAATACTCACTGCCATCACCATTAGGCCTCTGGACTGCTCAACTTCCAACCCACCATCTGCTCCAGTCCTGCGGCTGGGTTTAGCTAGTCAGCACGGAGACCGGCTGCTCCCACTGTGGCATTCGCCCTCTCCCTCCATCTAGTCTGATATGTGACTATTGGCAATGAAGGAAGACAGACAACGGGGGACGGGGTGACTCTTCTGTAGGCAAGGCCTCTTCTTTATTGCTGAGTCATACAACCAAGCAGCTACCCCACAATCTTGTTTTTGATACATGAAAACAGGGAATGGGTCTGCGAGAAAAGATCACAGCAATCACAAAACATCTGGAGTTGGGGGCAACCTTAAAGACAATCCCCTCATTTTATAGATAGGAAAACGAAGGTCCGTGGAGTTGAACGGAACAGTGAATGGTGCCACATCCCACCACAGTCCTGACTCCCTTTTCATTCCAGGGCCTGCCTCCTTTCTGTTGTCATCACCAACACATCCTGTCTACATCACGGTGTCCAGTGCTGTTTGTATGTTGTTTCCCTATTAGACTGGGAGCTCCTTGAGGGCAGGGATTGGCTTTGGACTTCCTCTATATTCTCAGAATTAGCCAGGATCTGGCACTGCTGATTAACAAAAACAAGTAACTAATCAGTGGATATGAAACTAATAGCCATTCTCAATAGATAAGTAGTCAGAGGATATGAACAATCAGCTCTCAAAAGAAGAATTGCAAATTACGAGCAACCATACAAAAGAATGTTCCAAATCACCAGTAATAAGAGAAACGCAAATCAAAACAACCCTGAGGTTTCACCTCATACCCTGCAAATTGGCAAAAATAACAAAACATGGCCACAGTCAGTGTTGGAGAGGCTGTGGAAGGACAGGCACACTCACACTCTGCGGGTGGAGCTATGAAATGCAATGGCCATTCTGGAAAGCCATTTGGAATTATGCAAATAGTGACTAAACTGTTCATAGCCTTTGAAGCAGAGACTCCATTACTGGCCTTCCACCTCAAGAAAGCCATCAATGACAAGAAAGTCCTCATATACATCAACATATTTACAGCAACACTTTCTGTGACAGTAAAGAGTTGGAAACAAAGTAGACACCCATCAACCGGGGAGTGGCTAAACAAGCTGAGGTACATGAATACGCTGGAACCTTACCGTGCTGTAAGAAGCAATGTGTGATAAATACAGAGAAGCGTGGAAAGATCTACGTGAACTGATGTAGAAGGAAGCCAGCAGAGCCAAGAAAACAACAAAACGACCCTAACTAGACCTACGCAAATGGAAAGAACACCACGCCAAAAATATCCAAAGTAAACAGAACAAAATTATAAAGACTGAGCAGGAACTGAATAAAGAGACAGGAGGCCACCCTCACAACCCACCCTTTCACCCAAGTGGGGAATCCACAAACGCCGCACGCTGCACCTGTTTTCAGACTTTTTCAATGGATCAGACGGGCTGGGCTCTTTTCCTCTTTAAAGATCACTATTTGCCGTAAGGGACGGCTCTCTGGGAAGGGGGTGCTGAAGATAACTATGATGGTGACAGATATATATATATATATATGTATCAATTAAAACTTGCTAAAAAACAAAGGGCAAAAGAAGAAATAAGCAGCAGAGCCTGGCCTTGAAGCCAAGGCCTCTGACCCCCTACGGAGTGCCCCTCCCACCACCCTTCCCGGGCCTCCAAGCGGTGCAGGGAGCTCTGCAGCTCACACTGCAGCCTCACCCATGTGACTGGCAGGGCCAGGGTCGCTGAGCGCAGCCAGGAGCCTCAGGGTCCAGAGCGGCTCACTCCCCCGCCGCAGGAGCACTGCCTTGAGGAAGGTTACCAGCTCTGATTTGGGCGTTACAAGTGACGGCGAAGGAAACGGGACTTCTGCCGAGTTTAAGACAGCTTTGTTCCATCGTCATTTAATCACATTTAATGCCTAGGAAGATGTATGCGGTGGATGTTTCATCAAAGTAGGCTTTTCTATCCTGCTGCGGCAGAGTCTATTATGCATTAACTTGCCAAAGAAGGATGGAGAGATGCTCCACAATGAATGCTATCATCAAAAAAGTTATAACTGCTGACTGGAGCAGACAAAAAGTGAGTCTTTTTCCCCCAGAAAATTTACTATAAGTCTCTGGGGTGGGGGAGAATTTGGCTTCCATTTTGCTAGCTTTAGAAACAAGTCTCCTTCTTGAAAGGCTAGAAAGATGGGAAAAAATCTACTAATATGAAATTTGAAAGAGACAAATCTAAAGACCTATATTTGGATTAAAAACCCCCAACAACCCAACCACATAAATACAGGAAGGCATGGTTAGAAAGTGACATGTATGAAAAAAACATTCCAGGGTCTAATATCTAAGACATATAGATAACTAACAGAAATAGGTAAGAAAAGCTGAATATACCTTAACAGAATAATAATGGAATTTAAAGGATGGTCGACGGACATGGATAAAAGTTCTCTCAAAGGAAGAATGGTCAGCTCCTGGTAATCATGTGAAATAAGGCCCCATGTCACTAACAGTAAGAAAGATGTACACCCAAACAAATTTGAAGTTTTATATCACCCTCAGTAATTCTCAATGATGACAAAATATGGGACAGTCAATGTCAGAGGAGCTGTGGAAAGCATGAATGCATTGTGGGTGGTGTGAATCCCTACAAACATTCTGAAGAGCCATCTGGAATTATGGGAAGAGTAAATCAAATGCTCACACCCTTTGACTCAGAGATTTTGCTGCTAGGGATATTCTCCAAGAAGGTCAATGACAAAAGGCCCCATATGTATTTCACCACAGTATTTATGGTAGTGCTTTTTGTGATTACAAAGAACTGCCAAAAAAAAAGTCAACATCCATTGAATGGAGAATGGCTAAGGAACTGTGGTACATAAAACTATGAATATGATGAATACAAAGAAACATAAGGCATGAAACAATGCAAAGCAAAGCAAGCAGAGGCAAGGACAAAATACACACAATGATTACAACAACATAAATGGAAAGAAAAACAACAAAACAATCAAAATTGAAGGCTACACAATTCTTGTGATCAAGCTCGACCCTGAAAAAGAGACCTAAGACAAAGGGACAACACGTACAAACGTGCAGCAACTCTCTTTATGGTGGCAAAGCACTGAAAACGGGGGGGGCGCACCTGCCACTGGGGCACGGCTGAACAAGCTGCGGTCTGTGGGTGCGGTGGAGCACTACGGCGCTGTGACACATGACGAGGGGGCGGATTCAGAGACACCTGAAGAAAACTTGTCTGAACTGACACAAAGCAGAGCAAGCGGGATTAGAAGCACAAGTTCTGCAATAAGGGCGGCGTGACGACCAAACGCAACTCTTCATAATGAAGCGTGCTGCCCGCTTCTGAAGAGAGGGCTGATGGGGTGGAAATGCAGACTGATCTCTCTCTCTCTGCCTCAACTATACTGGCTTGTAATGGGTTTTATTCTCCTTGCTTTCTCGGATGGGAGGGAAAAGAAAGGGAGGAGGATGGGAGACAATGTGAACCTGAAGATGAAAGAAAAACGGAAATTTTTTAAAGAAGAAGACACATAAGAAGACACCTCCCCCTGCTTCTAGAAGTAGGAGGCTGTGGGTGTCCAAAACGACATATAATATCAACTGATAAATTGGTTAGTTTCACTGAACTTTTCTGCCCTTCCTCTTTTTATCTTCTTTGCTGTAAGAGGAAGGGGAATGAAGGGGAGAGATAAACGTGAGAAATGTGTTGTATAAAAACAATCTCAGTGTCTTAGTGAATCACAACCTCAACAGGAGTTAACCATGTGACATGGGAGGTAACAAGCTATGGTCGTCTTGGGTTACAGTGAAAGAGGCACAGAATCCAGAACGAAGAAGTGATGACCCTGTTGTTCTCTGACCATGTCAGATCATATGTGGAGTAATGTTTTCAGTCCTAAGTGTCTTATTTTGGAACTAATATGCTAGATTGTATTCAGAGGAGGACGACTACGATGATGACGTGCTGCAGCTCGGTGGTGTGTAGGATAGAGCCCTGGGCCTGGGGTCAGGAAGACCTCTGTTCAAATCTGGCCTCATGACACCTACTAGCTGTGTGACCCTGGGCAGGTTCCTTAATCTCTGCCTCAGTCTCCTCATCTGTAAAATGGGGACAATAAAAATACCAATCCCCAGATGATGAAGAGAGGAGCAGAGACTATGTCTTGTGTGATGGTAAACCATTTTTAAAATCTCTTTTTACCTGCCTGCTGATCCATTTCATAGAAGAAAGACACTTTGATATATAGTCCTAAACATAAGTCCCAGAGGAATGTCAGCCTGTTTACTGCACCTATTAATCATTTCTTAAAGTTTGCAAGAAGGTTAAAAGTTGTGTCGTGTATTTAGGCCATGGAGGACTACAAATTTCTTTTTATGCAGGGGAAAGGGGGAGGTCTATCTGCTAATCTTTCATACCTGAATGACCACAGTCCTTGCCCAAAATTCCAAGTTACCACAGCTTGTAAATTAATGGCCACGCATGTGTATGGGTAGGCCCTTTAGTTGAGGGAACATACAGAAAAGGGTCTCACAAATCATAGCCTGAGGCTTTGTTTAAGAAAAAGATTGAGTATTTCAACCTTGAGTTGGTCAGCTTCTCTCTTAGCCAGTCACTGTCCTCAGGGGCCCTAAGCAACGTGTCTTGAACCAGGAAAAGCTGTTCAGGAACACTCAAGTCCATGGAGTGGGAAGTTTCTCCCATACAAAAGGAATGCCTTCACTATTGTTGGCTTGACACCCTCTTCATAAATCTGTTTAGAGATAGTGGTATTTATGCTGGTGAGTTCAGCAGCAATTCAAATCTAGGCAATGATGGCTATCTTCAAGATTCTGACAGGCTACCAATACTGCTTGGCCCCAGAGAGCACAATCAGGGGTGATGGAAAGTTGCCAAAAGACAGATTTCTGCTTGATGAAATAATTAACACTTAGAGTTGTCCAAAAGTGAAACGGACTGACTTGAAAGGTAGTAGTAGATGCCTCCTGACTGAAGGGTGGGTAACCATTTGTTGGGAATGATGTAGAAAGAATTCTTTTTCAGGTACAGATCCAACTACATGACCTCAGAGGTCCTGTCTAACTCTGAGCAATAACACAACAGTCACTTTCTTAAGACTGTGGGATGAGTCTTCAAGAAAGACTTCGAATAGAAGCTTAAACCAGTGGAAAGGGGCAGCTGCACAGTTGCTGCACAAAAAGTCATATGCAGGTAAACAGAAAGACTTCTGTACCTAGTGGTAGAATCCACGGCAAGGCATTGATTGGTTCAGTTGGCTTCAGAACTGCTGAAAAGAAAAACTGTATCCTTCTCACCGTAAACATTTCACGACCCAGTTCATTGTTGCTATGGGCTCAGAGAGATGGATGCAAACGATAGTGAAGAGAAAACTGTGACTAAGACAATGCGTTCTCTTACTGCAAGGGCAAGGGGGTGGGGGACCAGAGACACGACAGTCTGGGAATGAAACAAGAAGAAAATAGCACAAAGCAGAAAGAGGGATTCTGGTTGTAACATCTTTTCAACCTCCTTTGTGTCTTAAGAAATCCATTTCTCCTCTCTAAGCCTCAGATCTCACTCGGAGAAAAAAGTAGATTTACCATTCCTCCCAAGTCCAAACCCTACCTGGAGACCTTTCTGAAAGATCAGGAGCATCATAGCCACCGTGAGGACCAGCAAGAACTATTTCATATTTTAACACTTAAAAAATCAAGAGTCAAGAGAACCATCTGTCTAAAGTTCAGCTATCATCAATTGAATAGGAAGGGATAATATTCCAAATGGTGAAATGGTGAGGAGACAGAGGATTAGATTGAGAGGAGACAGGGAGAGTCAAAATGGGGTTGAACATGGAAGAGGCAAGAGAGAATTGTTACAATAGAGGGGGAAAAGAGGA
>CM053583.1:19512984-19644439 GCA_028627135.1 Pseudochirops cupreus | reverse complement strand
GGTCATAAAGTCCTTCCTATTCCATAAATCTGACAAGTAAACTATTCCTTGCTTCCCCAGATTATTTACAGTATCAGCCTTTTATACCTAGATCATGCACCCATTTAGACTTGACTTTGGTGTATGGCGTTAGATGACGGTCTATGCATTTTTTCCCTTTTTAAAAATTTAATTTAATCTTTCCCCACTTAATAGTATTTAATTTTTTCCCAATTACATGTAAAGAGAGTTTTCAACATTCATTTTTTATAAAATTTTGAGTTCCAGATTTTTCTCTTTCGTCCCCTCCCTCCTTCCCAGGACAGCACGCAATCTGATATAGATTATACATGTACAATCATATTAAACATATTTCCATATTAGTCACATTGTGAAAGGAGAATGAGAACAAAAGGGAAAAACCAGGATAAAGAAAAAATTTTAAAAAACAACAAAAAAAGTGAAAATAGTCTGCTTTGATCTGCATTCAGACTCCATAGTTCTTTCTCTGGATGTGGATAATAGGCTTTTTATTTAGAAACAAGCCAGACATTTCCTAGAATTCACTTAAGAATAATTGCAAAAAAAACCTGTAAGTTACTATTTGACAAAGACATATATGGAACTAAGAATTCTCCCATTGAATATTTTAAAAACTGTAGCAATATTACTTATATAAAAGATTCAACTAACACAGAAAACCCTGTAATAAAGACAGAAGTTTACAAAGCCACTGCCCTCAAGGGCTTTGGAGTCTAGTAGCAGAGGTAATAAAAGTGACATAGACAATGGTAATACAAAACAGAATGGGGTGAATACTTGAGAGAGGCACTGAGTGCTATGAGAAGTCAGCTGGGAGATTCTGGGAAGGCTTGATAGAGAAGGCAATGCTGTGGGCACAAAGGTGGGGAGGTACAGAACATGGCAAGACACAAATGTTAGTAACTGGAACATAAAATATTACAGAACAAGCACATGAGAACACTACAAAACAGAAAGCTGTGAGGTGTTTGAGGGAGGAGAGAGAAAGGAAGAATCAGAAAGATTTTGTGGAGAAGGCGACATCAAGAGGGCTTTAAAGTAGAGGTCACCTAGAGAGAGAAGACCCAGGAAAGAGGGGAAACAGAAGCCAAGCTCCTCAGGTAGGAGAGGAGTTGATTCTCACTGGAGCTAGAGATGAAGTGGGAACCAGACTCCAGGGGCACCTTTAGAATGAGAGGAAATGACGGAGATTCTCAAAGTGCCCTCACTAAAGCTCAGAGACTTTTGTTAAAGTCATTTGCCCAAGTTCGTACAAATAGTAAGAAGTGAAGACTGGTCTCCCGATTACAAATCCAGTGTCCTTCAAAGAAATATGAGATAAGGATATAAAGTAGGGAGGAGCCTGATGCCTTAAGACCAGGCTAACCTATGGTCTGACAAGCTCTTTTAGGAAATGAACTATATAACAGGACATCTTCATGCTCCTTGGTGCACTTTCTCCTCTGTTTTGATGTGATATTCTATTCTGTAGATCATATTGTGCCTGCTCATAATTCTGGGAGGTTTATGGTAGAATTTGGCCAAAATCAATAAAATTCTGACCCAATGTTATAGGGCTTGACTGCAGAGAGCCATTTAATATCTGAATCTATTATCTTACTGATACAAGATACGTCCATTAGGGCAGACAACATCCAACAGAACCATCCGTGTGGCCTTGGCCAAGTCATAACCTCCCTGGGTCTCACTTTTGTTATTAGCAAAACGGGTGCGGAGTAAGGCTGTTCTAAGCTGAAGATCTCATGGCCTCAGTTACCCTGTGTGGCTCTCTGCCACGTAATATCCCCACAGAATTAGCCCAGCTCACTACGAGTCTTTCATTATTTCCTAAATACCAGTGTGCCATGCTTGACCTGGGTATAAAGAGGCATTGCTCTCCAGCCCAACTTCTTTTCTGGCCATACATGTCCACTTACCACAAGCACACCATACACCGGGAAGAATTTTTTCATTGCCTTTCAGTCTCTACAACTGCAGTTCTATTATTCTTGCTACAGCACCCCCAGAGCTACTGGGGGTTAAAAGAGATGGACTCTGGGGGCAGAGAGCAGCTCAGCATCCCTGAAAGGGCACTCCGATTTCCCCAATGTGATCAAAGCCTGCCTTCTGTTCAGTTCTGGAATCAATTTATTGTCTGATGGTGACCCAGGAAGTAAAGAGGCACGTCTAACTGGAGCTAACTGGACCTGCTCAATTGGGATGAACATTTGATCCTATTCAAAACATGTAGGATTTCTGGCACTGACTCCCCATAAGAAAGATGAAGCCCTACATAAGTGTCATCTAGTCCTGCTTCCTCTCTTCTTTTGTGACTCATCAAAGCTAAATTCACAAAGCCTGACTGTCTCACAACTGCCTTCTCCTAATGGAGTTTATTTTGTGCATCTTCTTATCCCTGGGATGGGAAACTTCACATTGGCACTATAAATAGACAGCACAGAAAAGAATACTGACATTTCAGAGCACTACCATTGGCTTGGCATGTTCTTAATGTTTTTCCACATTTGGGCAGGGCTGATCAGTTCAGAATGGCTCTTTTGCAAACAGACTCACCTATCTGTGAACAAGCCAGTTTCCACATATGGGCTCTAAGAAGACAGAATGATTAAAGTTCTTCTGTGGGAAATTCTCACAAATGTGGCAGGTACCTACTTTCAGTACATTTTGCCTTTGCATATATTTTAAGGATTTGATCTGTTGCTCAAGATGGCCCAGTCTCTTTTCTGCTTTGAGTAATGTTCTTGGGGCTCTAGGTTCTTCTAGTTTTCCCAGTGGCCTCAATACTGTGCCCCACTCCGTCCCACCTCTGATAGTCAGCTCTCGTCAGGGAATAAGAGTACTTCCAAGGTAAGTCTTGCAACAGGTTAGAAATGGTCGGCATGGGGGTGACTAGGTGGCACAGTGAATAGAGCACCAGCCCTGGAGTAGGGAGGACCTGGGTTCAAATCCAGCCTCAAACACTTAATGCAAAAACTAGCCCTGTGACCTTGGGCAAGTCACTTAACTCCAATTGCCCTACCTTCCCCCCTCTCCCCCCAAAAGAAATGGTTGGTGTGGCTATTAGAAAATGATATTGACTATATCAATACTAATGAAGAACATCCTTCTGCACCAATATAAAAACGTATGGCCTGGAATGGTAGTTCTGTAGGTCTTCATGGAAGTGGGATCCAGTGAGCCATATCTGAAAATAGCCTCAGAACAGTTGGGCAGCAGGAAGAAGTCCTCTTTGCACCTCTCCTGACAACGTTTGACACAAACCATGGTAGAAGCCACTCCAAGAAGTAGAGAGGGAAGGTAAATCTTCACTCTCCCCTTAAGAGACATTAAATCTCAGATTCAGATGCTTCTTGACTGCTGTTACAACTGGCCACTGGAAGACAATGATTTCAGTCTTGTAAAAGCAAACCTGGGGCTGAAGCAGCCCCATACGAACAGCAACTATTGTTTCTATTCAAGAGTTCTGGCTAGAGAAGATTTCTCTGCCTGCTGCCTCTCTACTTCTGCCATGGAATGGGGAGCCTCTGCTCAGCATGAAGCTATCTGATCTCGGTCCTAGGCTGACCTCTGTCTACTGAGAGGGCAAGCCCAATGTGACACTGGGCACAGGAATGCTCATTCTACTGAACTAGAAGATATGTCAGCAGGGAAGCCTAAAAGCCTCCAGCAGAGGCACAGCAGCAGAACAAGGCAAGAAGAAGTGATAAGGCCTAACTCTGGCCATCTGAGTCCTCCTCTGAATGGCACTAGCCTGGCTAAAAATTTCATACCCCTCAGCAGCAGCCCCAGTCAATGTGCATTGATATCCAAAGGGCAAACA
This sequence comes from Pseudochirops cupreus, assembly GCA_028627135.1. NCBI lineage: Eukaryota > Metazoa > Chordata > Mammalia > Diprotodontia > Pseudocheiridae > Pseudochirops > Pseudochirops cupreus. The sequence goes on along the minus strand of CM053583.1, from coordinate 19,640,598 downwards.
GACACAGGGAAACGGACAAGGGCAGTGACCTAGATGGCTGTGGATGACAAGGGGGGCGGTGGTCAAGAAACAAAGTATTTTAGAAACAGCTTTGAGGAGGAGTAGTTCCAGAAAGAAGTAGGACCTACAACTGACAGCAGGAAGCTTGTTCCAGATTCCAAAATATAATCTTTTCCTAATTACAAATAATCTCCACATGAAAATTTCTGAACAAGGCATGGGAGTGGTTAGAAATACTGATGCCCAGAGGTACAAATAAATGGTTGTTTCCCATGGGTTCTACAAATCATAAAGCAAGATGACCGTGCAGCCTATTGCTGGTTGGCCAGATGAGGCTGAGGGAAGGACCAGCCACTCCAGTGCATTGCTCTGCCCATGCTTTAGAATCTCATCAGGAAGGCTTGAGGGAACTGAAGCAAATAGGAAACACTTCCCTTTGCTCCTCTCCAAGGTAATCTATCAGCTTTCAGGAATGCTTTCTTCTTACCTCTGGTTTTCAGCTGTCAGTACAAATAATTCCCATGGACCCCAGTCTCTAGACTAGGAGGAGAAGCCCACTGCACTGCCTCGATCAGCAGGGCCTACAACGTCCCCCACCACAAGAACCTTGGCATCTGTACCCTGTGTATCCACTACCCCTGTTCCTGCCCCATATGAAGCAGTGATCACAAGGAAATTCCAGGGGTCTCCTCTTTTTCTTTTTTTTTGCTTTTTGGAGGGTGGAAGGCAGGGAAATTAGGGGTTAAGTGACTTGCCCAAGGTCACAAGGCTAGGTTTTTGTATTAAGTGTCTGAGGCTGGAATTGAACTCAGGTACTCCTGACTCGAGGGCCGGTACTCTATTCACTGCACCACCTAGCTGCCCCTCCTCTTTTCTTTACAAAAAAATCAAAATGCTGGAGATGAAGAGGAGACTTCATTCCTTGACTTGACTCTTTGCAAGACAGTAAATCATGACCAATCCATGCCCCTGCTGAGAAGCAAGGAACAGAGGAGAAAGACAATTTTAAGTATCTATGATTCTTCCCAATACCCTCTGATCCAGAGATGCCTCTGCTAGGCCTTGGGCCTAAGGAGGTCTAAGATTCAAAATTCCCACACACGCCTAAATGCTTATAACAGCATTTTTTTAGAAGGAGGAAAAAACTGGAAACAAAACAGATGCCCAATGATTGGAAAATGGCTAAACAAGCCATTCAAGTACATGAATGTAATGGATTATTATTGTGCTGTGAGGAATTCAGAGAAGCAAGGAGATACTTTTATGAACTAATGCAAGGTGAACCGAGAAGAACCAGGAAAAACCGATACATAATGTAAACGTGCTGTTATAAACACAACGACAATGTAAATGGAAAGGAGAAATCGTACCCGAACTATGTGCGGTTCAGTCTGGCCCTGGAGAGCGATGAGAACGCGCCCTCCCCTTCTGTGCAGCAGTGCGGGGCAATGCCCGTGAGGACCGCGTGCTTGGTTGATGAACTGGTCTGTGTTTCTGAACTATCTGTTTAATCTTTGCTGCCAGGAATGGGTGAGAAAGGGTGGAGAAGTATACGGGGAAATGAATGCGATGTGAAAACAATGTATCATAAAAATTCTGAAAAATCTTTCCCAAGGCAGACAAGCACCTTCTCTGTCTTCTTCATTTCAGAGAACTGCACAAGGCACCAAGAGCTTACATGACGTGCCCAGGTCTTTGTGACTCTGACCCCAACTTACTCTCCCAGCCATACGTTATTCCAAGGACATATGCCATCTTCTTTTATTAAAATGGGCATTTTTCAAAGCAAGATAAAAAATAACAGATCAAGATAAACTTTTGCTTTGCTGACAGTTTTATCTTTCAGACATTCAAAGACGCTACAACAATGAGAATTTCAATGATAAATTCTAACAAAGAAAAACGAACTAGAGAAGTAGGAAGGGCGGCACTCTGGAGAAGAAGTCCTATCAGGCATTGAGATTTACAAGGAGGACTTCAGACGTAATCACACACGCACCTCGTGCTTCAGGAAAGCGATTGTAACGTGTTCAGGGAAAGCTCTATCCCAAAGCCAGGGAGCCAGTGACTCCAAAGAAGAAAAGGAAGACAAGGAGGACACATCTAAAGAAAACAAGGCAACTCTGCAGGCTGCTTTCTGATGAGGATGGATTAAAAAGAAGCCATCTAAGAGCAAGGGTATCTGACCAAGGTCTGATACAAGAATCTGACACAAACCCGGAAGAAGACTACTCAGAAGGAGCTTGGGAAAAAGGATAAAAACATGAACGAAAAGACTTTTTAAAGGTGTGTTAATGTGAAGAGATGACAAAGAAAAATGCAGAACTCTTCAAACCCCATTTTGCTTCTACTTTCCTTATCAAGGAATCTGATCTCTAAACTGGTTAGGAGAGAAGTAAAGTTCAAGGCTCTTGGTTACTTTATGTATGGTAATGGTACAAAACCAACTAAATCACAGTTAGCTGAAAGAGTGTAAGGATATGATCACAAAACCACCTTCAAGAGTCTCTAAGAAGTTAGGGAAAAAGGGATATAGTGTCAGAAGGCTAGAGATGGGTAAATTTTCTCAACTGTAAAGAGAAGCTGGGCCAGGAGTGAATTCTAGAAACTATAGGTCATTAATTAAAAATCAGTCCCTCACAAAATTCTAGTGTTTGACCAGGAATGCTGTGATTAATGAAATCAGCCTAGTACAGTGGAAAGGTCACAAGACTGGGAGTGTCAAATGATCTGGGCTGGTAACGTGGCTTTGCCATTTACTGCCCATGTAAACTTCAGGCAGGCCACTTAACTTCTCTCAGGTTCTATAAAAGGTGGGTCTTCCAAGACCTTTTCCACTTCTAGAGCTATGATCTTGTGGGACCACGACCTTGGTTCTGTCCTGATCAACATCTCCATTAATGACTTGGCTGAAGATATTGAAGGAATGTTTGTCACATGTGCAAATGACACAAAGCTGGGAAGTGCAGTTCATACACTAGATGAGAAAATTAATATTCACAGAGATCTTAGGCTTCTGGAAGGTTGAGCTAAAACTAAAATTTAGGATAGGATTTAGACTTGTGATTCCATTGGTATGTGGAAGTCCCAGGTAAAGAAATTCCTTCTACCAATGCTGGATAATATATTTTCTATAATTTATAGTTTTAAGAGTTTCCAAGAGCTCTGAGAGGTTAAGTTGTGCCCAGGGCTACAGAGCTGATATCTCCCAGAGGTGGCACTTGAATCCAGGTCATCTTAGCTTCAAGAATGGCTCTCTATCCACTAAGCCATGTGGCTTCTATAAGGTGGCATCAAAAAAAAAAAAAAGAAATTTAACAGAGAAAAATATAAACTCCAACATTTGGGCTAAAAAAAATCAACTTTAGAAGAGTGAAAAATTCTTAGATACTGCTAACAGTGCAACATAATTCAATAGTGTGAAGCAACTGCCAAAACAGCTGATGTAATACTAGTCTGAATTAACAGAAATATAATTATCTAGATTAAGGGATGCAACAGTCATAAGGTATTCACCACTGTTCAGACCACACCTGACGTACTGCTGTCACGTACAGTGGGTGCTAATAAAATTAAATGAGCTCAGGAGGGCAAACAAAATAATGAAGGATCTGTAAACCATATAATATGAGCATGGCTGAAGGAACTAGGAATAATAATCCCATAACGGGAAAATAGAGGGAACCTGATTATGTTTGTCAAATATATAAAGGCCTGTCACATGGAAGAGGAATTATATTTAGACTTTTATAGCTTTAGAGGGCAGAAATAGTATTCATGGCTGGAAATAAGTGAGGTATATTTTCTCACAATACAAGGAAGAACTAACATTTACAATTCTCCAAAAAAAGAATTTGCTATATGATGAGGTAGTGAGTTCTACCAGTAACTCTACCAGTGATACTAAAAAGAGAATGGGAAGGGGCAGGATGGAGGATGAGGGTGGGAAAGAGGGTGACTAGCTAAGCCCTAAGATACCTTCTCTACCTAAGATAATGTTCAGATGCTTGTTGGGGACCAAAAAGTGGGGGGCTTAATTAGATGCAATGAAAGCGTCTCTGAGTCTTGAAGCCATTTTCAGTCCTCTGAAGAGCTCCTTCGTACCCAGCTGGAAAGGTGTCTGATGCTCATCACTCTCCATCTGGGGCTCATACCCCCAAAGAAGCAGGGCTCTCACTCAGTCCTGCTTGTCCCCCGACACTCTTAGCTGGCTGTTCCATCATTTCCAAAGGAAATAGAAGACTTTCTTTTGGCACTTCCTGATTCAGGTTAAAATAGTGACTGATCTGTGGAAAAGGGTATTTCTCTGAGAAATCCCTATTCAGATCTTCAAGGAAAAGTCACTCTGTTATCTGCACATCCAGAAACAAAGGTTCTGTGTAACTTCTGGTTCTAACTCTACAGTGAAAGATCAGACACAGTTACCCTTCTATATCCCACCAACTTGAGTATGGCTTACCATTGCTGATTTCTGGCAGGTCAAACTTGGTAAAGTCCCACCACTGGAGCCGGTAGGTGGTGTTGGCAATGTTACTGGCCACCGCAGATTGTCCATCACCAATTACTGCCCCTATGAAGGAAAAAGGGAACCATCAGCCAGTTTACCACAAGTTCCCATTGGGGAATACAATGAAATTTCACTAAGGTTTGTGAGGAAGAAGAGGAGGGAAAAAAAAAACCTAACCCAGTACAGGGAAGTTAAGAATGAGGAGGTAGATGAAATAGCCTCAGACAGTGCACTGCCCCAAGAGCAACTGGTACACTTTTCCCAGTCAGACACAACATGATAAAATTATTAGTTTAATTATTTCAACCCAACATCACTGCTTAAGAGTTACTAAGTGTCCACAATATGTCAGGTTTGGTACCTGATGAAAGGAAAAGACATTACCCCTGTCCTGTGGGTTCACAACAGCAAGAGGCAGATTAGAAATAATACAAACACTGGGCAGGAAGGGAAAACAGATGGGGGGGGAGATGAAGGAGTTAGGGGTAGGTCAGTCACAGCAGGGCCGAAGCAAGAGCAACAAAGAGGAGTTAGGAAGGATTTCAGTTTCTGGTTATCTTTGGAACAGGCAATGCTGTCTGAAAGAAGGTTTCTCCCCTTTTGTACATGGCCCTCTTCCCACTAAAGCACTCCAAAATGATGTTACCGCTGGGGAAAAGACAGCCAGCAAATAGCTGATTAGATTGGAAAAGACAGCCAAGAACAAACGAGATGTTTGTTGATCTCTCTGGACCCCTGGCATCTAACACAGCAGAAATTTATGAGCCTAGTTTTGCAGCATCAGAATATTTTTATTAAGGCAATATTTTATCATCCCCCCACGAGAATTTCCCTGGATTCCCATTCTCTTTTAATGTCTCATGGTTTAACTTCTCTGAGATATATACTTCCGTATGACACTCTTTTCCTTGGTAACCAATTAAATAAAATATGGATTAAAAAAAACCAGGGTGACACTCTAATTTGCAGTTGTATTTCATTTCCATGAACATGTCATTTTCTCCTCCTCCTCTTTTGGAGATACATTCCATAGACACCCACCCCTCTGATTAGACATAGCCAAACCCTCCTGGGAGCAGAGAATGGATCGTGCCAGCTTTCCAAGTGGTATGCTCTGTTTCCAATCAGCTCCCACTTAGGGAAACTGACAATATGAAGGTTTGTCTTACATTTGACAAGAGCACAGCCATACCTGGATTCCTCAGTCACCCAGCTCTGTACTACACTTTAAAAGGATTTTCATAGGATCTATAGCTGGGGAGGCTCTTAGAGCTCATTTAGTCCAGCCCTTGAGGTTTAAAGATGAGGAAACTGAGGCTCCAGGTCACGTTGGTGCTCAAGTAGCAGAGCCAGGATTTAAATTCAGGCACACTGACTGCCAGGCTAGAGTTCTTTCTAAAACAGGTCTCGCTGCTTCTCTTTCTGCTACCTTATTTTTTGTGCTGCGTGCGCTGCTTTGCCAGCCCTGCTGCTTAACGATATCCTCTTCATAAAATCAAGAGATGGCAGAGAAAGAAGGTGTTCACCTCTTACACCACTAACGAAGAGAAAAGAACCCTGTAGCGTGTTGTGTAGCTCTTACGACGGGTCTTCGGGAAGCTCCTTTTGAGGAGAGTAGCTTGGTGAATATTTCCGTGACCCAGGTGAAGGTGCAAAAGGAGAGCGGTCAGACGTTTGAGGGGCACAGGCACCCGGGTAAAAAACAATTCCTGTTAGGATATTTTTCATGTATTCGTCTTTAAAAACCTTCCTCACAGCAACACACTGAGCCAGCCAAGGTGTTCCCGCAGGCTGAGAAAGAAGACACGACGTGAGGCACAACCTTGTCCCCAGCCTCAGGCAGAGCACCCACAGGGCCCACCGAATCTGACTCGCTCTTACGGCTTCTGGGCTGATCGCTCAGCGGCCACACACGCCCTCTCTCGCATTATTCGGCCTGGCCCATTTCCCTAGGTCCCTTGGGCAAAAGGAAAATTTAGGTCTCCTGCAGGGCCTGTGTCAAGAGAGGCCGTGTGGCACTGGGAAAGAGCAGACAGGGGTCTGCACGCTGGCTTGGGCTGTCACTGACCCCGCCAACACGGGCCTCTCAGAGCTCGGCTGTAGAGACAAACTAGGTGTGACAACATCGTGACATGGGCAGTCAGAATGTGCTCCTCCCTCTGACACACGCTGGTTGTGAGGCCTCAGCAAGTCCTTCCACCTCTCAGTGTCCCAGGCAACTCTCTAAGACCCTTCACTTGCCGTAAAGGGGTCAGCCTGCATTGGCGGAGGGAGTTTCTTCACTGGAAGTTCCTTATGCCAATGAAATCATATTTCTTAGTCCCTATTGCCAATTCTATTATTATGAAATAGACTGATTTTCCCAGAGATCCCTTGATGTTGAAAAAAAAAATAAGCTTGTTGAGGGGTTCCAATATCCGTTGCTGCTGAGGGGGAAAGGAAAGGGTATCCAAGCACAAGCACAATCTGTATTCTCTAAGCCAGGTGACAGCCGTTACTTCTATTCCAGGGTCTCAATAACCCCAATTTCAGTAGCCTCTTTCAAATAAATTTACTTCTATTTCCTTTTTGCTAATTGCTACCATGTGAGTATATAATATAACCCAAATAAAATGGGAGGGCTAGTTCACATATTCATTCAACTATCTACTATATGTATAACACTGTGCTAAGGGTTGGTAGGGATTTAAAAGAATATACTTCAGGGTCCCTGTCTTACAACCTAGCTGGGTAGATTTCTCTCTCTCTCTCTCTCTCTCTCTCACACACACACACACACACACACACACACACACACACAGACACATAGACACACACACCCCTTCTCCATAAAGCCACTCCAGCATCCACCAACAATCATGGTCCCTTCAACCCTGCATGGGACTTTATGTGTCTTACCTCCTGGATAGAATGTAAGCTCTGTGAAAGAAGAGGTTGTGACTTATCTAAACCTTTTATTTCTTTTAGTGCCCAGAACATACTTAATAAAAATTGGTCAAATTAACTGAATTGAGTAAAACAAATAACAATGGAGGCTTAAGTGAAGGTTAAAAACCTGCTAATCGTGATCTCTAGTAACTGAATAGCTAATCCATCCCAAGCCCCATGTCCTAGAAGGGAGTCTTAATAATCAAAGAAACATTTAGACCAGCTCTTTGTGAAAGAGCTCAAATAGGAGAGATCTCCTTCCAGGGGTGCTTAAAGTGAAGGAAGGAACTTGGTACTAAGAAGACACATGTGTCAGTGACGCAAAACCAGAGATTAAAGAGTTAAAGATGACAACAACAGATCGGGGCACTGTTGCCAGGTACTTGTCTGTTGGCAGAGCTCTAGGCCACTTTAGCTTGACCTTCAGCAACAGCATGGAAGAAATTTCCCTCCAGCCTTTAAAGCAAAAATAAAACAAAAAAATAAACAAATTTTAAAAATTTAGCAGGTCTCTGACCACCCAGATGAACACGTAGGAATACCAAAAGAAACTTATTTGTGCACTCATTCAAAAACCTTTACATAGGAGTTACTGAGCACCAGAGACAAAGGCCCTAGAGGCCTTTCTGGGACTTCTTAGTGCCTCAGATTTCCTTGAGTCTTATCAAGTGATGAGCAGAGTAAAGCCGACACAAACAGAGGGCTTGCGCCTTAATTCCATGTCATGATTTCACCATGAGACCACCATCAAAAACACTGGTCTACTGGGAAGTTCTTTTCCATAATGGAGATTACCAACACATGACAGAAAAAATTACAGAAACACTATTCTTTAGCACACATTCGCCTACTGACTCCACTTACGGGATTACAGACGAGCCAGAAACCAGAAACCTTCCAAGTCTATGGTTTCAAAGACATCTTCCTGGCCTGGAGGGTACAACTGTGTTTCAATATGACTGGTTTCTCTTATAAACCTTTGTACGTTACCTTATTTTATGCTTTTAAAAACTTTAAAAACATCGTTCTGAGAAGGGGTCCCAAGGCTTCCCCAGACTGTCACAAGACGATCAGTGACAACAGAATGTTAAGAACCCCCAGTTTAAAGAGTAGCCAGTTATGGCGCTGTGGTCACTGACAGGCAGATATGATGAGGCAGGGCAAGTCACGATCTCCAGAAAAAAATGCCTTGGTCCAAACAGCAAGCAAGAGCTTAAAAGTACTTGACTTTAAGAACTGACTAGAAATTAGAAAAACACATGGGGCGGCTAGGTGGCGCAGTGAATAGAGCACTGGCCCTGGAGTCAGGAGGACCTGAGTTCAAATCAGGCTTCAGACACTTGACGACACCCTACTAGCTGTGTGACCTTGGGCAAGTCACTTAACCTCAACTTCCCTGTCTTCTCCTTCCAAAAAAAAAAAAAAGAATGAAGTCAAGAGATGCAGATGAGCTCTAGTGAGGCCTAGGCCCTGACCTCTCTGGTAGCTGGTTCCTGATACTTTCTGCCCTTCCCCCACTCCTCCCAAATAGTCAAGAGCTGGAGGAAGGGTAAGCGGAATGCTGGGCTCTGACCACAAGGACCACTCAGACACCTTGTACCTGCCATGGCATGCCAAGTGAAACGAGTACATGATGTGGCCCCTCTCATGAGGATGTGGGTCTCATCCAAGAAAAAGGATACCTGATCACAAGAGAAAGGGAAGAAGCCCAAAGCCATTGATGCAGTGACCAAAAAGGGAAGAATGAAGACAAACAACAAGCCACGAATCCCCTGCCCTGAGACAAGCTTCCCAAGTCTGAACGTGGGAAGCTCTAAAAAGCCTCAGAAGCACCTCACAGCACCCAGTCAAGATGTGGCGAGCTAGATCACACCTTGACCTCCATACTGCAGTCTCTTCTCTCAGATTTATCTCCTTTGATGCTTGGAAAGAAGAATTACAAACATTTTCTCCCATTACCTAAGCAGGAGGGCCTAGAACAGAGGTTCTCAACCTGTGGGTCGCGACCCCTTTGGGGGTCACCTAAGACCATCGGAAAACACATATTTCTGATGGTCTTAGGAACAGAGACACTGCTCCTCTATCCATCTCCAGACGGTCCACCCACATGCAGATACGCCCACATACGAATATTAAAGGCTCGCAGCATTAGGAAGGTTGAGAACCACTGCCCTAGAAGAACATAGAGCTAGGATATTATTCCACAAATGGTTTGTTGAAATGACTTCAGACCAAGAGCCATTAGTAAATGTAGCAGCATACCCAGCTTTGGGAACGAAGAAAGAGCCAGGTGGTGATGAAGACGGAAAGGAAGGATTAAGCTGCATTCCCGGCCATGCAAAATCTGCTCTATTTGAAGCTGCCTTCACACATGACAGCTGCCTTCGACTATGCTGCTGGGAAGATGGAATGGGAACAGAAGCCTGGGGAGGGCATACTGATTGGGTTGAAAACACAATCATTAGCCATGCCTTCCATTTGACAATGTGCAAAAAGCTAAGAATCAGTTAGCTGGCTACTGGAGCTGGGACTGAATAGCCCACAGAGAACAACCGATCAGTTTCAACAAAGCCTTCCACAGGATCATACAGCATAAGCGCATGTGGACATAAGATGAGGACAGATTGTGTGCCACTTTTTTTAAACATATATTTAAAATGGTGTCTTAGGAAAGGAAATGAATGGTCCCTTCTCTTCCTGGATCACCAAACCAAAATTTAGTTTTGAGAATCCCCAGGCCACAAGAGCACTACATTTATGCTCATTCCCCAGCTCAACTGTCCCTGGGAGCTCTGCCAACACTGACCCTGCCACCCATGGCCTCGGGGTCACATGTTTTACTGAAATGGCCACAAAGAGAACATAGCAGATTTTTCTCTAGAGTTTACTGAAAACAACTAGCTGCTTCTCTGGTCATCTTTTCCTGGTGCAGCACAGAGAGAAGTGAGGAAGCCCTGGGCTGAAGCCTCTCCTCCTGCCCTCTCCTGGCTGTGTCTAAGCACATCACTTAGACCTGGGAGTGATCTGAACATCTCTCTAAGCTACACTATGACTGCTGACCTGCACTGGTGGAAGGAATTACCAGTTAGGCAGTACAGTACAGTGAAAAGAATACTGGATTTATGGTCCAAAGAAAGGAAGAAAAGAAACAAACACTTACCAAGTGGCTACTAGGTAGCCCAAACTGTGCTAAATGCTTTATAAATGCTATCTCATTCCATCCTCACTACAATCTTACAACATAGGTATCCTTATCATCCGTATTTTACACTTGAGGAAACCAAGGCAGGCAGTGGTTAAATGGCTTGTCTAGAACCACACAGCTATTAAATGTCGGAGGTCTGATGTCACTCAAGCCTTCCCGACTCCAGACCTGGTGGTCTATCCACTGAGCCCCCGAGCAGCCAAAAGACCTGGGTCCATACACTGCAATTCAGACCAGCTGTGCCCTCATGTGTTTAGGCCCCAGTTTTCCTAAATATTTAGTGAGCGGGTTGGACTTGATGGCCTCTAGAATCTTTTCTAGCCCTGAATTTCTGACCCTATGAAACCACCAGCAAAAACTCAACCAAGTATGGACTAAGGGTTATCAGGATCAAACCAGATAATCCTCTTTGATTCTTGCAACCCTGGGTCTGACACGTGGCCCGTCGAATTGTCTTGGATGAGCTCTTATGGGGATGTGACGTGGACAGATGGCACTGTCCTTCCTGAATTCAGCCTCTGCACAAGCCGGCCCTCATGACCAGAAGGCAATCTCTTCTCACTCAGAAACCCTGTTTCCTTCAAAACCACTCCCAAGACACCTTCTGCATGAAGAAGCTTTTCCTGACCCCTCACCTGCTCAAGGCCTCCCTGCTATATTTGTTTTTGTCTATACTTTGTGTTAAGACTGTGTAGTATATTTGGCAGACACTTATCTATTTACCCACTGTACTCCCAAAAGAATGCAGGGTTCCCAAAGGGCAGAGAGACCTTGTGCCTTTGTATCCCCAGGCCAAGCAGGCACTTTGCAAATGTGTGTCCATTACATAACTTTTTTACCTGGCATATCAAGTAAGACTTCCTTCCTCTTATCTGTCCTAAATTCACCTTGTTCAGGAATGACAGCTGGCACCTTATCCATGTGGTACACCTTCCAGCTGAGATGCTGCTCAAATGGCTTTTCTCTTCCTTGGCCCTCACAATTCAGCCCAACACCTTCCACATCTTATTAATGAGGAAATTGTGCTTCAGAGGTTATGTCTTTTGCCAAGATCCCAGAGATATTAAGTTTCAGAGGTAGCTCTAGAACCCAGGCCTGTGGAGTCCTAATTCAGTGTTCTTCCCATTATTCCATACTGGTCTTTCTTCTGGTTTTTATAGACCTAAATATATGCAAACTGTTAATGATTCTGTGGATTTCAATCAAGCCTCTCTGCTACTCACTTGTTCATGAGCACGATGACAAAGTCACTTTCTTCCAGAGACTGTAGTCTCACCTGTAAAATGGGGATAATAATATGCCCCCCACCCATTTTACAGGGTTTCTGTGAAGAAATACCATTACCAGTCTTCTCTCAGCCTCTGGCCCTCCAAGCTGAAGAGTCTCCTTTTTTTAGCCGGTCCCCCTGGACTCCCTCACAGCATCTTCTCTAGGTGACACAGTGGCCAAGAGCACTGGGTTCACACTCAGGAGACCCAGGTGCAAACCATTCCTCAGATTCTGCCTTGCTGGGCGACCCTGCGCAGGGCCCTTCACCCTTTGTTTGCCTCAAGCTCCTTAGCTGGAAAATGAGGGCCAGGACAGCACTTACCTCCCAGGGTTATTGCGAGGATCAAATTGTTGTATGCAAGTATGCATGCATGTATGCACACACACACACACACACACATGTATAAATGCTACCACCACCATCATCTTCATCATCAGATGGCTGTCTTTCTCTGGACCTGCTCGACCCTTCATGAGCTATGGCCCTTAGAGGCCTGGGCAACATCCTTCTAGCCCCAGGCATGGCATCACTTTGTATAAGGGAGGCAGGAAGATCGGTGGTAATGAGAAGAGCAGTCTGTGTGAGAACGAGTGCGCGCGTGCGCACACACACACACACACACACACACACACCCCTCACCCTCTCACTGTGCAATCACAACATGCTTTCTTCACCACTCTGAACTGTGACTATGTGTTGTGTGCAGTAACTCTGTGAGTTCCTCCTGGTTTATGGAGGGAAACCATGGCTCTGAATGACTTGCCCAGTCACAAGGATAATGTCAGAGCCTGGAATCAAGTTCTAGTCTTTTGACAGCAAACCCTACCTTTTCCTCATGGTGTTCCTTGTGACCTTCCCTGTTTTATACCGGAGGACAAGTTTAATTCAAACTAAAAATGCCAAAGGGAAGACAGGGAATTCTCTCTAGAGAAAAGAGGTAGCTACAAAGACAAGTTCCTCATTCAGATTCCCCACAGTAGGAAGCTGAGCCTTCCCCTTAGCCTGGGGGGAAGCCAAAAGGTAGGTTGGTATTAGAAAGACACAATGTACTCTGCCACAAAGAAAACCTGATGGGATGCTCTGGCTGATCTGGTATTATAGGCTTTAGCTAAAACAAAAACTTCCCACACGATACCATGTCACACCACCAGCCCTAGGAAAAGTTCTGATGACACTGAGTAGACAGACATTTGACCAGGCCTGGGGTATTAAAGCACTGGCAAGGTATGTATGTATGTATGTATGTATGTATGTATGTATGTATGTATGTATGGGCTCCTGAATGCTATGTGGCGTTTAGTTTAGGAAACTACAGTTCTGTGATTTGTGAAACTAAAGATTATGCTTCTAACTTAATATACCTGTCTTGGTACGTCCATGGCTACTCTAAGGTCAATGCTAGCATGGCCAGGAAACTCCGGAAGGTCCTGGATTCAACAGGAGTGGTGGGGTCCAATAAAAATAGCACATTCTGAGTCTTTCAGCTCAGCAAAGACAGGTTCCTAAATGCCTCAGCACTTACTAAGCCTGTGAAGTGTCTAGGGACACTGTGCTGAGTCTCAAATGCTTCCACAGAGGGCATAGGAGACTCAACAGGATATGTGCACATTTGGGCCATCATTCATATACATGAATAAAGGATGAGTTCAGAGTAGCATTGATCTCTTCACTGAAAGTACAGAGGCCTTTGAAATGGATGTGATCCTTATGTATAGGTGGATAAAAACAGAGGTCAAATAATCTGAAACCAATGTAGTGGAAAGGGCCCTAGACTAGAAGCCTGAAGCCGTGAGCCCAATGGTGGCACTGTCAGTGATGGGGGAGCTTTCCTGGCCCCCGCCTCCCCAGGCTGCTCACTGTACACACGTCTCCCACCTCCACTCTCTAATATCCCATAAACTCCTTGAGGGCAGGGGCTGTCTTGTATGTGTATGCCCAACACTTAGCACAGTGTTCCACACTTATGAAGTAGGTTGTAAATGCTCTACCTAAGTGTGACCCATATACTACCTAATATCATCTACTTACTACCTATGCTATCTACCTTCTACCTGAGGCTACCTGCCTACTACCTAGGTTACCTACCCAGCCGTGTGGGACTGTAGGCAAATCATTTAACCTTTTTGGGCCTTGGTTTTTTCTTAAAATGAGAGGTTAAGCCAGACTGCCTAGTGGGGATCCTAGCATCAAAAATCCCTAACAGCTCCATGCTACTAACAATATCCCTGGCAGCTGTCTGGGCTCAAGTATCCAAAAGCCCATCCGCTTTAGGAAATTGACCTCATATGCTCATCCCGCATATCTAAGCTCCTTCAATGCACACATTCTAATAAGTCAAATTACCTCCTCTGACACTAATGATGTAATTGGGACATGCAATTATGAAAGAACATTCAGTTACAAATAAATGAATATCATTACATTCTTTCCACTCGCAAAACTGTTTAAGACAAAAACAAATAAGCTCAACAGAATGCCTATTACTCAAAAGCTTATTGGGAACAAGGTGGGTTCCAAAACTGAGAGGCAGTTTTTTTTTGGGGGGGGGAGACACTGAGGTGGGAGGAAAGAGAGACATTCCTACTGGGCAAGGCTTTCATCTGATAAAAGACATGAAGGTGGATGAGCATTCAGAATGACTTTAATTCCCACCTCCTCCTAACCTGCATTTGCTATATTTGGATTCCAGCAATTCTGGGAGGAGAATACTATGACTGGATCAGATGGGCTCACAGGTGAGGCCAGGTAAGATTCCAGGAAAGCTAAAGTGCCTCCTTCTGATGGGTCTGGAGAGGGGGATATGGGGACAGGGTGGTGCTCACTTTTTAGGCCCCTGGAGATTTGAGGAGAAGGCAAAGAGAAATGTCAACACTTAATAGCTCTCACCAGACACACAACATAAATTGTTATGACTTCTGGAGGTCTGGTTGGTTGGTGGAAGCTTGAGTGAGAGGGCAGAACAAGACAGAGGGTCCTGGGCTTGTCAACAACAGGAGGGATTCAACCTTCACTGCTGCAATGAGGATGCAGATTTAAAAACCCTAAATCTGCAAGGAGGGGAAATGAAAATGTGCTGAACGTGGGTTTGACTGGCAGCTTTCCTCGTCTGTCGATCACAAGGTAATAAACACTGGGAGATGGCAGAAAAGAAGATAAATGCTTTCAGCAGTGCTATTCCCCACCCTCCCCTCCTCTTCCGCCCCCACTCAGCACATGACAAGAGAGTTAAGCAAGAAAATAAATCAGCTTCTTAACCAACTCTTTTGTTAAAAACTTTTCTTACAGGCCACCTACACGTGAATTACTGCTCTATGAGCCTACATTCTCCTTAGGGGGCCCAGCATGGAAAGGGGGAGGGGGTTGCTAGTCAGATCAGCACCTGCACATTTCAGGATATGGAGCTACATGGAGGAGACAGGAGTTGGGCCTAAAAACAAGAAAAAAAAGGTCAGCCTTGACCCTCAGGCAGATAAGCAGACAAGAACATCCAAGCCAAAGGCTCCAATTTAAAACCAGCCCTGCTCCATATTCACAAGCCCTACATAAAATCCCAGTTCTGGAAGCACTGGAAGGGGCCTTAAAGTCATCTAGTCCAATTTCCTTACTTCCCAGGTAGTAAAATGAGAGCTGAAGAGAGGAGGGGACCCTCTGTATGTTCTCATTATACAGAGAACAAGCAGCCAAGAGTGGGGCTGAGTGGAGACCCTCGGACACCAACTCCAGCTTTCATTCTGCCCCCCCCCACCCCCCTCCGGGCAGGCAGGAGCAAGGTGTCTAGTCTGCTGTGACAGCTACACAGAGACCCTAGGGCTGCCTCTTCAAGGGTACCAGGACTGATCTCTTGAGTATCAAGAGAAAAGATCTCCAAGGGCCTAAGGGGAAAGAAAGGGACCACAGAGACTTTAGACATTATCAGACATCGCACAGATGGGGAAACTGAAGCCCAGAGAGGGAAGTGAATAGTCTAAGTTAATGCAGGCAGTAAATAGCAAAGCAAGGACCCCAAGCCAAGTTCACTGACTCTAAATTTAGAGCTCCTTTTTCACTACAGGAATGCTGAAGAGTGGGCAAGGTTGTGGACAGTTAGGTAGCTTGTCCTAAGCTAATTCAGCAGACTCTGGAGCTGCCAATACAAAATCCACATTCCATAGGAAATCAAGGAAAAGTCCATCAGGTTGTAGACCTTTTTGGCTTCCCACAATTGCAGCTAAGATTGATAGCCCATAACAATGAAGCCAGTATTTGGGGAAGGCCACAGAGTGTCTTCTGAAGCATAACTATTTCCCTGTGGCAGATGAATGAACAAAAGTCCCATCTAAACCTTGTCTGGGGCATCCTTGAAAATGAAGTCCAGGAACCTCTCTAAGATAATTTTGCTCTATCTGACCAATATGACCCCTTTCTTCTACCCCCCAGCCTACTGGCCACCTTCAGATCAACTCCCTTTGCAAAGAAGACACAACTGCTCCCATGAGGAAGGCAGGCACACTGAGTGACATGGGGTTCAGAGGAGAGCCCTGGTCTGGGCTGGGGAGCAGCTCTATCCCATTTACACACACATAGGTCAGGTTCTAAAACTGACACAAAAATTAGGGCTATGTTTTAAAGATCTGAGGGCAGAGCACTCTTCACAAAAGGAGAGGTTGAGGAAGAGATGATTAGAAATAGTTTCTAATTAAACACTCACAGTTTAGACATTAATGTTAGGCATAGTTAAGAAGTACAGCCGAGTCACATAGCCAGGGATGGTAATGGGATGTCTCAAGAAGCTGGAGAGCAATTGTGCTTGGCTTTTCCATCCTCGAAGAACAAAGACCATTCCATCACCAGGCCTTCCTGGACTGAAGAGAAAGCAGCCATCTTCACTCCCAAAGTAAGCTTCTTTGCTTTGTGTGTGAGCACAGTGACGCCTACTCATAAAAGCTCCAACATACAATCTGTGCAGAGTGCAGAGATCTGCACACAGGCATACATGTACCCATATGTTTTCACCATCTCTTACTTGGCCTCTTTTCCTTGATCACAAGGTACTTGAGAACAGAGGTCTACTCTTCACATTCTTTATGCCCTCTAAGCCTTTGTGGGTTGGGTCTGCTTTACCTGACTCCACAAAGTCTGTTGCTTCCTTTCTTCTTCAGATTTGGCAGGGTCATTGACATATGTGCTTTAGATGACCAAGGAGGTTGGCTGTCTTCATGTTAACACCCAAGCGAGCTGAACTCATCTCTGCTGCGTTTCAGAAGTTCAGAATGAGTCTGTGCCTCAGGAAATTTAGTGTTCATTAACAGCTGGGCAGCATTAGATATACTACTAAATGTTCAATATGTGTCCACAAAAATGACTGATGGGAATATCCAGGAATGACATTTTTAAAGTTTTTTTAAGCATTAAAATCAGACACACTTGTTTTTCATGAAAAGAGGGACATTTCAATGTTCCTCTATCACACATATAAAGAAAAGGGTCCAATGAGGTTAAATAACTCTAAACAGGAGCAGTTAGGCAGTGCAGTGAATAGAGGACCAGCCCTGGAGGCAGGAGGACCTTAGTTCATATCCGACCTCAGACACTTGACACACTTACTAGCTGTGACCTTGGGCAAGTCATTTAACCCCAATCGCCTTGCTTTCCCCCCCTCCAAAAATAAATAGATAGATAGATAATCTAAACATCCAGGTGAGACTAGTCTACACCAAACCTTGGTACGGAATTTAAATGACAACCAACAGACATCATCTATATGGCCAAAGGAAGAATGGGACACTTAAGGAAAAGAAACCATGTAGACATGACTTTGGATATTTGCTCCTTAAAATGTTCAAAGGATCACAGATTTAGAGCTGGACAGGCCCTCTGAGGTGAGCTCTCATTTTATGAGTGAGGAAGCCAAGGCTCACAGAAATTAATTAACATGAAAGAACTGGGGTCCAAACTCAGGTCCTCTGAATCCAGTGTGGAGGTCCTGATGTACCACACTGTCTTCCCATGATGCTTCAGTCTTGTCCAGTCTGGTCTGGTGGGAGGGTGCCGCCCAGCTGTTAATGAACACTAAATTTCCTGAGGCACAGACTCATTCTGAACTTCTGAAACGCAGCAGAGATGAGTTCAGCTCGCTTGGGTGTTAACATGAAGACAGCCAACCTCCTTGGTCATCTAAAGCACATATGTCAATGACCCTGCCAAATCTGAAGAAGAAAGGAAGCAACAGACTTTGTGGAGTCAGGTAAAGCAGACCCAACCCACAAAGGCTGGAATCTCCCAGCCACCATCTTCCTGGCTTCACACTGGAAACAAAATAGTCAGGCAGATGCTTCGCCTGCAGCTTGTTTCATGCATGTTGCCCTGATGCTTCACGGACGTCTTACCTTGAAGAAGGGCTTATTGTTCATGTTAGGTCAGATGGATCTCTGAGAAAGCCTGTGGCAAACAAGTCACTGGCAGAAAGAGGGTTTTCATAAAGGAAAGGAGAAAGAGGCTAAGATATGTTTCATTCTTTCCCCATCTGTCCGAATTGTTTGTGTGTATTGCACAGAAAAGACAGGACTTGCTACTATTTCGCTTAACTGGGCTCATATAAGTCAGTCAGCCAGGCAGAAGGCAGGCATTCCTACTTCCAGGGCAAACACCACAGAGAGGTGAAGGTTCTCTCTTTTGTGACACTCCTGTTGGGAGAAAAATACAAAATGCTTGCACGTTGCACCATGCCACAGCGCCAGTTCCTGTACTCATTCAATCCAAAGTGTCTCCTGAGGGCTAACAAAGTCCCCACCAAAACAACGAGAAGAAACATTTAGAATCCTTAAAAGTCTTCTGGAAGGATAGTAGTGATACCTGTCAGACAAGTCATAGCAGCTAAAACTCTCTTGCCTGGAAAGGTCCTCCACAATCAGACACCACTGTACCCCTATGGATTTATCTCATGTTCTCCCTTTCTTGTACTCTGCATTCTAGTAAAGCTGGGTGATTATCTAGTCCCTGAATACATCATGCACTCTATTTCCTACATGTTTTTGACTGTGATAGTGTCCCCACTTCTCCTATTCTTTGGCTGTTGAATTCCTCCTCTGGGAAGCCGTGCCTGACGTCCCTTGGCCTAGAATGACCTGCCCCCTCAGACCACCCATGGCACTTTGGTTTTACGTCCAACATAATTACCATGTAATTTTTCATATGACAGTCCTTTCTTAGTAGACTGCGAACTCCACACAGGCAGGAACTACGCTCATGTAAACTTTCTGTCTCTCCTAGCACCAAACGCAGTCCTTTACACACAGAAGGAGCACAACACGTATTGGTTATGTGACTGTCAAAGCACCCAAACTTTGAGTGTCTACTAAACACAATAATTCTACATCTCACTTTAAAACAGTGTGGGCTCCTGAAAAAGTCACTTTATGCAGAGGTCAGCAATATCAATAGGCTTTTGGAAGTAAAAGAAACGGCAACAATCTTCACTAAACTGTGCTGCTTTTCAAATATATCCCAAACAAATAGGGTTGCAAAGTCTTCCCATCAGAGAGATCCTCAATAGCTCCCCTGAAATGGCCTTGGGAAATTCTACACTAGAAGGCCTTAATCCGGCTTCATATTAGGCTCTTGCCTAGAGGCCAATACAATGAGTATGGCCATTTCATGCTCTGAAAAATCAGAAAAGGAGAGGGGACTTCCATTCTAAGAAACACTAAGCAGTCTTAGATTTCGGTTTATGTTCAACCAATAAAGGGGATGTTGAAGTTAAAAAGCCAATTTCCAATGACAGTTAATGAAGGGCTTGCAAACAATAAAGAGCATCAAGCCATGGAACAGATTCCAAAGAGAGAGGAGCAGGTGACAGCAGAACTGCAGCTGGAGGTCAACACTGCACAAGCATTTCCAACATTCCAGATCTGACCAGAAGGCCCAGGAGCAGAGACATCAGGGCTCCAGCCAGGCCTCAAGAACAGAAAAAGAGGCTTAGAAATGGCAAGTGAGGACAACTTCCCATAGGGGGAACATCTTCACTAAGAAGTCCCTAAGAAGAGAGACCACCTTTGACTGGTTCTAACCTATCAAGCGCAGACAGCCACTCAGGCCTGGGTGCCTTGGATGCTCAAAGCGACAGCCAAAGGGACAGCTCCTAGTACTTAGATGTGTCAGACACTGACGCCAGTCCTTTAACTCAGCAGGAGAGAAGGCTGCTGTCTGATGCTCTTCCAGAGAACAGAGTCAGCTAAAGGGAAAGAAAGAAAATGGTGAGGAGGCTGCTGTGCTTGCTTCCTGGTTATTTCTTTTCTGTGTTTGTATGTTTGTTGAAGGGCCAGAGAAAGGGAAGGTTGGCTGAGGAAATGAATGAATGAAGTGCTTTCAATGCGCAAAATATTGGGTTAAGTGCAAGGGACATGAATGGAAAAGCAGAACAATCCCTCTTCTCAAGAAGCTCATCTTCTACCAGGAGTCAAGCATGCAGAAGACTGAACTAGAATAAAGGGAATAGATGGATAAATTCACCATTGATCAATGGACCTGCAAGAGACTTTAGAGTCTGAATCCGGCTCCTTCCAGCTTTACAGATGAGGATACCGAGTCCCAGGTAGCAACAAAGGCAGGGACAGGGGTTGGAGCAGAGCCAAGTCCCTCTGATTCTTAATCCCATCATGTTTTTGCTACATCATATTACGGGGCAAAGAAGGAAAGGGATACTCAAGTGCTATGGCTGGTCTGGTCTTCCTAGGTCAGGGGAGGTCAGGCAAGGCTTCACAGAGGAGGTAGTATGGGCTTTAAAGATCGGGTAGGAATTCAACAGGCAAAGAATAGAAGAAGTGGGGACACTATCATAGTCAAAATACACATGTGCTCTGCATAACACAACACAAAAAGGTAGATATACAACAAAGACTTCTTTCTGTATCTGCAAGGTCAGAAAGACCAAGCGTAGGGCGTCTGGTACAATCCTAAAACACTCAACCACTTGAACTAAGAAGAAGGAAGGGAGATAAAGCCTTGGGTTTCACCTTCATTCAGCTGACACCAACAGTGAGATCTGTGGCTCGGACCAGTGAATCTCAAAGCTTTTCTCCAACTGTTTCCTAGCTCCCCTCTCCCTGACACAAGAGACAGTTCTTTGTTCCTGTCTTCAGAAAGTAAACTGAGAGACAAGATGCAGAGTAGCCCAGGAGTTCAGAGAGATGAGTGCTATAAACTAAAAAAAGAGATGCAGTCTGAGCTGAACACCATGGTTCTAGAATAGAATCTAAAGTGACCCAGTCTAGAGGTAACTTGGAGAAAGTTACATTGGGAAGGGACACTGTGGATTACCTAGTCTAACCCAGTAGAGTTATTTCATCTTGGAGTGCTTTTTTCCCCTATTTTTGATGGAGTCAACTACACAGTGAGTTCTGAATAACCATCCAAAGTTCACAGAGTACCCAGAAGGTGCAAAGTCATGTTTGCAGTGCAATGGAGAACATACAGAAGAATGAGACATGGATGGCCCCTGCCTTTGAGTCTGGAAAAACATGACATCTAAAAATACCACTCAGCACAAGGAAGCAGAACTAACAGATGAGGAGGACAGATTACAAACACTACAAAAATCAGGAGGACCTGGGTTCAAATCCCAGCTGTGTAACCCTGAATGCGTGACTTCACCTCTCTAGTCCTCAGTTTGCTTGTCTGTAAAATGAGGAGGTTGGGCTCAATGCGTTGTAAGGGCCCTTCTAGCTCTAAATTGAGGATGCTATAAAAACCTCCACATAATTTTATTTCTTTTTTCTTTTTTTCTGCTTTTTGGAGGGGATAAGGCAGGGCAACTGGGGTTAAGTAACTTGCCCAAGGTCACAGGGCTAGTGAGTGTTAAGCGTCTGAGACCAGGATTTGAACTCAGGTCCTTCTCTATTCACTGAGCCACCTAGCTCCCATAGATCATTTTATTTCTTCAACCATCAGATTCAACAATGTGCCGATGTTCTAGGCATAGGAGATACAAACACCAAGATGAGCTAACCTCTGCCCCCAAGAAGCACACATTGGGGGAATACACAAAATAAAGATACAGGCACTAACTGGAGGCAATTACTCATAGCCTTCTAAGGGAGGCAGCACCTGTGGAAAGGAGCTGGAGATGAGAAATAAGAGCAGTCCAGGCATGGACAGACAATCTGTGCAAAGGCAGGAAGGTCAGTCTGGCTGGAGCACAGGATGTGTGAAGCAGAGGTACACTAAAGTCACTGGCAAGTCCCTACAACTTCTTGAGCAGCAGAATGATGCGGTCAGGCATGTGTGTGAGGGATAGCAATCTAGCAGCTGGATGGAGGATAAACTGTAGACTGGAGAGGCTGGAGGCACACAGAGGAAGAGACTGCTTCATAACACAGGCTGGCAGTGATGAGGGTCTGACCTAGGGTGGCAGCCCTGAGTGAGAGGAGAGGGGAATGGAGACAAAACATGCTAGGCACAGAGAACCCACCAAACTTGACAACTGCCCAGTAGAAGGAACTCTAGTGACTGAAGAGATGGGGGGACCCTCAGTAGAAATTGGGAGATTTTGAGGATAGAGTAGGGAAAGAGAGTGAGAAGGCAAGGCATAGTTTAGTTGGCCTAAGGCTGGAGCAGCCAGGGACTTCTCTGCAGCTCATCAACACCTCCCCAAAGGTACCTTCAGGAGCTCCCTGGAATCAAAGACAAAGGAGCCCTCTGAGTGCTTCTTTCTATTCAAGTACTCTGTCTCTTGAATACCTCAAGTAAGGCAGGCCCTGGGATAATCTCTGCAAGCAGTTCAGTTGCTGCTAAACAGCTGAATGTTAATAAAGTATAATAAGTTCTCCACAAGAGCAGAAAACGTGCCTCCAAAGAATGCTTTTCTTCCCAGAGTTCAGGGTAATCTGCAGATTCTGTAGATTTTTTCCCCGTAATTAATCCCTGAAATGTAGGTGTAGCACAAGATTCTCACTGATGAAGATAGATTTTATCAGGTTAAGTGCCTTCCCCAAGGTGACAGTGAATAAGTGGAAAAGTCAAAATGAGAGCCCAGGTCACACAACTTCTAGTTTAGTTCTGAATGTGAGAGCATAAAAAAAGAAATCAGCCTGCCTTCAGGAAAGGAAAAGCCTGTTCATTAAAAAGCATGCCCCCCCATCCCCATTAGTTTAGTAGATATATTCTAATGTAACATTGAGAAGAAAATGTAGAACTGACAGATGGCATTTGTAGAACAATCTTCAAAGGTTCTTAGCGCTCATTAATGGCTACAATACCCAGTGGAGTGTCCAAGGACAGAAAGACAGAGAGTTTGCTCAGGATGGAGCAAAGTCACCAACCTTGTCTGAAGAAGATGAGGCTGACAGAATGGTGCCCAAGAAGGCAAACCTGGACCTGCAGCCCTCCAGAAAAGCTTGCTGAAGCAGCAGCAGCAGCAGCCAGAGCCTTATTTAAAAGAGAGAAAGTCAAGGAGGAGTTTGGGGGAAACAGTGCGGTGTGTTTGTGTATGTGTGTGTGTGTGTGTGTGTGTGTGTGTGTGTGTGTGTGTGCATGTGCGTTTTCCAGTTTATATGCCTGCATCAACAAACTTCGTCATTTTCACAATACCTGCAGGAGAAAGTGACATGAAGAAACCAGTTCAGGCGGAGCTGAGAGCTTAAGAGCCATTCCTTTTCACCTGCAGCTACCTCTTGAATTCACTGGTTTACTGACTGGTGGAGGGTGCTGGGTGAGGCAGGCAAACAGGAAGGGTGGTGGTCTGGCCAGACTCTTACAAGGTAAAGCCATGAGCTCCTTGAGATCAGGGGTCATGACCTAGGCAGATCCTACATTCTCCCCTCACACCTAGCAAAACACACAGCAAGAACTGAGAACAGTGCGTAGGGTACAAATGGGCTTGAAATGATTCTGTTTAGACCTTTTTCAACTATTAAGAGGGAGGACCTCCCCGCCAAAGTTTTGTTCTATGGAGGTTCTAAAAATTACAAAGTCAAGGGTATAAAGCCTAACCTGGAGCTTTTCCTATGACTAACAGATAAGGAAATGCTGGAGCGGGGAGAAAGTAATGATACCAAGTGGACGATTCCCTATGTTCTCTATACATGAGGACTCAATTCACATCTTTCACTTTCGGGCATCTACAGAGGAGAGATTCTAGAGATAGGCCTTGACTCCAGTGGAACAAAGAGATGCTAGGAAAGATGGAAAAACTTGCAATGTGGTGGCCGTCAGAGAAAGAGAGAATTCAAGGTCTTTATGTGACTAAGCTGACTAAGAGATGTGGAATTCTGATGGTTTATTCAATCAATCAATTAGCATCTATCTATAAAAAATACAGAGTTGTTAAAATTCAAGGCAGTAGAGACAGAGGGTGGTAGCAGTCAGGACAAGGGAAGATGAGAAAAAGCTTTACAAAAAGTTGATACCTGAATTGTATTTTGAAGGAAGTCTCCTCCATCCCAAGGCAAGAGACAGGTCAGCCAGGGTAGAGGTTGGTATTTTTTCAGTAGGGGAGAATTCATGATCGAACAAGAAACAGAAAGGTTCAGGAGACATAAAATGAATAATTCTGATAACATAAAATTAGTTTTTTTCCACAAACAAAACTAATGCTGCTAAAATTGGAGGAAAAGCAGGAAACAGGAAAAAAATCTTTGCTGTAAGTTTCTCTGATAAAGATCTCATTTCTCAACAATATAGGGAGCTGAGTCAAATTTATACAGATAAAAGCATTCCTTATTGAAAATGGTTGGGCAGTTTTCATAGGGAAGAAATAAAGCTATCAGTAGCCATAGAAAAGATCTAAATCATTAATAATTAGAGAAATGCAAATTATAACAGCTCTGAGGTACCACCTCACATTCATCAGACTGCCTAAAATAACGGACAAGAGAAACAAATCCTGGAGGGGGTGGGGAAAAACAGGTGCACTAATGCATGCCCTCCGACCCAGCAACACCACTACTGGGGCTATACCCCAAAGAGATCAAAGAAAAGAGAAGCACCCAAGTATGCAAAGATATTTACAGACACTCTGTGGTAGCAAAGAATTGGAAATTGAGGGGACGTCTATCAGTTGAGCAATGGCTGTATTAATGGCATGTAATACTATTATGCTATAGGAAATGATGAAAAGGATGGTTTCAGAAAAACCTGGGAAGACTTAGATGAAGAGACGAAAAGTAAAATGAGCAGCACCACAGTGTACAGAGTAATAGCAATATTATAATGCCAATAAACTGTGAAAGACTGCATCATTCTGACCAACATAAGGACCCACACAGCTCCAAAGGGCTCCTCATTAAAACTGCTACCCACTTCCACACAGAGAACTGATGAGTCCAGAGTGCAGATTACAGCACGTTTCCCTCTTTCTTACTTTTTCTTGTCTCCCTGACCCCCAACATGGCCAATGTGGAAATTTGTTCTACATGACTTCATGTTTGTAATGGGTTTTTTCTTGCCATCTCAATGAGTAGAGGGAGGCACAGGGAGGGAGGGAATCTAGAACTGAAAATAAATAAAATTGAATTTAAAAAATAAAAATAAACCATTAAAAATGCTTGAGTAGGGGAGTGACACAATCTTACCTACACTTAATAAAAATCATTTTGGTAATTCTGTGGAAGGTGGATTGGGCTGAGGAATGGCCTGAAGTATGGGAGACCAAATAGGAGGGGACACATCTGAGAGATGTTGTTGCCAGATTTTGGCAACAGACTGAATGTGGGGTGGGGCGAGAGAGAGTGAGAGGCTGAGGATAATGCCTACTTGGAGAATCTGAGAGACTACAAAGATGCTGTTGTGCTTGACAATAACAGGGAAGTTTGAGAGAGCACAGGATTTGGGGGGAGCATGGGTGGGAGAGATATACTTAATTAGATCTTGATCCAGTTTAGGATGTCAGAAGGGCAGCTGGAAATCCAATACTGGAGGTCAGCACAGAGACTGGGCAGCTAATGTAGATTTTTGAAGAAGATACAAGTAGGTATCAGATGGGACAATGCCATAAACAGTGCAGAGGTGAACTGAACTTTTCTACTTCTCACAAGCAGTCATGTTGCTTTCCCTTGGCAGTTCCCCACATACAGTATTAAAAATATTAGTGTCCATGTTTGGTTTTCTTTCTTTTTTCCCGTTGTTCACTCCATTGGTTACAACTCTTCTATACAACCAGACTAATGTCCAATGTGAAAGTATTTGCAGACTCTACACTTGACTGCATGCCGCCACAGGTGGGGGTGGGGCGAAGAGGGAGAGGAGAAAATTTGAAACTCAAGGGACTCTGGAACCGAATCTTGTAAACTAAAAGTAAATAAACAAATCAATTTAATTTTAAAAAAATATTAAAGTGGAGGCGGCTAGGTGGCACAGTGAATAGTGCACCAGCCCTGGAGTCAGGAGGACCTAAGTTCAAATCCAGCCTCAGACACTTAACACTTACTAGCCGTGTGACCTTGGGCAAGTCGCTTAATCCCAACTGCTCTGCCTCCCCCCTTCCAAAAAGCAAAAATTTTAAAAAAAATTAAAAAATAAAAATATTAAAGTTAGGGATAGAGGAAACAAAAGTACAGTTCAACAGCTTCATTTCAAAAGATTCTAAGTAGACTTCACCAAGAAATTAAAGTCCTGCACTCTCCGGGACATGGCATATAGTCTAGTAAAATAAGATAGAGAAAGAAAGAGGATGGACACTAGCAGGATGGTAATTAGACCTTATTAATGACTGTGACCACCCCAGGGTTCTACACTCCAATCTTCTCCCCCCTTCAGCCTCAAAGGTTCTGTCCAATTTCACTAAGAGCACAGCTTCTATATTCACAGCCTTCAGTGTTACATTCTCCATTCCAGAATCTCTTAAGATCATGTCATCCAACTCATACCAGAATGGAATCATCTCAAACACATAACCAAAAACAGGAAAGCCCAGGTCCCTAAGCAATCCATTTAACTTTTGGATAGTTTTAAAGTGTCAGGAAGTTTTTGTTTAGATTAAGCCTAAATCTACGTTTTTGCAGCCTCTCTGCCCCCTGTTTCTGCTTCTGCCTCTGAGGTCATTCAGAACAAGTCAATCCCTCTTCCACTTGACAGCTCTTCAAGCACTTGAAGACAGCTCTCATGTTCCCCCTTCTTCTCTAGCCAAACCCTCCCCCCCCCATTCCTTCCACTGCTCCTCATACAATACGACCTTGAGGCCCGTCTCCATTCAGGCTGTCTGTCTTCCTCAGAAACTTTCAGAGTTTGTCAATATCCTTCCCCAAATGCCCCAAACTGAATATGATGCTCCATGAGGTCTGACCAGGGCACTGTCTGACAGGCCATCACTTCCCTTTCTGTTTTAAACAGAATTAAACATATTAGGGTTTGGATCTTGAGTCTGAATGCCCTCCTTCTTCTCCCTCATTTGGAGGAACTGGTCAAACTTTAACCAATGATAACTCTGCTTTTCTTAGCTGTTGAGAGGACAGAACCCACAGAATTCAGAATTGGAGGGGCCCTCACCTAGCACCCATCTTGTTCAATGTCATACAAAGAGACTTTTTGATGCAACATACCTGACAAGTGGTTGTTCAGCTTCTATTTAGTGACCCCCTCCACCATGGAAGAGAAACAGGAAGGGAGCTCCCTGCCCTCCTATCAGGGACACCTGTCACTGTCAGCAAGCCTGTCTTGACTCTGGGCTTCAATTGGCCCCTGCACCTTCTCCCACTGTTTCTATTCTGCCATTTGGGGTAAGCAGGACAAAGCTCTTCCACAGAACAATCCTTGAAACGTTTAAAAAAGGTCTTCAAATACAATGAAAATGGACATAAACTTTTCACTCCACTTTCTGGACACTCCAACAGTGTCCAGAAAGACACTGTTCTTTCCCAAGGACCCTTGGTTCTACTTAGTGCCACTTCAGTCATTATGTGGCACCTCATGGGGAAGGAGTCAGAGCAGGCTTAAGTAGCACCCCCTTCACAAAAGTGCACAAGAGGTCTACATGGAAGCACCATCCAATGATGTGATTTCTCATACAGAAAGCCAGGCCTTCACTGGCAGCATGAGGAAGGCAGGCTTTCCTTCAAATGAATCCTCCTGCACCAGCAGCTCAGAACTTTCTGAACCAGTTCTTCTCAACAAAGTCACTCCCAGACAATGAGGGCAGAAACAATGACAAAAGAAGAGATTGGCCCATCCATTCTTTTTTAAACCAAGAAGCTTGATGACTGCACTAACAAAATTCTATCTCAGGAGGCACAGACACATGCCCACAATTTATTAACACCAGGGGAAAAAAAAGAGGGAAAGACAGCTCATCTCCTTGGCACAGACCTTCAAATTCTGTCTCTGCTGTGACTTCTACCCCCAAATTCCTTGCCTGGTAGGACAACACTGGGAACAGCTAAGAGCTCTCATGGGGGAGGTATTTCTGAACCATTCTCCTACCACAGACAGAGGGTCCTGAGGGAGGAGCAGCAGGAAGCCTCTTAGAAGCTAGATGCTTTACATCTCAGGCGCATATTTCAGTTTTGTGTGACTCTTTCCATTTCTAATTAGTTTGTCTTACAAGCAACAGAACACTGATCACTTTTCCCCAGTCTCCCCACTTCAGCTCTGGCACTGAAAATATGAGCCAAGAGGTACTTTGTGGTTCCTGCAGGTTTTCAGTCCCTCCTGACTCTCTGTGACCCCCTTGGGGGGTTTTCTCTACAAACATCTTGGAGCGGTTTGCCATTTCCTTCTCCAGATCATTTGACAGATGAGGATGAGAACACACCCTGAGGCAAAGAGAGTGAAGTGACTTGCTCAGGGCCATGTAGGTACTAAGTGCTTGCAGCTGAATTGGATCTCAGGCCTTCCTACCTCCAACGTGGTGCCCTATCCACTGTGCCACCTAGCTGCCAGGAGCTCCTCATGAATGCCTGGGCACAAGAAAACCAAAGTAGTTTATATTTTGGGACATACAATGGTGAAAGTGAAGGCTGGAGGGAAGGATCAAGGAATGTCCTGCCCAACAAACCCAAAGTCCAACCTCTTAGCAGAAGCATTAGGGGAGTGTGTGAAGCTAGGCTTGCCCTTCCAGCAGGATCTCCTAGCAGCTCCAAGGTGTCTAGGCCCTGGAATACCCCATTCAGAGCCAACTCATCATTACCTACTCTTTTCCCTTATCTCCTTCTCTCACATACCTTAAGGATTTTTCTCATCCTAAATTTCTCTCCATGTATTTCCAGCTTCTGGTAGCTCTAAGCCTCTCAGAGATCAGACCACAGAGCCTACTTTGTTTCCTAATCATGGCGCCTGTCCTGGTCAAATTGTAGGGAAGTTCCAAGTGTCCCCTAGACCCCAAGGACCTGTCCTCTCTGCAGGTCAAAGGTCCCAGCTCTGACTATTCTGAGTCTTCTTGGGAAGAGTCCCTATACTCTAAGGATGAAGTAAAAGCACTTCTGTGAACAATCTATATGTTCAGATAGCTCCTAGCTACACAATTGCTAGATGCTAATTTTGGAGTTTATTGGCACTGCATCTCAAGGCTGGTTTCTGAGAATGCTTTGCCAATATGGCAGATTCTTATCTTAATGTCAGATTGTGTCCTCCTAAACCCTAAAATAGGAAGATTGGTTAGAACTAATGGATTATTGCACATGTCCAAACGACCTAATCCACAGCTTTAAAGGTACACTTATGAGGATGCAGGGGTTGGAGTGCCTGGCTCAGAGTCGGGAAGCCGTAAGTTCAAATGTGACACTTCCCAGCTATGTGACCCTGGGCAAATCCCTTATGGTCAGTTTTCTCATTTATGAAATAACAGCACACACCTCCCAGGGTCACTGTGAGGATCAATGAGCTAATAACGGTAAAGTTCTCAGCACAGAGCCTGGCACATGGTAAGCACTATGTAAATGTTAGCTGTCACTATTATTATAATTTGCAAAACTATCTTAAGCAAATCTGTTAATAGTAACACATCCAAGTTCAAGCCTTAACCATGCATTCTGCCGTCTCCCAGCTAGCTGTACCGAAGCACCAGGCACCACAAGAACTGATCAGGAGCACACAAAATGTTGCCTGTCTGAGTCTGTGGGGACTTTTTCTCAGGGCTGGTTTTGCCAGGAGAGCTATGGAATGTAAGTAATGCCATGGGTACAGGTTCACGTAAAGCCAATTTAGTAAGTGCTTACACAGCTGAATCTGTCAATCGCACTCTTCCACAGAAACACGTGGGCCCCACAGGACCCCACCACCCACAGAACTCTGCTATGGAGTTTTATACCCTCCAGCACAAGAAGCTGGGCTAAACCCCAGAAAAGGGAGTAAAGAAAAAGGACACGGCTTGGAATCTTTCATCAAAGGTGACAAGGGACGAAGATCGAAGATTTCAGGAAGCCTTTTCCTTGGGTTAATCTAATTGTTTGAGGCTATCCAGGATGGCCTGGGTTAACGGGCAGCTGCAATCAGGCATACATTTTCCTCTATTTGGAAAATAAAGAATAAAGTAGTGGGGAACATAAGGGAACCAGGAAAGGGGCATTTGGAAGGCAATCCTGTCACCATCTTCCACCTCCATCACCAGGCCTGCATCACCCCCCAATGCTCCCCTCAAATCAACTACAGGCAGCTTGCCAAACTGTTCCAGTTCAATCTCAATACTTCTAAGTCTACTTACTAGACCCTGCGGCACACAAATCAAGCCCATAAATAGTTCTGCTTTTGGCTGGCTCCAGAGAGCATTGCTGTCATCCAACCAAGGGCATTCTCAGCATCCTACGAGATGCCACTGTGATAGCCACATAAAACAGAAGTGATTTTGCATGGTTAAAGCAGAGATCTTCATTTTACAGAGGAAGAAACCAAAACCCTACGGGGCAAATGAAGGCCTGTCCCTGTGCAAAACCAGGAAACTGTGGACTTTCTCCTGGAATACTTTCCACACTATCATTCTGCTCAACATTTCTAAGTACCTATGATGTGAGAAGGCTGAACGAGAGGAGAAACTGTAAACCAGAACCTTCTTACTGGTTGAGACGAGCTTCCAGAAAACCTTAGGCTTTGTGCTGTCTCTTGCCAACTGTCCAAGCTGTCCCCAAATACCAAGCGGTACTGGGAAGGAGGCTTTTACTCCACCACCAGTCAAATAAAATTCCTCTAACAGGCTCCCTTAAAACATTTAGGGCCTTTTAGTCTGGAAAACATCAGTGGAAGGAAAGTGACTGGCAGGTTTGTCTCCTTGGCTCCGCTGGCTACTCTCTGTATGCTGGGGCCTTGACTCTTAATTGAGTGATACTCTGTTCCTATCTGGAAAACAAGAGAAGATGGAGACCAGAGGCCTGCCTTCCCTGGACTGATAAGAGCAACACAGTGCAATTACCCCCGCCCAGCTCGGTTTGGAAATGTAATCACCGCCCTAGTCTCCTTCCCAACTGGGTGGCAACAGTGTAATTACCTTTTCAGGGCTCTTTGTTTAGGAGTATCATCCTTCCACCAGGCCTTCTTTCCAAGGGAGAGGAGGGGCATCTCGCATGCCTCAGAATCCCCAGCTCTCTCCCCAGAAGGAGGTCTAAGAAGCAGAACAAAAGCTTCTAGCCTCAGTCCAGAGGCTGCCCAGGGCAAGTGCCTGGGAACAGCTCCCTGGCACCAGCTCCCAACTATTCGCTTCTCCTCTTCACAAACTGTTGCCCATAATCTGTTCTGGTCAGTATACCTCAGTCAGTACAAAGGAGGTAGACGCCCAGGTCACAGCAACACAGAACACTTTGTATTCATATTCAAATATTAACCTTGGCTAGAACCAAACAAGAGCCCCTGCTGTCTTTTCCATCTCCTGCCATCCTGCCAGGAGGGGCAGTATGGAAGCAGGGCTGCCTTGGCCTCCAGGCTCGGCCTCATCCTGGTTGCTGCTTGGTGTGGACGGGTCGCACTCAGCCTTTCTGTAGTGGTCAGCTGGAGAAAGAAGCTGGGGCCAATCTTGGCCTGTTCCTTTTGTTTATTTTTTTAAATCCAACTGAAACCATCACAACAGGATCCGTGGTGAAATCCTGCTGTTGGGCAAATGGCTAATCAGCAAGTACTAGAAGAACCAGCTGTTTGCAAGATGGCAGATGCCAGGGAAAATTCATCTTGCTCAGTCTGGGCTAAGCCAATTCTAATTAGAAAAATGGATGCAAGTTCTTCTCTTGCCCCAACTCAAACAGATTTCCACTCTATTATTTCAACCAATGTTTCTTAAATGCCTATTATGTGCTAAGTGAAAGGACAGTGAGCCAACCTTGGAGGCACGGAAATCTGGGTTCATGCTGCCTCTTATGGGGGAACCCAGACAAGTCACAGAACCTCATAGCCTCAGAGAACTAAGACTGAGTTACAAACCAGGTGCTATTCTGCATTGATAAGGGCTGTTTCCTTGCCTGAAACCATAAGGTTCAGGACCACCCCCCCCACCTCACTCCCCTCAATGTAGGAAGTTCTGCAATCAGCACTTGGGATAGAAAAGACAAAAATGACAGTCCCTGCCCTCAGGAAACTTGGGTCTTGTCTTGTATCAGAAGAAAGTGGAGTTGAGAAAGGAAGGTGGAGTAAAGACATTATGTACAACCCGTCTCTCTACTTAGGACCAGATTAATTCTCCATTTTTGGAGAGGATATTTTTCCATTCCCCAGCCCAAGATAGTTTTTTTTTTAAAAAAAGTTCTGGCTCTTCCCACACTGAGGTCCTGATCTGTCTGTTCATTCCTTTATTTATTTGGGGGAAGGTATATGTGAATCAAAGGTGGAGACTCTTGGTGAATCTCTTGGGTTTGAAACTGATTGGTGGCACAAGTGCAGAGGAGCTATATCCTTATATCAAAGCCAAATGATCTGATCTTTTTCACTGCTGTTCAACACATCAAGGCCTGCCATCACCCAAATGACCCTCCGCCAAACTATCTGGAAGGTGCCCCCTTCTCCCACAAGATCCCCATGGCCTCCCCAAGATTCCAGCTGAGTGGCACAGGGACCCTGGGCAGAGCTGGCCTAGAGGAACACCAGCAGGTGTCAAAGCAAGGAAATTAACACCACAAAGCTTGGTTCTACTTTGGTAGGAAGGATGAGAGGTGCTGTCTGCCAGCTTCCATGGCATTTCTAGTCAGGTTAGAATAAATCAAGCATCTTGGAGAAATAAGAAGAAAGGGAGACAGAAAGAAAAGCTAACGAGAGTATTATGTGAAAATAAAGAATTTGCTTTTAGCATCCTGACTGGTCATCCAGGTAGGAAATGATTCAGAATCACATGGACCTCTCCAGGGTCCATCTTGGGCCTTTACTTAAAAAGCTGCCTCCATATTGGGAAACACAACATGTGACTTCACGTTTGGGTCTCTCTTCCTACATCTCCTGTATCATTAGGTCTCTCATGAACAGAGATGCAAAATACCCTAGCAGATCATCAGTCACATGTATCAGAGAAGCTAAGAGCAGAATGAAGAGTTTTCAGCACCTGATAAATACTGCAAAGCAGTCAGATCTCTTCAATATGGACTCTCAAAACATGGTACAGTTCTCAGTGGGACGTAGGAAGGGGTGCTAACAGACCCAGAAGGGACCCACACTCACTGGAAGCCTCCCCAGGCCCAGGCTCTACTTCTTCATTCAAGTCTTTATTTAACCAGAGGGAGGGAAAGACTCTTGGTGAATCTTCTGGGTGTGAGACTCAGGCAGGGCCAACAAGCATTCTACATTCTCACATAAAAGCCATGTGGTCCAGCCTTTTTTGATATACCTCAATATACCAAAATCTGCTCCCCACCTCATGCTACAAGTAAACCACAGGTGACAGGCACTGTTTTCTCCTCCATTCACAGTCAGAGCACTGGGTCTGAAGTCTGAAAGATGAGTTCCAATCCAGAGCTGGGTGAGCCTGGGCAAGTCAGGTCATTTCACCTGTCTGTCTCAGTTTACTCATCTGTAAAATGGGGGATAACAGCACCTGCCTCAATCAAATGAGATGCTATCTGTAAAGCTCCTAGCACGATGTAATTACTAAGCACACAGGAAGTACTTCATAAATGCTTTGTTTCTTCTCCCTTTGTTAAGAGCTTAATTCCTAGGACAAGTGTGTTCCAAGGTCCATAATCCAGCATTTAATGGGCACCAATCCACTGGGACCACAAAGCAGAGGACAACAGCAAGAAGTATAGTCAGGGGAAAGAGAGGTCCTGTGACCACCAAAAAGTACAGTAGTTAGCAAGGGGTCAAGAACAGGTCCTGTCCTCATCACTAGCCTTGCCCCTCCTAAGCCAGAGCATGTGAAGACTCCCTGGAAGAGGGTCAGGGTGCTAGTCTACTGGGTGCTGAGCCGAGAATCCACTTCTGCCGTGGCCCTGAGCTCCAGATGAAGCCCTGAATCCTCAGGGGCGAGGCCACAACAGGAGAGGTCACAAGAACCAATCACTTTTGTATGTTTTTGTTTCTCCAGTGATCAGAGAAAAGAAGAGCAGTTCATATTTAAACATGGTGCATAAAGGTATCTTTACAAAGTGCTTTTCACCCAATACCACTGTGATCAAAGGGATGAAATGATTTATTCTTATTTTCCCCTCCTCCCAGATAAAGAAACAGAGGCTCCTAAAGATGAAGCCACCCTGCCATGGCTAGGAAATGGAAGCCAAGAATGGCACCAGCTCTCCTGACCTCACCCCCATTCCCTGGGTGTTCTGGAGCAAGCCCTGGCCAGCCTCTGGCCAGCACCCCTCACCACATTCCGCTGCGCCCAGCAGGCGTGCCTACTTCCCTCACTCCCCACCCTGCCCCCAAACCCAGCACACACACGGCTTCCCTCTTTCCCTTCACCCACATAAATGCTATATGCCCTTTCAGGTTTGGCCCCAGTGCTACCTCAGTGCAACTAAGCCAACACTGGTTGAGTATGTCCCAGGTGCAAAGCATCACACTATGCTAAGTGTGGAAGGAGTCCCAAAGGTGAAGAAGAAATGGTCCCTGTGTTCACAGTGGCCTGGGGAGTGCAGAGGAGGTAAAGGGACCTGTACAAACCAAGAAGAAAAAACCAAGTCATCTGGGCACCAGTCCCCCGAGCCCAAGGAGCCTTCCCAGCCACTCTATGCCCAACCATGCTACCTCTGAGCTCATGACTCCCAGTGAACATGTAGCTTCCTGGCCACAAGGTGTGCTCCTGAGCGGATGTCTCCACCTCTTGGGATCTCCCCACAGCACTGAGAGCGCTCAGGAAGCAGTGTGGCATAATGGAAGACCCACGGCCTCAGGGACCGACCTGGTGAAGATCTACATCTTTGGGCCTCCACTTCCTCAGCTTTAAAGCGTAAAGTTTGACTAGACAGTCTGTATGGTGCCTTCTAGTCCTCAGTTCTAGGATTTTGTGCTCCCATGAAATACTTGCTTACTGACTAACAAAGAACATAAATTAGCAAAGGAACCCTGCCAACCCCATAAACAAACAGGGAGCTGTCATAACCAGTACTTTTCAAAGGACCAAGAAGAAATTCCCTGAGAGACAGCCACCTATAATAAGGGAAAGAAGAAAAAAGTTTACAGGCAAGATTTGGGGGATCCAATACCTTCTATAGGAAACCTAAGGAAAACCAGAGCATCACAGCTTAGAAATAAAAGCCTAGGCCTCAGACTTCTTTCTTTTTTTTTTTTTTTTTGGAGCACAACTAGTGTTAAGTGACTTGCCCAAAGTCACATGGCTAGTAAGTGTGTCAAGCATCCGAGGCCACATTTGAACTCAGGTCCTCCTGACTCCAGGGCTGGTGTTCCATTCACTGCACCACCTAGCCACCCTCAAACTCCTTTCTTAAGACTCCTATGATCACCTAGAGGCCAAGAACTGGTGGAGTGAGGGCTAGGGAGCAGAGAGAACCAACAACTAAGCTTCTAGTGACAGAAGCCAAGTAAAGGGCTCGGGAGTCGGGAGGCAGGGAGGCCAGGAGGCCGGGGAAGGCTGGGCAAAGGCCAAGCTCCTTGAGGAAAGAGGCTGCATTTACTGGCTGGTTTCCAGGGCAATCAGCCCAGCCCCTTATCTCCTTCACTTTTATCACTGGAGTGGAAGTGAAAGGTAATTGGGTTAATTATTAAAGCAGCGCCAGCTAGTGTCACTACCACTAATTGTCCATTTATCCGAGTTTTATTAACAGTCATTTTAATTGACACCAAGTTGGAACATGCCATTTGTGTTCCACTTGTCCATGGATCAAGAGCCTGAAGGACAAACATTCCTAGGGTTCCGGATCTACTTCAGGAGGTACCCCCCCATATCATACACAAGGGCTGAAACCTTACTTGTTATCATAGATTTCACATTTAAATACATCTAACAGAGGATAGGCAATGTTAGGCACTGATTATGATGCAAATAAGGTAACAGGCATAACCAAACTCATCTAGGAAACCCTCAGACGGCAAGACAAAGAACCTTCCAAAGACTGAAAACATTTTCCTGTTGGCAGACCCTCCTATTCACCAAGTCAAGACCCCGAGACACTCTGGCAATGGTATTATTGCAACTAAGCCTCCTGCACTAGTTAAAAATTGAATTTTTAAAAGTGGAGAAGGGAAGGAAGGGGGAAAAAGCCCACTGCAAAAAGGACAGGTTTGCTTTATCCACACCAACCAGTAACCAAGATGCTGCCTGGGCCCAGAGCCATTTTTTTTAAACAAATTTATTAAGTTTTCAACATTCATTTCCATATAAGTTTTAAATTTTCTCCACCTCCCTCCCCTCTCCCCTCCCTAAGATGGTGTGCAATTTGATATAGGCCCCACAGCTACTTTTGAACCAAGACACTCAAGAAGACCCCAATGACCCAGAACCAGGAGCTGGAAAGCCCCAATACTCCCCCTATCAATGCTACTCAAAGGGAAAA
The DNA here is from genome assembly GCA_028627135.1 of Pseudochirops cupreus. Taxonomy (NCBI): domain Eukaryota; kingdom Metazoa; phylum Chordata; class Mammalia; order Diprotodontia; family Pseudocheiridae; genus Pseudochirops; species Pseudochirops cupreus. The sequence continues at coordinate 19,603,873 of CM053583.1, read as the reverse complement.
ATAAAAATCATGAGGCCCCCGTCTGCCGGGGCAGACGCTCATTAGGATAAAAGTCATAAAGACAGTGCAGGGCGAACAAATAACAGCCCACGAAACCCGGGCCCCTGGCCCTCAGAAGAAAAACCCTCTGTGCTCTGTTTGCCCGTGAGTGGGCCAGTTTCTCCTGCGACTCAGTGAGGCCCAGACTCATGCCAAACAAGTCCCTCTGACAGACCCCCCCCCGGCTTCAAAGGCTCCTCCTCGGGGCCCCCATCCCCAAGGGCCTCCGCACTGCTGGCCAGGCACACACTTCTCCCAGGCCAGAAAACCATGCCTTTACGTGTGGATTCCGGCAGTCTGATGAAGAGCAAACTGATCCAGCCTCAGGAGAATGAGATTCTAGCCCCAGCCAGGCAGGCAGGTAAGCAGCATTTATTGAACAACGCCATGAAGCGCCCGTGAGGAGCTAACAAGCCCCTCCACCTAAACCCCACGGCCACTCTGGGCTGCAATTTCCTGTCCACAAAACTAGAGGGCTTTACCTAGTTGATTTCTAAGATCTAATCTCCTAGTTCCAATTTTTCAGTCTCTGGAAGCCAATGGGCTGGACCGGAAGGCAGGCAGACCATGGTCTGGATATTCTATAAAAGTACACACTGGGAAAAAAGGTCCGAGAGGCAGCGTGAAAAAGAGAACGCTCAGCTGCTTCTCTGGTGGCCCTGGCTTCCCATCTCAACTTGAACCTCATGAGAAGGAGAGAATGGAATGGATCCAGATTTCCTCTAGAGCTCTGCCCACTCGTCCTCAGCTGTTCATCCCAAGGCTGGAGGCCCCTGGATGCCTACTTGGCATGACAGGAGCTGCAGGAGCACACACTGGCCCTCTGAGCTCCTGCTGCCATCCCTTCTCCCCTGCACAGAGCACTGGACAAAGAAGCGGCCTCCAAAAACATGCTCAAAACCCCAAACTGGAGGATTAGGATCACAGGCCAATCTCCCTTCCACCGAAAGCCACTGTTATGGCAGCTTCCTGAATAAACATAATCAGATAAGCCAAATATCGGCATACCAGAGAGAGAAATTCAGGTAAAGTCTGGGATAACCAAACGTGTCTAGGAAACCCTCAGAGGGTCTGGGAATTCACTCAGCCACAAAGGAGGGCAGGGGGAGTTTGAGGAGGGAAGGATGATACAGGCTCCATTAAGGACCATGTAAAGTAGAAAAAAGATACAGGCCACAGGGAAAATGCCATGTTGAGTCCTATCCTGAGAGAGCACAAGCAGTCATGGGAAGTTCTATGTAATCTGTGCCATTTTTTAAAAGTCAGAGGTGGTCATTTCAGAGGAAAGAAATGGGGAGGTGAGAAAGGGCCCATGCTGATGTGGAAGTTGGTAGGTTAATTATGGGACAGGAAAGCTCAGTAGATAATCTCTACGTAGTGGAGGCTACAGAAAACGGAGATAATCGGTTTATCTGTGTCAATGCCCAAGTGCCTTCAAATCCTGGCGACGAGACCTCCTGCCCCTGGGGCCACCTTGCCTGCTCTAATGTAGGAAGCCTGCCTGGGCTCACCAGTTGGAACCATCTGTAAGGGGAGCACCGTCCCTATATCCTGAACACTACACAGCAGTGTTCAAATACGAAAATGGGGCTAATTTCTGTCAGACCCCTGGGGGTGGAGGAGGAGATCAGGAAATGGGGGAAAGGAGTCACTGGAGGCGAGGAGGGGAGAAAACCAACAAGCAGCTGCTCCAAGAAGCTAAATGCCAAGGAAATATAGATTTGCCCAGAGTGGAGGAGCAGGAGGTGCTGTGTGGGGTGGTGAAGGCAGATGTCTGGAACAAAGCGGGGTGGAGGGGAGCTCTGCTGGGTTGCCTGGCAGCAAGTGACTATCTTTCAGCAAGGAGTTCCACGTGCCATCCGCCAAACCATACAGGACTAACTGGCCAGGAGGGGACTCTGCAGCCTAGGCTCTGTTCCCAACAACCAACTGGGGAAACCAGAGGCTATGGTATGTGCCCCAACATGGCACAGTCTATCCAGCAGAAGAAAAGAGAAATGGGAGATGAGAGGATACTGAGGCCTCTCAGGTGAGAATGGAGGAGAGCCAGTCCTGTGCCTTGGCAGGAGCTGCTGACCTTCTCACTTTCTCTGCTATGTGTACAGATCCCCAGGCTCTCTCGAAACTGCCTACTGACGAAGAGCAAATCCCAGTGCCTGTTCCACTGGAGAGATGCTTCAGTGCCATTGCCCTCGGTGCACAGACTGCCCATCTGACCAGAGGAGACAGGTCGATAAGCTACTTAGATTCCCAAGGCCTTCCTTAAGCATACCTGATCCATTTTGTGCCATGTGAAGTCAGCCAAGCTGGCACCTTGGAGCTCTTGTCCTTCTTCCCTCCCCCTTCCTCGGAAGATTCCAAGGCATTTGGAAGCCGCATATGCTGGCAGCGCCAGAGGGTTGTAGAGGTGTGCGTTAAGCTCCTAATTGAATCACAGGATCTGCCTCGTGAGTGTCTCACCAACCATAACATGAACAAGACACCTTATCATTCAATTAGGATCACTGCTAAGACCATCATCTCTACATTATGAAACAGTTGGTTTAAATTTAAAGTGGGGGGGAGGGATATGGAAAGGTAGACAGGAACAGGACTTTTAAATGAGTCGAACACTAGATTTTGTAATTTAGTAGTCTCCTCAAAGCCTATGAGGAGTTAGGAAATCCTTGTACAGCATTTTCAGGTAAACACCATGACAAACAGCTAAGAAGCTTTTACTATCACCAACAGGCAGTCAACACAGGTACAGAAGCAAGAAGCTATGTTTGTCTCCCAAGTCATGAAGGAATCATTTTCTTACCTGCCAGGACTCTATTAACAGAAGAATGAGTGGCCAACCCGGGCTGTCCTCGTTCATGGAAAATCCCAGCATAAGGCAAGTACTCCGGCAGCAAGAAACGCCTATAGAGAAAAGTCATCACATAAAAAGTCTACCATGGACTATTCATTACAAAACAAGTGGGATCTGCATGGGTTCACCTACTAGGCCCAAAGGTCTGAGGCTCTAGGGACCTAAAGCCATGCTGCAATTAGACAGAGCCCCCAAAACTCAGGCTGATGATGACCATGATAAGAATGACAGCAAATTCACAATGATTTAGCATTTTAATATTTACAAAGTACTTTTCATACATTATCTAACTTATCTTCTATCATATCTCAGTCTTTTCTCTGCTTTTCCTAGTTGAATAAAACCTCTCCCTTATTGTTTTCCCTCTCTAAATTACCTTCAATTAAAGCATCCTATAAGCCTCCTGTCAATTTCCAAGATGGAAGCCTACAGTTTACCAAGGGAGGATCCCAGTGAACCTCTAAATCCCTGAACTAGAAGACATCTCAGAGATCATCCCTTCCAAGCCCTCTATGGATGGATATAGAAACAGCCTCAGAAAGAAGTGACTGTGGCTCAACAACACGTATAAAGTACATGACAAAGCTGGGCTGAGAATCTAGGTCTCTGGCATCCCACTTGTGGGCTTTCCCTCTCCCTCCTCTACCACTTGGATGCAGGGCTAAGTAATTCCCATCATTACTAGTCCCGGGGTCAGAAATCAACTTTAACATTTCTCCTTGCAAAGACCATCTCCTTGGCTGCCTGCACAACTCTTACCTGGGGACAAAGCGTCCAAGTGAAGGGGCCGACATTCTTGCATTACGTGGTGCTCGGTGCCTGGATCTGTCTCCATTGTCCCTGAAGGAGGGGAAAAAACCAACAAATTAAGGGAATCACTTGAGTCAAATCACCTTTCAGGCCAAAGAGCAAGGAGCTGACACGAGCGCCTCTGGGTAGGAGAAGATTCCATGATTACTCTCTGCTCATGCGTGCTCTACACGCCTTATGAACCCCAAACACATTTGGACTTTCCAGAGCACTGTGCCTACGAGACTTCTAAGCGCCTCACCAAGCACTTTTATTAAACCATTAGAACGATCATCAAACACATCTCAGAACAAGATGGAGGAACAAGAGGAGGAGAGGCTTTCTACAGCCAATAATCTGGGAATTTTGTCAAGTCTCAATTTGGAGTCAAGTATGGTATCTCCAGAGAACTGGAATGGAACAGACAGATTTCTTTTCCTGGATTAAATCAGGCAAAATGACTTCAATGTCAAGGGCTCCTGAAGAGGAGAAAAATTACCTCATCAATTCCATTTAAAATCTGATTCCCTCTTGGGATTCATTTTAGTCCATGAAATGGATATGAGAACAAAAAGGGCAAAAAGAAGATAGAATCTCATTCTTGTAGAGAGTACAACTGGAGGAGACCAATGGGGGACCTTAAGACTACTGGAAAACGCAATGCTAACCCAGGTCACCTGGACCTGAGGGAGGAAGAAGACAATGGCTAATGATGTTCTTTGAGGATCACAGGCTACTTTTTGTCCTCCCTTATCAAGCATCATGATAAGAAATGTTGGGTTTGCAGCTGGGAACTACCAAGTCCTGTTTTCTTCCACTGTAGCTGCTAGAGGGATGCCCTAAGTGCAGGGTGGGGGGTGCCCATACCATCTTGTCCTTGAATCACTGACTGGAAGCCACAAGTGAGGAAGAGCCAAGATACCAAAGATGGCTTTGTGTTTTCTTCCAATGAAAAGCCAAAAGTAAAGAGGTCTAGCTGGACTGCAGAGTTAATTAGGGCCTAACCAGCTTCACAGAATAACTGAGCCTTTCTGAGGCAAGGTGGACCACCCCAATTTCTGAATTCCTTCCTCTGTGTTCGACCAGTGAGATTCTGCTGGAGCTGGCCTGTGGCCAGAATTGAAAGCTCCTTTTAGATTTTGAGGATCCCCAGGGGAGATCTCGAAGCCTAAAAGAAAAAGCTCATCTTGGCTCTTGTTTGTGGGTAGAATGCAGCCCTTACAGATCAACAGCAGGAAATGGGAAGCCCATGCATTAACCAGTCTGGCTGTTAGTACTTCATCTTTGCTTCCCAAACACACAGTGCTGCTTTTTTCCCTCGGACCTTGCAGCCCTGCAGACAGAAAGCAGAAGGAGGGACCAGGAGGGAAGGGGCAGGCCACAGGGGAAGTGGAAGATACCTCAAACAACTACAGAGAACCACTGCCAAGCCAATCGACTTATCCAGTTGCTCCTTGAGACAGGTCTGTTTTCTCATAATTGTATTTCAAAGGCTATTAACAAAATCTGCTGGACAATTTCCTTCTGGACAAGAGTAAAAATTTTACTCTACCTTCCTTTAAGTCTCAAACTTTCTAATGAGTAAACAGCTCTGCTAGGAGAATTCAGAGGACCAGCCAGAGAAGTCAGCTCTTCAAGTTCACTGCCTGACAGTAGCCCGTGCACTAAAGACACCATTCTGGTGGATGGGTTAAAAACCATGAGAAAACAGTGCGATCCTGCAATTAGAATCTCAGATTTCTGGGTGAAGGAGAGCTTGGGCAAATGGCTCTGTGATTTCTTTCACAAATCAATCAAAGGAAGAATTTTTTATATCTCTATGTCTCCAAATAAGAGACACATATTCAAACCCTGAGGAGATGATCACAACCTTTTGTTCTCTCTGGTGATAAAAAAAAAAGTTGTCATTATTTTCTATTTATTCCTAGCAAGGACAAAGAAGTAGTGGCCAAATGACCATCATCCCTTGCTCTTATGTCCATTTTCTTAGTGCTGCCTAAATCCTACAAGATATTTAAAGATGGTCGGCACAATCTAGAGCAGAAAAGTCAGATCACCTGAAGGTAGCATCCTAGCTGTATTGATGCTTATATACACAAATCTAAGAAAACATCAATGTCTTTTTGACTTGGTTTCTCCATCCTACAGAAAATAAACACTACCAGCAGACTGTGGCTCTTCAGTGTTTTGGAATTCCTAGGGAATGCTTCTGCATAAAAAGAAAATAATGCTAACGATACCAATTGGCTTGGGGACATGAAAAATCACAGCCTGAAGGCTAAGCCAAGATCTATAAGCAGAGAGTAATAAGAAAACAACGATGGATCCAGTAGATGGAACTGACTGGTGGCTGCCCAAAATATCAATGTATCTCCCTAGGCCTTATTTAATGTTTTTATTAATAATGAGGAGGTAGAAGATAAATGGCATTTTAATGAAATGAACAGAAGATTTCAAATTGGGAAGTGATAAGAACTCTTAAAGAATGAAAAATCACAGAAATAAATACAGAGTGATCAGAAAACTGTGACACAGAGCAAACACACACTATAGGAAATAGACACCAATGAGTACAGTGGAAAGAGTCTAGACTTAGAGGGCCTGAGTTCAAATTCCTGCATTGCCTCTCCCTGTATGACCCTGGACAAGCCATCTAAACTTCACTGGGCCTCAGTTTACCTATCTGCAGAATGAAGGGCTAGTACTCAACGACTCTTTAGGAATCATCTAGCTCTAAATCTATGTGGTGTAATATAAGTGGGAAGAGTAAATGAAGTCATTCCTAGAAAAATGAATTTTTATAAAGCTCAAACATGGACTGTTCAGGAAGGACCCTAAATACAATCCTGACAAAGGGAGCCAACCCTTCAATCAATAAGCATTGATTTATTGACTGACTAATTTTTCTGGAAGAGGAGGAAGGCAGGGCAATTGGGGTTAAGTGATTTGTCCAAGGTCACACAGCTAGTATAAGTCTAGTATAAGTGTGTCAAGTGTCTGAGGCCAAATTTGAACTCAGGTCCCCCTGACTCCAGGGCCAGTGCTCCATTCACTGTGTCACCTAGCTGCCCCCAAGAAGCATTTATTAGTCACTTGTTTTGTGCCAGGGGCTAGAGACAGAAGACAAAACAGCCCCCCCCCCCATTTTGGGGGCTTCTATTCTCTCTGGGGAGACAAGAGGTACATAGAGAAGTCATTTCAAAAAGATAGAAGGGAGAGCACATTAGACCTTGGGGGGCTTGGAAAGGCTGCATATGCCTCTGAGCTATACTTCTAGATGCAGCAGAGGCCCAGAGATAAAAGATGTGGCCCAGGTATGAGGAGCAATAAACAACAGTGTGATGGTACCACAGATTGGGTGAAGGAGGATGAAATGTAGGAAGGCTGGAAAAGTAGGGAGACCCAGTTGCCAAGGGCATTAAATGGCAAAGAAAGCAGCTGATCTCACTCCTAGGGATAACAAAACCACTGAAGTGACTGAGTGGGAGAGGGCACAATCAAGCCTGTGCCTTAGGAAAATGGCTTTGGCAGCTGTCTGGAAGACAAGTTGAAGACACAAGAGACCCAAGGCAAGAAAACAATGAAGAAACCATTGCAAGAATCTAGGCAAGCTGTGATGAAGGCCTGAGCAAAGGTGAAGCTCCATGTGTGGAGAGAAGGGGACTGGCCAAAGTAACATCAGGTCAAAACAACAAAACCTGGCACTTAACTGGATCTGTGGGGTGAGGGAGAAGTCAAGGCCGCAGTCCTGGGTAAGGGGAAGAATGGCGGTGCCATTGAGAGAAAAATGGAATTTTGGAAGAGGAGTGTGTAGGAAATCATGAGTTCTCTTTTGGACATGTTCAAGGTGAGATATCCAGTGTTTAAAATGTCCAACAGGCAGTGGTAATCAATGTGACCAGAGCTCTGGAGACACACTGGCGCTGGACATTCAGATGAGGCATATGTGTGATAATGAAACCCCAGAGAGCTAAGGAGGCTGCCAAGTGAGTGAATGCACAGAGAAGGTGGCCCAAGGTTAGAGCCCAGAGACACTAAAAGTAGAAGCAGAGAACCAAAACTAAGGTCACAAAAACTCAGCCAGGAGGGTACCCAGAAAGAAGGGCTGAGAAGGAAAAGGACTAAGAAAAGGTCATTGGCAGGTATGGCCAGAGCACTGTATTAAGCATTTAGAATAAAGACAAAGGAGAATGCAGAGGTCCCAAGGAGCAAGCAGTCTAACAGGGCAGATGTCAAATAAAGCCCATGAATAACAGAAGATCTCTACTATGTAAATGAGAGATAATGGGGGGAAGAGGGGCAGGAAGAGCTGCTGGAGGAAGGAGACAGAGTGCCTAAAGATGCAAGAGGAATGGCTGGAGGACAGCAGAGAGTCCACTGGGGCCAGGGAGTGCAGGGCTTTCATGTCTGATTCTGGAAGTACTGGGGAGGGAATGGAGCTTCTGAAGTTGGAAAGGCGACACAATCCTACCTGAAATCCTACCCCCTCCCCTGGTGAGCAGCGGAGTGGAGGCTGCACAGCAGGATCACCAGGCCTGGCACACCAGTCAGAGGTGGCAGGAGCCCGGCACGAGAGTGGCAGCCGTGTGATCAGAGAGAGCACAAGAGCTTGGGAAGGTGGAAGCTATAGGTTTTGACACCTGCTTGGATCTATGGAGCAAAAGGGAGGCCTCAAGGGCAACACAGCAATGTCAAGTCTAGGTGACTGGAGGGATGATGGCAGCCTCGACAGTAACAGGGAAGTCCAGAAGAGCTGGAGACACTTATGGGTCACCCAGCCCAACATTTCTAAAAGGTAGCTGGAGATTTGAAACTGAGACTCAGGAGAGCGGTTAGGACTCGGTCTACAGAGCTGATGGGTGAACTCTCCAAGTACCAACAACAATGAGAGCATCTATACAATGCCCTGAGGTTGGCAAAGCGTTTCCCAAGCTTCTCGTCGGACCCTCACAACTCTGAGAGGCAGACACTATCACTGGCCCCATTTTATAGCTGAGGAAACCAGAGCAGGCAGAAGATAAGTGACTTGCTCAGGATCACACAACTCGTCAGCATCTGAGGCTGCATTTGAACTCAGGTCTTCCTGATTCCTAGCAAGACAATATAAAGGGAGATCAGAATGAAGATCAAAAAGCCTAAAGGGACAGGTCAAAAGAGAGTTCAGAACAGAGAGAAGGAAACTCTGGGCCTTAAATATTAGAGTGCAGACATCTCCAGACAGGAAGGAAGCAAACAACTGAACACGAATAACGCACCTTCTCTCTACTCGGCACTGTGCTAAACTGCTGGGAATACAAGAACAAAAGTGAACTGGGGCCTGCCCTCAGAGAGTTTATATCCTACTAATCCCTGCGTAAGTTCTTACCCAACCAAGTGCTGAAGCTGAGGGAGAGCCTGGAGGTGGGCAACAAAGATAATGACTGATCACGAAGTATGTGGAAAGGGGAGTTCTATGTCGTAGGGAAGGGGAGGGATGTGACTTGCAAGAAAAGGTAAAGAGGACAGCGGGGCTAGAACACGGATGTGCTGGGAAACTGCCCACCCAATGAGTCTCTCGACAACATGTATCAGAGCTCTAGGGAAGGAGAGGAAGAAAGTGAGACAGGCTGAATGCCAGGAAGGGACTTCCTGACCAGGAAATGCCTGGAGAGACTGTTTGCTGGAGGGAAACAGGGAAGATTGAAGGGCTGAGGCTAGATGTGGAGCAGACCAAACGGCCTGGAGGGGTCCTTCCAACTGACGGGTAAAGGTCACAGTGACAGGAGCCTCTTTGGGCCTGCCCCCCACCTCAGAAACCTTACTGTGATCCTTTCTCAGGAGAAACTTCTTTAGGGAAACACCAGAGGAAATCCTCATCCACTGACGAGGCAAGGCTGCTGTAAGCCAGCAGGAGAGGAGTTGGCCAGGTTATTAATGGCTTTCCTGGGTGTCGAGCTGTGCACAGCTCTGATTACCTCTCAGAGGGACATTTAGGAAGGGTAGGGGGGCAACAATAAAAAAAGCCTTTATGAGACAAAAACCTCCCTTCAAACAATCAAGAACGCAAGACAAGTGCTGAGTCCAAGAAGATTCATCTCCAAAACAAGAGAAAACACAGCAGCAGCTCTCCTGCTCAAGGCTTGGGATTAATTGCCTCTGAGAGAGGCTGTAATTTAAAGGAATGAGAAATAAACCTCTGGCTCAGCCTGCTGCCTGTGTCCTGACCAGACAGTCAGGTGCTCACTGCTTCTGGCTGACAAACAGCTCTAGGCCTGAACCTTTGTTAAAAAAAAAAAAGTGAGTTAAGTGGAGCAAGAAACTGAAAAAAAAAACAAAACACATTATCCTTCTGGCAGCACATGGCTGAAAATGTGGAAAATTAATCCACTCTTAATAAGGAAATTCAGAAAGAAAAAGACCCCCTCCCTGTACACCTACATTCTGTCCAGCCCAACTCCCACCATTCTGGGTCAGCAGTCCTGGCTTATGTGGCCAGACCCAGCCTCAGCCTCCTAACTCAGTACAGCTGCCCCAACAGCAGCATATCTCACTCTCCCAAACTAAATGGCATAAAAGCCTGGAAGCAGCACCTGCCATAAGGCTTCGTTTTCCTTAGGAGCCTGACTAGGGGAATCTCTCCTAGAAGAGAAGAAATTCTTTGTCTCTGGAGATCAGTTACATTAGGTAGAGAGGATGAAAACGACCATTTACACATTGGGCCCCTCACTTTACATACCTTTTCATTTTATTGGCATATATTATGCAACAGTTTAAGCTCTTCTTATGCTCTTCCTATTAAAAAATAAATTCTCTTTAAGTGATTACTTCCTGAAGGGAGGAGGGGGGAGATCTAGGCCTTGTTTTCTTCTCTTCTATCCATTGCCAATCCCCTCTTTCCCTAAAGAACAACGTTCTTATGGACTCAGTCCACAAGGGGAAGGTGCTTTTCTAAAGCTGCCAAACAAATGGTAGGAAATCCCTAACAAAAGACTAGGATTCGACACACCAGCCACTCCTCAACCACTTTCAAGCCACGAGGCACACCTTTGTCAAAGCACGAGTTTATTTAGCACCCCACATGTGTTATCTCATTATTCCTCACAAGAACCCCTGGAGGGAGGTGCTGTTGTGATCCCCATTTTCCAGACGAAGAAACTGAGGCTGAGAGGTTCAGTGATTTGCTCGGGATCACAAAGCTGCCAAGTGCTGAGGCAGGATTCGACTCCAGGTGCCGATGCCACATCATTTTAACCCCTGGGCTAAAGAGCCAACAAGGTCTCTGCCAATGGTCCCACACGGATCAGCACCACTCAAGAAGCCACTTACTCTCCTTGTGAACTGCGTTAGCTCATCATTGACTCCGGGAAGGGACTGAGGTTGATAAAGAAAGGGGCTTTGTCAGGGAAGCCCCTCCCCCTTTCCTTCCCATCAATAAGGCTGGAAAGTTAAATGCCAACCTCCCAGAGATCACCTCCACAGGGCCCATTGGTTAGCAATAACAAGCCAGAGAGAAGATGAACAAGGAGCTGACAGGGGTGGAGCATCCACAGAAGACAACGCTCTTGAGAAAAGCCTTTGTACTTAAGACTAAACCTAGACAAAAAAATAAAAATGTGGGTGGGGTGGTCCAGAAAGGGGGATGGCAGCTTGGTTCCCTCCCTCCTACTTGGAACACCGCAATCACTGGATCCATGTGGCTGCTGGGCGGGCTGACTCCAGGTCAGCCTGGTACAGCCTCACCCACACTTCAGGCTCTCGAGAGCCCCCAGTCTGGATACTACAGGATGAGAGGGAGTCCTGACTGTTTAAAGCAGTTTCTATTTAAAAGTATTTAGACAGCATTTTGCCCAGAAATTCAGATGGGGCAACTCTCTGTCCCCTTCCTTACAGGCCAGCCATTTATTTAGCATCAGAGTAGCCCCTCCTGCCCACATCATCAAGCAGTTAGGATATTCTTATCCTTAGAAATTCAAGAGAACAGAATAGGGAGCTGAGGCAAGCAACACCCTACCATATGAAGATGCTATTTATTAAGCAGGGATATCCACCCTGTTAGAACCTTTAGCTTTGGGATCAGAAGGCAAGAATATTACTCCTACAACCATGAGTTTTAATAACAATATTAAAAAGTTAATAATACCTAGCATGATATGTGTGTGTGTACACACACACACACGCACACGCACACACACCCCTTTACAAATATTTCATTTTATCATCACAACAAACCTGAGAGGCAGCAGACTGAGGCAGGCAGAGGTTAAGTGACTTGCTTGGGATCAGTATCTGAGGCTGGGTTTGTACTCAGTGCTTCCTGACTCCAGGCCCAGAGATCTCTCCACTGTTATCGCCTTGTTTCTCATTCAGGAATCTTTCTCTTAAGGTCCACCCGCTTCTCCCACTGGTGAGTCCCCCCTGGAGCCTGTTTTGTGGCAGAGACCTGCTCTTCTCATGCGCTTCCTGGCCCTGTTCCTGGCTTCTAGCTTCAGAACCATTCCTGCCTCCACTTCTAATGTTTTCTTGGGGTTGGCCTCCCCCATCAGAATGCAAGCTGTCAGCAGGCAAGGCTTCCCTCTCTGTCCTCAGCACAGGGCACACAGTAAGAGCTTCATAAATGCGCATTTCCTTCCTTCCCTGGGAAGACCTTGCTACAATACCAACAACACATATACAGGATCTCCGGGTGGGAGGACAGCAAACACAAATGGTGGACTAAGAAGATCCATCTCTCAGCTGAAGGGAGAGCACATCTCTCAGGGGGTCTATACTGCCTCCAAGCGAAAGCACAAAGAACAGGTCCCGCATCGGCCACATTAGGCAGCCCAGGACTCGTGCTACTTGGCCTAGGAGCAGCACTGAGGGAGCCTGGTGGGAAGAGGGCCAAGCCTGGCATCAGCAAGATCGACTGGCTGTGTGGCCTTGAAGAAGTCACTTAACCTCTCTCTATAAAATGAGAATGACAGTCATACCTGCTTCCCAGGCCACTGTGATGACAAAATGCAGTTCTGTTTGTAGAGGGCTCTGTGAACCCTGCTAGCTCGATTATTACTGTTATGGTTACTGCTCTTATTGCCAGGGCTGGTAACTGTTTCCAAAAGTTCGGTCTAACTTATAATTATCTGGTGCATGTGTTGGGATGACAATATCACCCACCTCTAATGGCTACTTTGGGGATCTGATTAGACAATATATATAAAGTGCTGTCTAAATGTCAGCTCTCAATACCACCGTCCTCCCCATCACCATCAGCCTATGCAAGGCTGCTCAGAAATGCCAGCGAGCTCTTCACCCAGGCTACCTCCTGAAATGGAGAGCAAAGACACTTTCTCTGCCCATAGCAGAGGCTGATTCTGGCTTTGTCATTAGTTTTGGGGTAGCCACTATCAAGAGGAATGCAAGCAAGAAAGCTACATGTGACCTGTACCTTGTAGCTCTCCTCCACTCAAAGGGATGATAGAAATGAAAAAAAAAGGGCAAAGTGTCCTTGAGCTTTTTGCCCACCTACATTCTTGGAAGTGACCTGGGCTTAAGAGAAGAGGGACAACATCACCGGTCACAATGCCCCACAACCTCCCCACTTCTCTGGAAAGCCTTATGAGGCCATAGCTAAAGGGCCACAGAGGAGATCTCTGGAAGCAGATCAAAAACTGCCTGAGTCAAGATGTCAAGTTCTTGGGCTCTGACCAATTAGGTATCTGTGATCTTTCTCCTTCTCACTGTGGATGAGACAAGAGAGACGGATGGCAGGAATTCAGGACAAGAAACTACTTTTGCATACAGTCATGGTCATCCATCTGGAGTCTAGGAAGACAGAACTCAGCCTGCTGTTGTCCAGCTTCCAAAGTTAACCTCTTTACCCAAGGGTATGCTTCCACAGTAGATTTATGAAGGAACTTAACTGTGTTTCTTGCAAGAGACTCTAAAAAAGTTTGGACACTACAGGACTTCAAAAAAGCAAAATGCTAAAATCTTGGGTTGTTTTTTTTTTCACGAGAACTCATTAACTCATACCACTTTCCTCCTTTTGAAGGCAAGGGGAGTCAGGAGACATAGTTTATCAGAGTGGGGAGGAAAGGGGCAAAAGAATGATCCAAGAGTTAGTGAGTGAGATAGAGCACTGGAGAGAGGCAGTTTTAAAAAATTAAGGGAAATAGAGTCAGGGGTGTGATACTATACTCTGATAGGCAGCCCCTAGGAGGATCATGGGAAAAGAAAAAAGCTCAGGGGCACTGTTCTGAAACATATGTCATGCTGTGCCACAGTTTTAGAAGTCTCTAGGCCTCCTCCTGCACATTCCCCATTATACCTCCCTCTGGGCAGCCTCTAAAAGACTTCCAGAGAAGAGCAGCCGACAACAGAGGGGGTAATACTCGGTGTTCACTGGTTTAAACAAGAAGAGCTGTGCATAGTGAAACGGTATCAACCAGCCAGTATCCTTCCTTAGAAGACCTGGCCTTGTTGTGTGTTGCACAGTGACTAATACAAAGGAGCTATTAAAAACAAGATTACAGCCCTCATCAGCCCAATAGAGAAAGCAAGCCTTCATGGGGAGAGATTCAGGATGGGCATCAGGGAAACTAGCTCCTTCCTACTAACCAAGAAGAAACAAAAGGAAGGCCTCAAGAAAAAAAAATGCAAGAGATCAGTCTGAGAGTTGCACTCTGGTTGTGCTGAAGCAAGAAAGAAGACAGAGCAGAGGTGGGTTGTGAGGAGCAAGGGGAGGAAGCTGTCTGGCAAAGGGAAATGGTGGGGAAGGAAGGGCAAAGGGAGGAGGTGGCAACAGGAGCAGGGAGGGCGGGGGGAGAATATTTTAGAAGAATATTTTAAGTTAAATACAGAACTCTATTGTGAAGGACAAGTCACGAGGCAAGGTACAGCTCAAAGGCATGGGCTCTGCCTTTTCACCATCAGCAGAAGGTAACTCAACAACCAAAGGCAGCAGGGGAGGAGGCCTGATAATCCCCAGCATTAATTCCAACTTCCTCAGGAGCAGAGAAGAAAAGACACACACGAGCTTGTCACAGGCACCGAGTCGCGGCAAGCTCGGCAGTTCTGTCAGAGCTGCTTTCGTGAATGGACTTCACTACTCGAAAAATACTATCGACAGGGGAACACACTTGCCTGGTACTCACCTGGCTGGGGAATGGAAAGAGCTGGCTGCCCCTCTCTGCCAAGAGAGCCACTGTCAAAGGTCCCCAAGGATGGATGGGAAGGAAGCCCGGCTCCTTCAGGGCTCTGATTCTTTAGCTCCCCACAAAGAGTCTGACAGACTCCCGCCCACCCCAACCCAGATGCTTCGGGAATGCCACTGTCATTCCGACACTTCTCACCCTCATTTATATCTTATACAAACAGGGTGACAAGGAAAGGGTAGAGATGCTTTCTCTTATTTTTCTCTTTGCTTCCAAGTGTACAATTAGTGGAGCATGAAATTCCATAGAATAAAATTTCATAAAGACTGTCTTGACCCCTTCATCTTCCCCAGCAAAAGGGTTTCTTGTCTACATCACAGAAGTTCTCAAATGCCTCCCAAGGGGGGAGAAGGGTATTCCCGAACCCCGATAACCTGCCCCAACTCTTATGAGGAAAGGAAAGAAGGAACAAAGCAAAAGGATGGTACTCCATTCCCAATTTAGCAGATCAAAACATGAAAAGGATGGGAAGAAAAGGCGAATGTGAGTAAAGAAGAGGATTACTTTTCTGGGACCATCCTTTCCTCCTACCATTTTCCAAACAGCAAATCCTAAGAGAGGAAACGAGGAAAATAGCTCAGATATTCTGCCTTCTCTCTCATTCTGGATAGTGTTTCAAGACTACCTAAATAAGAGTAATGAAAACAAAGCCCAAATGTCCAACTTAGAAGCAGCCAGGAAAGCTGACTTCCAGGAAGGAAGAGATCACATGATGAATGGATGGAAAGGTCAGGAGCAGCAAGATAAAGAAAGGAAAACAGAAGGGTGTGGCCCTCTGGCTCAGCCATTCTGCAAAGACCAGTAGGAAGAGGTAGATCTCCATGAATAAAATTCCCTAAGACACTTGGCCAACCTTCCAAAGCTTTCTTGAGGGCAGGAGTTGGAGAAAGTCTAGGCAAGATAAACAGAGCCTTTAAGGGGGAAATATGATGAAGGCTGCTGGGGCACAAGATCCTCCTCCTGGAGATAGGCAGTGACCCTTTCTTTTCTCTCTATCTCAGTCAAGCTAGGAAGAAAGATGTGCCCAGGCAATGCTAAGTTAGCTAATCAGAAACCTTTCCAAAGTCAATGGACACATGTAGGATGGAAGATGGAAATCTTGTGTCTAACCCCAGATATCTTTCTTCCAATCTGATCTTCATCCAATCAGTTACCTTTTGACACTGGCTACAGTTAAGGTGGCACTCCAATTTCCAGGGAGAGGAGTGATCTGTGCCAATTAAAAAGGTTACTGAAGGCAGGCTAGCAACACTGTCCCTCATCCCACCTACAAAATGAATGAGGGGTTTGAAGTAAAGCCCCAGAATAAGATAGAGCTATCATGCCTGGATAGTGGCAACTTGGAAGAGACTATAGCAAAGGATGGGGGTGGGGAAGAAAGCAGGCCAGATATGTACTTACTCAAAGTCCTCAAACTCCAAGTCGTTTCCCTCTACTGATGGGCCTTGGTTGTCTGAGGAAGAAGAGGAGGTGGAAGAACGGAGACGATTCTGTTGGTAGCGCATGGAGCGCTGGCGAATACTGTCTCTTCGAGAAAGATATTGGATCATCCTCTGGGCGTAGTATGCAGCAGGAGATAACCTGAGAGAAAGGGAGATGGACAGATACAAACTAGCACTAAGGACAGCTCCGGCTCTTCCATGCCACCTGCCGGGCAGAAGCTACCTCCAAAGACCTCTAGGGTGAAGGCTCTCCCATGGACCAGTGGGGTCCCTCATACGGTCTCCAGCTTCTATTCAGAGAGGTCACAGACCACATCTGCTGCCAGAGCTGCCCAGATAAAGAGCTAAAGGATGACTATTTCTTCTTGGAATACCCTAAGGAGCCAGCCAAACTTGCAGAGGTTTTCCAACCACCTATCCAACCTCAGATATTTATTTCTCTTTAGAATCATCACCCCAGAACTCTTGTTACTGACTATCCAAAGTAGTCTGAGAGTCAAAGGGCAGAAAGACTTCTTTGTTCCTTGCAGTCACAATACCAGGATCAAAGAGGAGAGGAAGGGCACTAAAGAACAATGGCAGTGAACTAGATGACAGCCAATTCTTCTCTCCTTCAGGATCTGTCCCAGAAAATAACTATTTTGCTCATGGATTCTTCTTCATCTAACCTGGTGCTGCTCTTCAAACTGTGACCCTCCCTATTACCTGTCTCTCACTGTACCTCTTCTCTATACACACTCATTCACTTAGCCATACCTTCTAGGGTTATAGATCTAAGTTACCTATAGTGAGTGAGGGGGAAGGGAAAGAAAAATATTTTAAATGACAGCATCAAAGGATGCTATGAGGAATCTTTAAATTCTAAAAGTGTCTATGTAGTTACTTGAAAATTAAGAGAAAAGCATTTGCAAAGGCACTTGTAGCCCTCACATTATTTCATAGCTTGGATTTAGTCTATGGGAAAATCCTTGTGGAAAACATGAACATGGCCAAAGGAGCCCAAGAAAAACTTGGTGGTAGGCTTGAATGTGGCTCAGAAATGTCTCTGTCCCTGAGGGACTTATCTACCTGGACAATAATCAGATGAAATTTTCTAGGAGGGAGGTTTGACAACCTCTAGAAATGGAAAGTTCATAACCATTAGAATAATATCCTGCATTAGGCACTCTGGGGTCCAAGTTGGCTTTGTACAACAAGTAGGAAGAGATTGAACAGATCTATTGACCAAGAAGATCAAATTATAAGAGAGGCTTCTTACAACTTTGTTAATTCTCCCAAGAGCCTAATTCCCTGCCATCTGCAGTGAAAAACCAGAGAATCCTGAGCTTCTTAAGAGAAAAGAGCCAAGACACAATTGTTCCTACCCACCACAAGTCATTCAGAATTCTATGTTCAGGAACCATTTTAGAATCTCTCAACTCAGAGGATGGAAAAGAAAAAAGCAGGAACCAGCTTTGGAAGTAGGGGGAATAGAACTAAGTGCTTTTAAAAGAGCTACCTCCCAACAGTTCCTGGGGATAGCTTCCCATTATTCAAAGTCTCACTTCAACTATTATGCAAATAAATAAGCAATAACAAACCTTACCGGAAATTACTTCAGAGCTGTTTTACTCAGAATCTACTACTCACTGTGTGCTATGAGCTCTCTAGACTACTAACGAATGAATGAAAAAGCATTTATTAAGTGCTTATCATGTACCAGACCCTGTGCTGGGGATACAAACACAAGAAAGAAAGAAAGTGAACCTAAGAGACCATGCGGCAGGGGTAGAAAATTCTTGGCAAAATAAGAGAGCAAGAAAATTCTATCACTACTTTTAGGGCCTATGGAAGGAGGCAGGGAGTTCAAAATGCTGAGAAAGTGGCACACGAGGCCTTTCACTTGAACCTCATCTGTCTGTTAAAGCTTCAACATTAAGGAAGGAAGAAATGAAAACAGCTTGTGATGAGCTAATACCATCTCTAAGAATTTAAACATGAAAAAATCACAATGTATTCAGAGCTGAAATTTAAATGTTTACTTAAATCCTCAAATTTTTATTTGAAGACTCAAGGATAAAGATCTCGTTCATCCTCAAGGACAAAACGGCAGTTACCTGCTTCTCTAAGGCATCATATTCTTTTGTTTTGTTTTTTTTGATGAGCTAAAAGATCAGATGTAGAATAACCCAACAATCTTTATTGGAGGAAAAGAGGGTAATTCAGGATCTTTTTCTACAGGACTTTGTCCAGTCAAACATCTCATCATTAATGGAAATACTTGGGATTGGGGATGGCCTAAGAGAGACTCTTCTAGAGACTAGAAAGAACTGAAAGTTCTCTCTCTCTCTCTCTCTCTCTCTCTCTCTCTCTCTCCCTCTCCCCCCTTCCCTCCCTCCCTTTCTAACTATACAACTCGCCTTAAAAACTCATCTTCCCTCTTCTAGGATTTATAGCTTTCAAATATCAGAAACTCACCCCTCCTCTTGCTGCTTCAATTATCACCTATAGTACACATCTTTATTTTAGTCACCAATCCAGACAGCATTGGACAAATTTTTTCCTATTTCTTAGGTATGGAAAGAGGATTTTCCTCTGACAGAAATATGTGAGGGTCACTATACCAATTATCACAGAGATGGAGTATTCTGGTCCCAGACATCAAAGTCCACAAGACTAATACTTCAGTATCAAAGTTATCTCTGAATGGCACAATCTGTGTTTGATAATCTTCAAGGTAAATCAACAATTTTGTCCAAAGTGAAACTTGCCGTTCTCTATGACTCACATTTCTAATCTTCCCAGTCTCCTATATAATTCTCCCCATCATTTCTGGTCTAGCAAATGGCCCAATTTATTGGATCTTTGAATTTAATGAAGGCTTAATTTTCTCTTCCTTTCAGAACCTTAACAGAACTGCCAGGCATACTCCATGTGCCTTAGAGACTGCTCTACAACCTGAATGCTCTGGTTTAGTAACATGTATTGATTTATCTTTAGGAATTAGTTTCAGGAAGATCCTGAGTTGAGCCAATCTCAATTTTTTTTTTTCAAAAGAACTATCTGAGCACCTAGTGATTACAGGAGGAGCAAGAGTTTTACCCAAGCTCTGGCCTGCTTTCACTATAATCTTTCTTCACTCTCCTCCTCCTCCAAAGAAAACTCACTCAGATGTAAAAACTAACGGTACTTGTTGGCCACCCTATGATTTTGTGGAAGGCCCTCACAAATGACTGCCTTTTTGACTTAAGAATTTTTCCACAAAACTGATGATACTGTGTTTTACAAAGTAAATTTGTGTCTAAAAACGCCATCCATTTGACCAGCAGAAGAATACCAAGTGCTTCTAGTCACAGGACGGCATGCAGCGTTGCTTCCGAACTCTTCAGACCCTCCCTGAGATCGCCTCGATCAGAGATTATTTTGCCGCTCATAATTTTGTAGAAAGAGCTCTCATATAAGACAAGCACTGTCTGCCAAAACCATATATCTGCTGAGGTTCTGTTCACTTACCTGCTGTCTATGAACTACTTCCCAGGCGTGTGAGCCACTTTTATTAAAACGGAAATTGATGGGTAAAAGAGCTAGAGTGTAAGGTATATCCAAGGTGAGCAAAGGTGGCCCTTCACACAGCTCAGCAGTGCCTGCCTTCTGCAGGGGCGGCTCAAAGGATCTACTCCCTCCCACCTGAGATTGCTTGGGCCTTACCTCGCAGGGTCTGGATAAATGGGGTGTTCCCGGGATCCTGCTCCATCATAACGGGATAATGAAATGAGGGAAGACTCCAGCAGCCTCCTAACAGAGATTAAAAACAGAAGGCAGTCCCTGTCAAACACCAACTCAGAGGTCATACATTAAGTAAAAGAGTGGGAGGGACAAATCAAAGTCCTGTTTCTGTCGTTTTCCCAGATGCCACACCCTAAGGGACATAAAATGTCTACTAAAATGAAGAACTCAGATCCTTGCCCCAAGGTTCCCAGATGAGGCTCACAGCCACAGGGATTCTCTTCAGTGCTGTTCACAGACAGCACTTCATTTATAAAATTCCCCAGGCAGTAGGAATGGCTTTGAAACAGAAACAGAGGGCTTGAGCAGAGTGCTAGTTCTGGTCCACTCTGCTCCTCCTGCCCTGCTGAGTCCTATGTGCCAGCAGCAGTATCCCCCTGGCACCACTCACATCCAACAATGACTGATGGCAAGCCCTAAATAGAGACATCATCACTGTCAGAGTCTCCACTCAAAGAGTGCCTCAGACATCAGGTTTCTCCCAATAAACAATGCCTAGGGGAAATGGCTTTTCTATGCCCCTGGAAAGAAATGCATGTGGGAGACACATTATCCCCTCTTCTTGTGCATCTTGCCTGGCACTCTAGAGAGCAGACCACTGGCTTGCTGCCAGGCTCTTCAGCAGAGATATGATATAAGAGCAGCAACTAATTTCTTCCAATCAAGTTAGTTCACTACTGTCACAAAAACTATCTAGCCTTGGGTACAGTCACCTGACAGGCAAAGAGGTCAGTTATCACAGCAGCCAGCCAACTACAGCATCGCCCCAGAAGCCTGGAGAGATACAAACTCCCAACAGAAACAAGCCAACCTGCAGTTGCCATTCTCAGCATGAACCCACCTGCCAAACTCTGCCAAACATTTTTGATTAAATCAAATAGACTAACCACTGCAGAAGAAAGGGTTATGAACTTGCAAACAAGGAAGACAAAGGGTTTGAGAAGTGAATTGCTAACACTGTGCAATATAGAGGTGAAGCAAAGTTTTTAACTGAGAGGGGAAGGTGCCGATAGAGGTATATGGAATAGGAGATAAAGGAGAGGATCAGTAAGCTCAAAATAAAGGAGCTGACGACTATGGCAAAAAAACAAAAAGTCTATTCTAGGCCTCCATGTTAGGATTATCTAAGACTTAAGAAACAAGCTCAGAAAGTCTACTGTGATGACGGTGACGGGAAAGGTCGGGGCAGGGGAAGCAGTAAGGGGGGGGATGCAGAGAGAAGACAATGAAGGCAGCAAGGTCTGTGAGCAACTGGCTTCTCCTGGGCCAACTGAGCAACGTTCCTGACACAACCTGCTCTGGAGGCGGGCTATGCCACTGCCAGCAATGGACCCTCCTTCCCGAGCAAGGATCATCCAGCACCCAGGATACGTAAAGCATGTTCATGATAGGCAATCAAGGGGAGCACTGTGCCAGGCATAATTATTTCAGGACATAAAGAGTCCTCAAGCACAGACAAGATAGTCACCTGTGGGTGATGAGGGTGGGCCACTTGTCAAGGGAGCGGGTGTTTTAAGCTAGAGAAGCACCTCCCTGAATCCTAGAACAACTCTTTCTACAGAATCTTCTCTGACTGTAGAAAAACATTTGCATCACGCCTGTGGTGTGAACAGGAAAAAATCAGATGTCAGTGCCTTCCGAGGCTGGCCAGTGAGGCGGCTATGAGCGGTGCCTGTCCTGGGGCTCTCCCACAGCTTCATGGGTGAGTGGGCGGCCCCTTCATTTCAAACATGCACAACTGCCCTGAGAGCAGTGCATCCAGGAGTGGGGCAGCTAATGAGATAACGGGACGTTTGGACACTGGGGCAAATTTTAGCACCTCTGGCCCACACAAAGTGCCCTGGATAAAGAAGACTTTTCATAAACACTGGCTGAACGAATTCTTCTAAGTCTCGGAAATGCATGCCAGATACGTAATAGAGGGAAAAGCCCCCAAATGCTGAGGTTTTCCTGTTTCAGACTAGTTGACGGAAACTAATCAATGAACAAACATTTCTTATGCAGGCACTAAATAACACCTCCCCCCAATGCCATGACCACTCTGCATCCTGTAACACTGTCCTGGAGATGCTCTTCTCTCTGCTTTGCTGCAACACTGTTCTCTTGTGATTTTCTCCCTACCTATCTGACCACTCCTCCTCAGTCTCAATCCAGATAATCCTCCCATCTCTCTGGCTAGCTCTAAGCTCTCTCCTGACCTCCACTCCTGCATCTCCAGTCGCACACTGTGCATCTCAAAAACACCTTGAACGGGACATGTTCAAAACACAATTCATTATCAGCTTTCTCCCTAAACCGTCCCCCAACTCCTGACTCCCCTTTTACTGTCAAGGGTACCATCATACTCCTAAAGGGTATCTCCATCTTCCTAAAGAAGAAGCCTGGTCATGTGACTACCCAGCGGCAGTTAGGCTGCCCAGTGAACAGAGCATTTGTTGGACCTGGAAGACACGAATTCAAATCTCAGGCACTTAAACCGTTATATGACCGGGATCCCAGCTTCCTCAAACGTGAAATGGGGATAGTAAGAGCATCTACCTCATAGGATTGTTGAGGCTCAACTGAGATGACATCCGCAAAGGGCTTAGTATGGTCCTTTCCCCCATTCCATATTTAATAAATTCCAATGGCTTCCTATCACCTCCAGAATCAAACATCCAGGCCTTTGTTTGGCTTTCCAGTCTTTTTTTACCTTCTCCCCTTCAGATACTCTGTAGCTCTGGAATACCGGCCTCCCTGATGTTCCTCAAACATAACCATCTTGCCCCCCAACCATGGTCACTGGCTGGCACTCTGTCCAGCTAAAGTGCCACCTACTGAAAGAAGCCTTTCTTGGCCCTCCTTAACCTTTGGGCCTTCCCTTTGAGAATGAACCCAATTTATCCTGAGCAAAGCTGGTCTGTGCATACCTGTTTGCTTCTTGTCTCCTCCATGAGTCAGGGAGCAACCGGAGGGCAGGGATTGGCTTTTTGTCTTTCTTTGTGGCCCCAAAGTGCCTAGTCAGTACATGGCAGGAATTTAATAAATGCCTATCACTGACTTGACATTCTAAAGGTGCAAATAGATAAATCACAAATGTAAAGTTAACATATATGAGTGGTCATTAGTATCAAAAGCTGCACAGAGGTTGAGAAGGATGAAGACGGAGAAAAGCTCACCAGATCTGGCAATTAAGAGATCATTGGTAACCATGGAGGGAGCAGTTTCAGTTGAGTAAGGACATAGGAACCCAAACTGTAAAAGGTTCAACAACCTCTCCTTTGAGGTTCATGCTATTCATGTCTACCACCCAATCAAAATCCTGGCAGCTTTGGTCTACAAACCTCCAGGTCCCTTCCCTTCCTCAATGAGCACAGCACATAGCTCATAATTTTTTCTCCTTCTCAACTCCTGCTATAATATTTGCGAACTCCAACACATATGTCGATCAGTTCCTTAAACTACTCCTTCCCATCTCACCGAAGCCACACACACAAAGATGGTACTACTCTTGATCTTGCCATCACCCATCAAACTGCACCACCTCCACATTCAAGAATTCCAAAATCTCCTTATCAAACCACAATCTATCAGCTTTCTACCTCTCCCTCTGCCTTCCCTTACCAAACCCTACTCTTTATCCACATCTTAACCTCCAATCCCTCAACCCCTCAATTCTCTCCCAGGTCTTCTCCTCTACACTAGCCCTCTTGCCTCTTTTCTCTGTCTTGGCCCTTGGTGAGCCAATTCATTCCACACTGTCCTCTTCTCAAGTTCCTTAACCCCTTATCAAATCCCCAGCTGTGCCGTGCCAAGCCTAGCCTTGGATCACTCCTACCATACAATGCCTTTACTCCTACACATGTGCTGCTACCTGAAAGTAGAGGAAATCATGGACCTATTCTGACTAGGTCTGCTACAAATTTGTTAAACAACCTCAAATGGGCCTTTACCACTGTTAGGCAATTCCATTACACTTTCCTTATCAATTCACTATTCTACTACTCTTCCAAACCTTTTTTCATCTCTCCTTAAATATCCCATGGCTCCCACTCCCTCAACTCTGTCAGATGAGAACCCTGATTCATATTTTGCTGAAAAAAATGAGAGCATTCACCATGAACTCCTTCTTCTTTCTTCTTCCTCATCTTCCATCACTCAGGTACCTTCTGCCTCTACCTTGTCTTTCACTATTGTTTCACATGAAGAGGCAGCCTTCCTCCTTACCAAGGCTAACTCCTCTACCTATACAAGCAACCCCATTCTATCCCACTTCCTCCAAAAGACTGGCCCTTCAGTCTTGTCTGCTCTCTCACTTCACTTCCATCTCTCCTCTGTGTTGGCTGTTTCCCTATTGCCTACTTAGCAGGCCCTATTTCCTCTAGCCTCACAAGACCCGCACTTGACCCTTCCAGCTAGCTTTTGTTTTATAGTTCTTCTGCCTTTAATAGCTAAAATTCTTTTGAAAAAGTTATCTGTAAGAGGTGCTTCTACTGTCTTCTTAACCCCTTACAACCCTGTTTCTAACCTCATCATTCCACTGAAACTATTCTCTCCAAAGTTACCAATAATCTTTTAGTTGCCAAATCCAATAGCCTATAGCCTTTTCTCAATCCTCATTCTCCTTGAACCACCTGCAGTCTCTGGCTCTACTGACTACCCTTTTCTCCCTGATACTCTGCTCTCAAGGTTTTTGGGACACCACTCCCTCCTGGTTACCCTCCTTCCTATCAGACCACTCCTCCTCAAGTGACCTTTGCTGGATTCTTATCCAGATCACACCTTCTAACCTTAGGTGTCCCTCAAGGCCCTCTTGTCTTCTCTTTATGTACCACCTCACTTGGTCATCTCATTAGCTCCCCTGGACTTATCTGATCATTCTGAAGATTCTCAAATCTGCTTATTCTGCTCTAAGCCTTCCTGCTGGCCTCCAATCTCAAACCTCTGTCAGACATCTCAAACTAGATGTCCAGTGGACACCTTAAACTCAACATGTCCAAAACAAAACTCATTATCTTTTTTTTTGGGGGGGGGGGGAAGGCAAGGCAAAGCGAGTTAAGTGACTTGCTCAGCGTCACACAGCTAGTTAAGCGTCAAGTGTCTGAGGCTGAACTCAGGTCCTCTGGTACTCTATTCACTGCGCCACCTAGCTGCCCCAAAACTCATTATCTTTCCCTTTAAAGTTCTTCCTTCCTCCCTACCCTTCACTACCTCAGATTTACAGCCTATTTGCTCCCAACTCCTCACTATCTCTGATCTCCCATATTCAAAATGTCACCAAGGCAAGGCCTCCTGACATCCCCTTTGCCACCTCTCCTGAATGTCTCTTTCTTCTGACCCTGCTGCCACTCTGAAGGGGTAGCCCTCATCACCTCACACTGGGAGCACAGTACTTTCTTTGATGGGGACATGCCATGCTGGGCACTCCTATGTCAGTGCCTCCCATGTCTCACAATTGATTCCAAATTTGAGAGCATCCTTGTATTCTTCTGACCTCCATGCAAATGCTTGCTTTGTGTGAATTCTCCATAAAATAATCTTTTAGGCAAATGTATGTTTGACATACATCTGAATGTTTGGCAGTTCAGTTTGAGAAAGGATTTCACTGTGCTGGGCCTTATCTTACGTGATAAATGACAATTCCTGAGAGACACAGCTTCAGGGTAATTATTACTCAATTTTCTAATTATGCCAATATATAAATCAATAAATTGAGGTCAGTGGCTCCTTTCAGCAACCAAAAGATCTCCCTCCCCCCCCCAGCACTAAATGCCTAAAAGCCTTTGGAAAAGGGGTGTCCCTGAGAGTAGAAATCAACTATCAATGAGCTGGGTGGACAAATTAACGAAGAGGTGGGCAAAGACTTGAGCTCTTCCAGCTGAGACCAGGACCTGATCCTGAGACTCCGCTGCCTCCAGCAATCTGGACAAAAGAATCCATCTCCACCCAGACCACTCTCCTAGGTTTTCCCATTCATAAGCTGGGTCACCTTAAATTCTAATGGAAGGCTCCAAGGACTGGGGCTTATTTCCTAAGGGTAAAAACTCGACTAGACTGGATTCTGTTTGTAAGGTCTTTTAGTTGGGTGGAATCCCACTCAAGATCAAGAAGCACATACCCGGATGATTTGGGCAATCTCATCTATCAGCAATGTCCTTCAGAGACTGGTTGAATGACCTACAGGGGCTGGTTTCTGAGTGAGGAAATCGGATGGGAAACTTTAATCCTAATTTAATAACTGGTTATTAATATAAGAGAAAAACAATCATTACTTTCACTTGCTAGTGATCTTCAGAATCTTCTTAAGAAAATTCAAATAGAAGTGATTCAGTTTCCTGGCATGGTGCTGGTACACTGTCCAAATTTCACCGGGATACAACAATGAGGTCAGCACAACGGCTCTGTGGACCTTCAGTTTGGTAGTCAGTCTAATACCTCTTTTCTCCCATGCTTTCCTCCAGAGCCTCCCAAACACTGAGCTAGCTCTGGCAACCTCATAATCTATGTGTGTAGCCTTGGAAAGTACGCTGCCAAACTCATCCACACAAATTTCTCCATTTACTGTAACGGATGGTTCCATGTGTGGATGGTGTGGTGCCGACTGCTTTCTTGGTGCTGTTAGGCCAAAATTAGCACAGCAATCAAGAACTGATCCTTATCCTATTGCATCTCAGCCTCAGGGACTGCAATGAGTTCACTATCATCTGAGAACAAAAAAATCACACACCAATGCTCCTTCCACTTTAGTCTTCTTGGCTTGTAGACTTTTCAAGTTAAAAAATTTACCATCAGTGCAGTACCTGACTTGGATGCCTTTTTCACCCTTGCTGAAGGCATCCGACAACATCTCTGAAAACATCCTGCTGGAGAGGTTCATCAGCATTCTACGTCAGTTTTATGATGGCATGCTTGCACAGGTTCTGGATAAGAGATGTTGAGGGTCTTACATTTTCCCATTCACCAATAGAATGAAGCAGGGTTGTGTGCTTGTTCCCATGCTTTTTAGCATATTTTTAACACGATGCAGCATGATGATGATGTTTTCACATGACTCATAGTAGGCACTTAATAAATGTCTATTAACTACCTACTGCTTCCTGGCAGCTAAGTGGCACAGTGGATAGAGTCAGGAAGACCTGAGTTCAAATCCGGCCTCAAACAATTTAAGTATTAGCTGTGTGACCTTGGGCAAGTCACTTAATCCTCTTTGTCTCAGTTTCCTCATCTGTAAAATTAAGGAAATGGCAAACCACTCCAGTATCCTGACCAAGAAAACCACAGATGGGGTCACGAAGAGTTGGACAGAACCAAAATGACTGAATGAAACAACTGGTTCCTTGGGATCAGGAGGCAGATGCCTTCCAATCTGTCCATCTAGCCTATATCTCTCTCCATCTCCAGATGAATATTGAACAGTTCAAGTTCAAAACGTGTCCATCGGTGTTTATGTTCCCCATAAACTTTCTGTTCTTCCCAACTTGCTTATTTCTTTTAAAGGTATCGCCATTCTTCTAGTCTCCTAGCCCTGGGGCATTTCCCTTCATGGACCCTACATATTCAGGTGTGAAATCTCCTTCCTTCACATCTCTACCATCCATGCCTTCTTCCTCTGCACACAGCAATCACCCCAGTTCAATTCTTTCTTCATCTCACCTGGACTATTACAACAGTCCTCTAACTGATTTCCCTGCCTCCTTCCCTACACTCCTTCATATTCCACTCAGCTGACAGAGATTTTCCTCAAACACAGGTCTGACCATGTCATTCCCAAACTCAATCATTTCCACTGCTTTCCCATTGCTTTCATGATCATATATAAACTGCAGCTTTTAGAGTCCTTTAAAACCTGACCCCAGCCTTTCTTTCTAGCCCTGTTTCATGACTCCTTCCTTCACACTCCGAGCCCCAGTCAGATGGGCCTCCTTACTCTTCTTGCCATACCACCTCTGTACCTCTGCCCTGGTGGTCCTCAGGGTCTAGAATGCACTCACCTTCCTCCTCACCTCCAACACCTAGAATCCTTCATTTCCTCCAACACTCAGCTCAAATGCTGCCTTCACACAGTCTTTCTTGACCCTCCCAGGTGCTAGTGTTTCCCTCCTCCCCTCCTTACAGAATGCCTTGGATTTCGTACATATTGATATGTATACTCTTACTGTTCTCCCTGACTCAATGTAAACACCTTTACAGCAAGGACTGGCTCCTTTTGGTTCCTGTGTCTCTGATGCCTAGTACAGTGCCTTGAGCATAGAAGACATTTAGTAAATACTTGTAGACTGCCTCATCAGCTGAAGAAAACCAGAATGTTTAGCCTAGAGAAGAGATCCAGCATGGGAATGGGATAATTATCTTCCTGTCTTTAAAGAGCACTCATTTGTTCTACTTGGCCCCAAAGAACATAATGAGGATGCCCATTACAGAAAGGCTGAATTAGGCTTGGAGTTCACCACAACGCAGGGGCCTGCCACTTCAAGAGGGAGTGGATTCTTCTCTTACAGACTGGGTGATGTGAAGGGGCTTCTTGTGGCTGACAGCTCCTGAGGTTCTTTCTAACACAAAGTACAGGGTTCTGAGATGAAAAATGTTCCAAGTTTAGGTACCAGCAAAAAGGAAGATGGCTTAGAAAAGAGTAAGATGGCACCTTGCCACCTCCACTGCACTTCAAGTGTTCAGAAGAAAAGAAAGTGGGCCCAAGGGATCCACTCCAGGTATGTCTTCTTCCCCTGGCTCTGGCAAGCACCTTGTCCCATCAAACTTGCCCTCCAATTTCCCCTTCTTTCCTCGATCATTCCCTCTCTGCCTATCACACATGCTCAGGTCCGCCCTATCCTGAAAAAAAATCGTCTCCCCCAGCCCTCCTACCTCTGTGACTTTCCTTCTCTGGCTGCACCTCCTGCCATCTCAGAAATGTAGGCATTAACTCAAAGTTGGCCTTAGCTCTCTCTGTATATAATTTCTCCTTTGGAGATCCTACCTACCTCCATGGTACAGGAGCTGTCACCTAGACAAAGATGACAGCCAGAACTCTTTTTAGCCCAGACCTGTCTCCTGATCAGAACCACATTTTCAACTGCCTGCTATACAGCTCCACCCGACTCTTTCTTTTGCACATCAAATCCAATGCGTTCAAAAAATTCATCATTTTCTCCAAAAAAATTCTCATTCCTCTATTTCTGTTCTCACCACCATCTTTTTCCTAGTCACCCAGGTACAAAACCTCTCGTCTTTGAATCTTCCCCTTTTCTTGCTCCCCACATTCAACAGACTGACAAAACCTGTCAATCTTATCTATGAAATGGGTTCCTGTCCTTTCCCTTCTCACAACCATCACCCTAACAGCTACCCCACTAATCTCCCAGTCTCCAACCTCTCCCTATCCAAGCTACCCCGTTCACTTACTGCTACCAAAATCAAAATTCTAAAGCTCTCCTCACATCACTCCATCAGTCAAAAACTTTCAATAACCCCTTGCTACAAGCCAAAGAGTCCCAAGTGCTTAGCCTGCCATCTAGAGTCCTTGGTAATCCGGTCCCAAATACATTTCTAACTTTATCCCCTACAGACCCCACCGCCTAGCCTCAGAGCCAGCCAAAGGGAAGTGATCATCATCACCCCAACATGCTCCGTGCTTTCTAGCCTTCGTGCCTTCAGCGTTACCTGGACCTAAAATGCTGCCAACTCCAACCCCACCTCAATCTGCCATAATCCCATTCCCCCTTCAAGACCTCACTCAAACAAAACAGCTCCCATTTATTTAGCGTTTGGAGATTTATAAGAGGCCCCAGACATACAGAACAAAAAGCTGGCCCTTTAAGTTCAGAAGGCCTCGGTTCAAATCCCATCACTGACATACACTGATAAGTCACTTGACCTCTCCATCGTCTAGGCCAATGTTGTTAAACTCAGACAGAAACAGAAGCCATTAATCTGTACATATGGATCCCTACAGACTTAGTTTCAAAACGTAACATAATCTGTATCTTACTGGATTTTAAATTTATTTTCCTAAACATCTCCCCATTACATTTTAAACACTCCAGAGTGTTGTGGACCAAGCATATGACACCTCTGCTGAAGACAAGCCTCTAAGACAGTATGTAGCAGAGAAGGGATCACCCAGCATCGATCAGTGAAAGGAGTTGCCTATCCCAATGACACCAAAGGTCTAGGTCCTATCCTGAGCCTAAAGTGTGCAAAGCAATTTCCTCACCACAACCCTGGAGAAAGAAGTGCAAGGATGAAGAAGACTGAGGCATGAAGAGGTTACCTTGCGGAGGATCCCACAGCTGCTAAGCATCAAAGCCAGAACTCTAACCCAGATCTTTCTGACACTTGCTCTTTGACCTTGGGCAAATCTGCTATGCTCTGAGCCTCATCTTTAAAAGAAGGATAAACATGAGCAACACCTACCTTCTAGGGTAGCTGTGAGGGTCGAATAAGATGGAAGACACAAAACATCTGATGAGACTGACCATTCTATAACCATGAGCTCTCATCTGGATTCTCCATCCAGAGCTCCCTTCACTACCCACTACCCCACTGCCTTCAAATGCTGCCTCTCCAAGGAAGCCTTCTCTGAGCTCCTCAACCCAGATAAAGCTCTTGCTCCTCCAAACTTCCACAGAACCTTGCGTCTCATACCACATCTCAGAAGCAGCTGGTGAAGCAGGGCAAAGAAGGAAGGCTAGGCCTGCAGTCAAGAAGAACTCAGTTCAAATCTGGCCTCACATACTTACTTAGTTGTGTGATCTTGGGTAAGTCACTTGACCTCAGTCAGTTTCCTCATCTGTAAAATGGGGGTAATACTAGCACTTACCTCCCAGGACTGCTGTGAAGATAAAATGAAATATTTGTAAAGTGTTAGAGAAATGCTAGCTACCACTTTTTAAAATCTCATCCTTCTCTGAAGGGACCATGTTTTATTATTCATTGTATACTCTGCAGCACTATGAAGATAGCAGGTACTCCAAGAATATTGGTTAAGTCAGTGAATGAAGTATCCCTGGATGACCCGATGGCTCTCGCCAGAATGTCTGCAGGCCTTCACTGAGGTTCACTGGAATCGCTTAGAGAACTTGTAAAGCAGGTCAGGTTAAAGTGCTGACATAGTTACCCTATTAAGTGCATTACGGCCTAGTCCCTATGAGACTTATTAAATGACGCAGTTCGAGGAAAGCTCCTTGCCTGGGGATCTATCCCAGCTGCTTCTGTACAGCAAGAGATGGGGGTAGGGGAATGAGGACTATATTGAGGAAAGAAATGAAAGGCCAAGAAGGCAAACACAAACTTGGCAGTCTTATTTCTTTCTTCCTCTGAATTCTGCTCTACAGGCCCCATTTCTCTGCCTTGGCACATGCCTGCATGTGAAGATGACAAGCCCTTACTCTTTTGTAAAAAATAATTGTGTGTTCTCAAATGACACTTCTATTATGATTTCCAAATTGACATATCTTCTTTAAAGCAGAGGCATCCAAGCCTCCCCAGTTTCACACACTGGCAATTAGTGTTAAGTTACCCAACCCAAAAGGCACTCTCTCAGCTGATCACTGCAGGGCCCCGTGTCCTATGATTTCACTTGAAGAGTCCACAGCCTGGCTGCCAAAAGAGTCCATTTGCCTGGCTGGCCATGCTAGCCCTGCTGAGGGATAGGATCCATGCAGGGTAGGATAGCCCCAGGAAGAAAACACTGGCAAACACCCACCCTCCAGGCCTACTCAGAAAGGAAATGAGGCAAGGTTGCACCATTTTACTGCTCATAAGTAAGACTTTGTGCTGAAAACAGTACCTTTCACCAAAGGAGCTTAAGAACCTTTTACAAAACATAAACATAATCCTCCTGGTACATCTACATGGTGGGTAGATGACAAGCATTTTCGTAGAGATAGGATCTAAGGCACAAAAAAATCTGAGCTAGTTCCATGAAAATCCTGGTCAAAGAACATAGGTTCTAAATAGGGTTAGGGTTAGATCTAAACTAGACCATCCTGGGCACATTCACTGCTCCGTTTCTGAAGAGATACACTGGATTTATTTCAAATGTGCCTGGGAAATGGATGCTTGGCCCTGTCCTTGTCATGTAAAGCCCTCCTAAAGATAATATTAATTTGAAGGTTTCAATTTACAGCCATCTATATTCTAATTTCAATCAGGCCTGAATTAATCTGCATGGCCAGAGTACTGGCTCCTGTATTCATCTGAGGTGGCTCCCATGGAGTCACTGTTAAAGGAAATCTCCTCCACTGGACAACTGAGACTTAATAATACTTGGCCAAATAACATGTATCTTGATGGAGGGCTCCCCCAAACCCCAACAATCACTTAAAGTACTTGGCAATGTTGAAAATGTTTCTCTCTATAACAAGACAAAATCATCAGCCTAATTTGAATCTGTACAACCATGTTGAGATTCTGAAAGGTCCTCTTCGATATTCCTAATTCAACAAAGAACACACCAGCGTGTCTTTAATGGCCTTAACAACCAGCAAATGAGTTTACCCTTTAAAGGGCTTATTTTTCATCTTCCCATGTCCAAAACCCAGATCTTCATCTAAAATGTTTAACTAAAGGATGACACACCTTTAAAAGATCACATGATCATAAATCTAGCCTACATGTAAGTGCTTTGTGTTATGAAGCAAAGTCTTCAAGCCAATATTAGGTAGGCAAGAAGAGTTAGCAGATAAAGCAAAGACAACAGCAAGAGAAACAGGACGTGCACAGCAGGCAAAGTCTTCCATTAATCAGAGGCAAAGAGGCAGCCCTCCTGGCTAGTGTCTGCTCAAGTAAAAGGGTTTCAAGAGCCTACAGAAATAGAAGGGCAGAGATTCCCACAGAGACCTGAACAATTCCCAGCCTACAGACTCCAGAGCCAGAACAAAGACCCAAATGTAATCACCACAGACTCCATTCCAGAAACTTCTTCTGCATGACATTTGACTTTCAATGCCTTTCACCTCTGGAGTATCTGGTAGAGTTCAGCCGTCCACAACACACCCCTGGGGCTGGGGCTCCCCCGCCACACACACACTTATGACTACTCTCATCCCCAACTGGCCTTGGCACTCAGTTCCATTGGTACCACTGCTCCACCATTTTGATCTGTCTAGACAAAGTGAAATCACGTCACAAATGACATGTAAAGTACAATTAACAGAGAAAACTGCAATTTCCACTCTCCACCCCCGTTCCCCCAAAGAATCCATCCTCCAGCTTGTCAATCAATACTGCCATGATGAAGATTAACTCTGCAAAGCCTGGGAGATACTTCCTTTCCAGCTTGGTAAAATATTTCACCTTTAAAAAAAGCATAAATGGGCTCTCCTCTTCTTTCTAGTATCAGGACCTCTAAGCTCTGGGGCCTGGGGACCTGTTGGCCATCTGTATGTGTAAAATCTTCATTACAAACGGCACTCTACCCAGTGTGACTTCATTGTGGAGAAAGAAAGACCAGGACAAAAAGAAGATAAATAACAAAGGACAGAAGGCAGACATTTAAGAAGATCAAGAACGAAGCCCAGGCAGTACTGGGGAGACTAAATGGCACATGAGGTGACTGTGCCGCAAGAAGGGGCTGAGGTGTGGCTGCAAAGGCCTCAGGGCTCCAGTCGCCCCTCCCTGCACCTCCAGGTGGCTTTGTGGTGGCTGGGGAGACAAAACCATCCCTGGGCCGGGCCCCCTCAGCCACCCAGCTCCACGACTCAGGCCTCTTTCCCTGGACACCCGTTTGAACCTGTGGCCAGTCTAAGTCCAAAGGCCTCTGAGCTGAAAGAGGAGGAAGAGTCACCCTGAAGTCATGAAGGGGAGAAAGATGGAGTCAGCATTAGCACCTGGACTATCCAGAGATGAAATGACAATTGATAAGCTAACTGTAACTCAATACCAAAGCTGAACTCATTTGGCAGGAGGGTCGACCTATAGTAACATCTGTCCCAAAGCAAAGCCTTGGCTGCAACACCCCCCCCCAAAAAAACAAGCCCTGAAGATGGGGGTCTACATACGCTTGTCTCCTAGGACCATGAGCTCTTGGGTGTGACATGAGAAAGCCAAGCTCAGCTGTTCTTCAGCTGAGGCTTCATGCTGCCACATTCAGCCTGATCATACTTTCTCCCAGATCTTCTGACTCAGTCTCAACCTGTACCCAAGCAAGACTCTGAGAAGGCCACAGAAACGCTCTCAGGGCTGGGCTCCTCCCTCTATCCGGGTTACAAACGCTGCTGCTTTCCTGGGCATCACCACCAGAGCACAGCCATGCCTATTGGCAGGACTTCAGTGGGTGGGGGTGAAGAGGAAGGAGAATGAGCATCTCTAGAGTGCCTACTATGTGCCAGGCACTGCGCCAAGCACTTAATAGATACTATCTCACATAATCCTCACAACAATCCCAGCAACCAGGAGATCACAGATCTCCCTTACATGGAACCACATTTTTTCCAAATCCAAATGACTAAAGGAATAACCTCAGTCTTATACCTGGTCATTTCCTTGGTCCCTTTATGTGACAATACTCCCCTTAGACCAATTGCCTTCGAAGGAGTCTAGAGATACCCCAGAGGCTCCTGGCGGTTCATGTGAGCAGTCAGAAGGTGCTACTAGCAGGCTAAAAGGAAAAGGTAACGAATACTGACTGTAGCATGGAGCAATAACAATAAACACAGCCCAGTCACTAGCACTTGGAGAGCTCTCTAAGGTTTGCTAAACTCCAGACATGTGCTTTCTCACGTGCTCCTATTTCACAGATGAGGAGGCTGAGGTTGAGAGAGGCTCAGTGATCTGCTCTGGGTCAACACTCAATGTCTGAGGCAGGACTGAAGCTCAGCTCTTCCGGACTCTCATTTCAGCTCCTAATCTACTGCACCACCTTGCTGCTCTGAATAATCCATCAAGGAAAAAGAGTGAGAGTTATTTGTGAAAAAAGGAGAAGCTGGCCACATCTCCAGATGTTAGGAGAACAGAGCAGCCCGGAATCAGGAGGAAGCAGGGCAGGTATCTTGGCATGAGCAGAGCCTGCGTTCACTTAAACAGCTGGGCACCCTGGACAACCCCCTCACAGCCTGTTTCTTTACCTCTAAATTGAGGATGCTAATAGCATCGCCCTCACAAGGTCCTCGTGAGGATCAAATGAGACCATCTGTAGAAGGCATTCTGCCACCCATAAAGTGTTATACAAAGTACCATGCAAGGAAAAGAGATCCTGGAAAAGGAAGGCATGAGGCTAAAGGGCAGTGAGTCGAGGTAAAGCCACTGGAGCTTCCCCATAGAGGAAGGCATCATCGACAGTGATCCAGGCGAGCTGCGCCTCATAAGATGTGCCCTCCCCTTCTGACTACACCAGACGGGTTGGACAGTTCTGACTCACCAGTGCGGTGAGAGGCAGCGGTCCTCTCAGTGAATGAGAAAACACCTGTAGAGCACTCTGCAAACCTCGCAGTGAAACAGAAATGTTAGCAATTACTTATTATTATTAATACAGCATACAGTTGCAGCACAGATTGAAGTACTTGATAAATAAATGCTTGATACATGTGACTGCCCTTGGTTAGTTATAAAATATGTAGTACGATGTCAAGAACCTTGGCTTTGGAGTTCAAGGGCCCGGGGTCTGAACCTCAGCTTGCTCAGCTCTAACGAGCCAGTTGGCCGAGATGGCCTTGGAGTTCCTCTCCGGCTCTCAGCCTCTGATCCTTTGTTCCTAGTGGGGCACTTCCTCCCAAAGACATCACTTAGGTGTGGGTTGGATGGGGGAGAGGGAATGTAAAGAACAGCCTAGATTTCTGTGAAGACAGGAGACCCAGCCCAAATTTTTGCTGGAAAAAAAAAGACTTCTGCTGAAATTAATTTTTTAACTGTTATATATCCACTATGACTGAGAAGACAGAGGAAAGCTAAAGCTGCCTTGCAGGAGGCAGGAAAGGAGAGAAGGGAAAATGAGGCTGAGAGCTAAGTGTCACCAGTCCACAGCTGGTCATATGTACAACACAGGAAAGGGGTGCTCTGTGAACAACCACCGTGACAAGCTCATACGTTCAGCCTCTAATCCCTTTGTCATCACCACTATCTGCTTTCACTCTGTCTTGATTTTCCTTCCTGGCACATGACCCTGAAGGAGTAACAGGGTTTTTTCTTGGGGATTCCCTCCCACACACACCTTCCCAACCTGGCTAGATGCTCTGCTCCCACTCACATGAGGTAGGATGATTCTTGCCCAGAGGTACAAACAACCCTTGCTACCCTGGAACTAGTGTGCAACCAATAAAAGAGTCAAGCCTGGCACCTACACATCCAAAGTGTAAGACTTCAACTGAGTTGGAGATAACTGGAATGTTCTGGTTCCTGAAGTTCTTCCCTGGGCATGAAAAAGGGGACAAAAAGTTTTCAGCCCTGAGTACTAGACTCTGACTGCTGTGGTGACTTAGAGGGTCAGCCAGCTCCTCTTGGCCAGCCATCTGCCTTGGTATAATGCTGCTTTCCCAGATGGAACCAGCCAGCTAAAAGGATGAGAAACTCCCACTCTCCTTCTTGGGAAACAGGAAGAATTTGGCTATTGCTTCCATTATAAGTAAGTCAGGCAACTTTGTAGGTGAGGGGGCCTTCAATATGTCAGCCCAAAGCCAGCAGGGGAGCCCAAGGGGTGAGTCACACTTTGGTGGGGGTGGGGTACAGGATGCTAACACAACCAGCTCCTTCCATGGAGGAGCAAAGCAGTGCCACATTTGGGAAAGTCTGCAGTTATGTACAT
This sequence comes from Pseudochirops cupreus, assembly GCA_028627135.1. Taxonomy (NCBI): domain Eukaryota; kingdom Metazoa; phylum Chordata; class Mammalia; order Diprotodontia; family Pseudocheiridae; genus Pseudochirops; species Pseudochirops cupreus. Next base: position 19,567,102 of record CM053583.1, on the reverse strand, counting down.
CCACAAATGGACCAATCTCTCTCTCTCTCTCTCTCTCTCTCTCTCTCTCTCTCTCTCTCTCTCTCTCTCTCTCTCTCTCTCACACACACACACACACACACACACACACACACATCCCAATATAGTTTGGGCCAGTTTAAAAGAATCATATACTGGGAAAAGATATATATCTAAGAAGATTTATCAGCTTGGCCTTTAGTCCCAGACAGGCCAGATCCTCCAATCCAGGACCTGACTATAGCAGCCTCTGCAAATGTGTTCAAGCAGGTCCAGAGGGAGGAGCGGAAGCCAACTGGCACAGCTAATGGCTGGGAACAATCACAATAAGCAAAATACATTATGCAAACAGAACCCCCTACATACACCTGGTGTTATTGTCTAGGAAAAACCTCCAACAGAACAGTAAGAGCGTTAGGTTGAATAGTTACTGTTGGGGAGGGAATACGAGGGGGCCCCCGTGTTCTCCAAAGCCATAGCTCTTCTCCCAGGCCTGCTGCCTTCCTTCCCAATAAGGAGCCTGCTCCCTGAGCTGCCAGAGGCAATTACATCTTTTCAAGTTCTCAGGGTGTGTGTACAAAGCACAAAGCGGCTCTCTACCAAGAGAGAGGAGAGAGGGGGATGAGGGGGTAATTTGGGTAGAACAGGTGCTAATTTGGCCTGAGGTGGGGGGAACGGCTGCCTGCCAGGCTTGCTCTCTGAGGAAAAGGAATCTGCTCCTAACCCTATGCCTCAGACAGTGTGAGGTGCCCAACTCCAAACTGCAAGTATTTCCCCTGGGAATCCCTGGAGAAAGGAGTGAAGAAACTACCCTCCCAAGAGGGCCCTTTATTCTTCTACCCTTTACAATGATCCCCAGAAGACAGGAATCTATGAGCCAGCAGAACCAGCTGCTTAGAGCAGTATACAGTCTAACACATACACGTATACTCAGCAGGAGCGGGGCGGGGGGGAAGCTCAGGTCCTAGACCCAGAGGACCTGTCTCCTTCTAAAGCTCCTGGCCACATGACTTTGGGCAAGTCCCATGCTCTCTGAACCTGAGTTTCCTCATTTATAAAAAAGAAATAATCATACTTAAACACCCCCCACACACACACACACAACATTGTAAAGGAAGCACTCCCTTGATCACAATACACTTTAGAAAGGTCAGACCCAAGAAAAGCATCTCTTCACCCTAAGAGATGGTACAAGCAGTCAATACTTCCATCTTTCTCAGCACCATGCTCTCTGGGTCTCTCTCCCTTCCTTCCTTCCTCCCTTGCTCTCCACATCCCTCTCCCTCTCTCTGCTATCTACAAGATAACACTACCCTGCATGGATGGCACTTCATCGTTATCAAAGAACATTTACCTCCATGATCTAGCTACCCATAGGATTAAGCTTGGGACTCACCAAGACTTAAAAGGAGGGGGGTAGGCTATCCTTGGGAATCAAAGTTCTCTACAGTCAGCTTGGCCTCCAGCTCTGGAATTGGGGATAATTCAAAATAATCTTATAGTACCACAGGAATCTGAGCTGGAAGGCACCCTAGCAACCATCAACCTCTTCATTTAATAGATGCTGGAGTTTAGGCACAGAGAGGGGAAGGGATTTGCACAGAGTTTACAGCTAGTAAATAGCAAAGTCATGATTTAAAACCAGGGCCTCTAACTCTACTCTACCAACCTAACATCCCTGGCAAGAAATGAGTTCCAACATCACAACTGAAACTGCCTTGGAAGAACAAGGCATTCTCAGGACTCTTCTAATTTCTTAACCAAAGACCCAAAGAAAACAAGCGGCTCAAGGTAATGAGTGAATAAGAGAGTCTGGGGGAACCTCAAAGGTTTGAGGCTCCCAAATCCAATCTATAGTAGAGCCAGAAAGCTTTACTACCTCCTGTGGGTACTGGTGGGTAAAAGAGAAGAACATTAACTCCTCCTGGTGGCAGAAATTAGGAGATAATAAAAGCCTCAAGGAGAGGATGAAAAGGTCCCAGCTTCCCTAGAGCAAGCAATCATCTTCTAAGGAAGGAGGAATGTAATGAAATGTGGCACATTCTAAGCCTTCCCAAGGAAGGAAATGATGGGAAAACCAAGTTCATCTTGAATCTGACAGTTTCTAGTAAATGCTCACACCTCAAACATGGGAACAAAGGGGAGTACCTGCTTGTTCAAACTCTGAAGCTCATTATACTACAAGCTGATCACATTTCTGGCCTAAACACAACCACCCAAAAAGGGTACACAACACCAGTGGGAAACAGCCCTCAAACCTAGTCAGAACTATATTAGAGCCAAGGATAGATGTTTAGTAAGTGGTAAAAGCTTTAAGGAGAAAGATGGCAAAAAGCACCAACTGGCAGGAATGTTAAAGGCACTAAATGATGCCAAACCAAATACCACCAGCACAAAGTTCTATGTAATGCCAGGAGACTCAAAGAATGTGCTGGGCCTAGGTTTTCCCAAGGGAACTGATGTGAAAGCTGGCTGACCTGATGCATGAGCAGCTGAACCACAACTGGGCAATAGCAGCCCAGAGCCAAATTTTATGTGCCACAAATTAAAATTATGGAAGGGAATGCCCATGAGCACCCCAACTGTATGGCAAATGAAAAAAAAAAAAGGATACCATACAAAAATGTTTCAGTTTTTGTATAATCATAGAATGTTACAGGTGGAGAGGAATGCTCTCCAGAGAAGCGAGGAGTCCCAGAAAGACACGCTTTCAGAATCTCCACTCTACAGATGAGCTATACAAAAATAATAACAGCTAACATTCATACAGTGGTTTGAAAAACACCTTATAAATGTCATCTTACGTAATCCTCACATAACCCAGTAACACAGTAAGTAAAAGGCAGGTATAGGTACTGTTATCCCCATTTTCCAAATGAGGAAACCGAATCTGAGAGCATTTAAGGCACCTGCTGTCAGGTCAGAGAGCTAGTAAAATGGAAAAGCCCAGATTCGAACCCAAGTCTTCTGACTCTGGGTCGAGGGCTCTTGTCACACACACTGCCTCCCACACATTACTGCCAGGCTTAGAGAACTGGCATTTTCCTTCCTCACTTGTTTCTTTTTTGTGGACATAATAATAGGAGTTAAGAGCATGTATCTGAGTCCTCCAGACAAAGCCATTTGCTTCCATCCCAGCACTGTTCTAACTCTGGGTACCTGGGGAACCTAACTAATGAATCCAAGAAGCTCAGACAACTATTAAAGCTGCAGTTTCTGGAGGCTTAAGGCTACTCCATCCTCTAAAGAAATCTAACAACTGAAAATGAAAGAAATTCAGAATTCTAAATGGGCACCTTTCCAGGTCATTAATTTTTCCTATGAGTCCTTTCACCTGTCACCATCTTGCCCCCTAGCCTTCCTTAGCATAAGAGAAGGAAAGAACTCCCAGGGGAATGAGGCCTCCTACTTAAAGAGTTAGTCTTTATGTAAGTGCCCAGGCTCCAGCAAACCTCACACTGGGGTAGAGAACAGGGGAACAAGAAATGTTCTGACGCTGCCTTGTACCTCTGGGGTACCTGCAATTTTAATAATGAACACCCTCAGAACCAACAGCTTTCCTAGGCATGATCACTGAGAGGATTGCTGGGAGTGAGGAAATTCACTTAATCCCCAAGCAAAAACCTGTTGGCTCCAATTTTGCTCGGAGAGAAGCATGAACCAAACCCCAGGAAGATCTAATGTCTTAGAACATATCAATTAACAAGTATTATTAAGTGTCTACTTCGTACCAGGCAATGAGCTAGGCACTGGAGATACAAAAACAATGAAGAAACCATCTCTACTTAATTACAATCCCCACATTTGTAGAACTCTTCAAGGTGAGCAAAGCACTTGACAAATATCTTGTTGGAGCCTCACAACAATTCTGAGATGTAGGCGTTATTACAATTCCCATTTATGGATTAGGAATGAGGCTGGGAGAGGTTAAGTGACTTACCCAAAGTTACGCAGCTTGTAAGTGTCATATTTGAACTTGGGTCTCCGAACTCCAAGTCCAATAACTTGGCCATCACATTACAGACCACCTCAAGGAAGTTACTCTAAAAAGGGAGACGGGGGCGGCTAGGTGGCGCAGTGAGTAGAGCACCAGCACTAGAGTCAGGAGGACCTGAGTTCAAATCCAGTCTCAGACACTTGACACACTAACTAGTCATGTGACTTTGGGCAAGTCACTTAACCCCAATTACCCTCCAAAAAGCAAAAAACAAAAAACAAGGGAGACACACTCTCTCTCTCTCTCTCACACACACACACACACACACACACACACACACACACAATGACTAAAGATAAACACAAACTAGTTAAATGTAAGGTAGCTTACAAGGAAGGGGATCTAGAAAGGGCTCTTATCAGAGGTGGTGCCTGAGCTGCATCTTAAAGGAAGAGAGAGACTCTATGAAGGGCAGAGGTGAAGATAAAGAAATTAATATTTTATCTAAAAGGCAACAGGAAAGTACTAGAGTGGACTGAGAAAGAGGGTGACACAATCATATCAGTGCTTCAGGAAAGATCACTTTGGCAGCAGTATGCAGAACAGGTTGAAACAGAGAGAGACAAGGCTCATGAATAATCTGGGCCAGAGGTGGTGAGGGCCTGAACTAAGGTGACAGCTTTGTGGCAGCCCTAACCCTAAGGCTGTGAAGGTAGAAATGGCAAGGTCTGGTAAATGACTGGATTTGTAGGTGAGGGAGAGTGAAGAAAGGAGAATAAGGCAGAAGTGACAAACCCACAAGGCTGGCTGGACAGATGGCAGTGCCTTCAACAGTGACAGGGAACTGGGGAAGAGGAATGCGTTCCAGGGCAATGTCCAGTTTGAGATGTTTCCATAACATCCAGTTTGTAACATCCAATAGGCCAGTGATGACATGGGAATGAACTTCAAGGAAGACGGGGCTGGATGTAGAGATCTGGGGGGCAGGAATTAAAATCATCGGAACTGATGGGGTCACCAAGAAAACATAAAGAGAGAAGTGTATGGGGGCTAGCAGACCTCCTTGGGAGGTTAGGGAGCAAGAAGTGGATGACGAGCCAACAAAGGAAGGGATGTCCAATCAACTGTTATCCTTAAGTAATGAAGAATCTAAGTGTGACACATGAAACTACTAAATGACCAAAGATTCTAACCATTTTCTCTGTCCCCTAATTTAGAACTTTTAGAGCAAAGCATCTTAATTTAAGGTTAAGGGGTCTGGAGATAAGTTTCAGGGGGCCTGTGAACTTAGAACTGTTAATACTTTGTAACTCCACACAGTTCTCACTTTATATAAGTAGATGGTTCCAAAGACCCCTTTTACGTGCTGTGAATTTGCCCTCAGATGCAGGGGAGGGAGAATTCTGGCACAGGGTTCAAGGACACATGGTGACCGAGGACAGAGAAGGAAGAGTAGGGGAAGAACACATGGGGACCTTGCTGGAACCTAGCAGAAGAACATGGTTGGGAGGGGAGGGCTTGGGAAGGTCTGCAGACATGCGGAAGCCAGACATGGACACAGAGAGGAAAGGACAGGCAACATGTCAGGGCCAAGGACAGACAGGCAGATAGGCAGATGGGCAGATGAGTGGAGAGGGCAAAGATCTGTCAGTGCCTGAGGTCTCGAGTCAAGCCCCTAGCCATTCTTCTGTTTTCACTTGGAAGGCATTTTCTTTAAAAAACTTTTTTTTGTGTGTGGGAGGGAGGCCATGGGCAACCAAGCCAAGGTGCAGAAGGGGAGAGAGAGCAGAGTCCTGTACAGAAAAGTGAACATAGGCATTTTGGGGCATGTGGACAGCTTTCAGAATCCTTTATGTAAAGCTGAATTTGAGTAATGCAAATTTAAAGCAAAAAGTGTCTGTTATTTCTACGTAATTGGTTTTAGAGATTAGAGTGACACCTACCGGAGGGAGTCATAATGTCAGGTGCTATTAGGTGCTGAAAATTGTCTTTAAAGCCTCAGCCTTAGAAGAATGAAGCACCAAATCTGCCATGGCTCAGGAGCTAAGAAGCTGGAAAGCTGAAGGGGGAACTGAGGAGTCATACTACACAGGCTGGCAAAAGCAGATGAGCTTGGGATGCAAAATTAGCTCCTGCTGCCCAGCTCAGAGCGTCACAGAGACGCCCCCTCCCCTGCACATGACTATTAATGCTCTTATTTGCCAACAACACTAATTAGCTGGGCATCACCAAAGATGAGGATGCACCCAGCCCTCCCCCAGAAACCAGAGCAAGCAAACCACCCTCCCTGGTCCCACTTCCAGTTCACAGGGAGGAGGCTCAGCTAGGGGACCATTCAGTTCTATTCCCTAGGATGATCACTGGCAACAGTCACTGTCTGCAAGTGGGCAGCTCACACACACAGTAATAACCCCGAAGTGGCACTGAAGCCTCCCAGGGGCCTGGGGCCCATGTGTGTGTAGGGGATTCCAGGCCAGCAGGTGATACAGGGCTCAAAACCCCTCAGCCCACAGGAAAAGCTGGCTTCCTTCCCTGTACCCAGACACACACGGAATCCTCCTTCTCCCAACACACACACAAAGCTCGAGTAGCTTAAAGAGTATGTGTTTTTGGTGGAAATTGCTCAATAAAACCTCACCTGAGCTAGCCTTAGCACATTCCAGCACAAAGTCAAAATAGTTCCTAGGTTTTCAGTAGGTTTGCTTTAAAAAAAGGGCTGACATTACGGCAGAGAGCAGAGTTTCACACAAATTTATAAAAATGCTATTTCTAAAGGAAAAATAACCCATGTGTTCCTTGAGTTTCTGCCAAAATAAGAGAGGGGAGAGACTGGTCTGGGGCCTCAGATCCCAAAGCAGAAATCAGACCTAGGAGCAACTTTCAGCGGATGCTGGGGACAAAGCCTGGCACCACCAAAAGGTGACACGCACTGACTGGGCACTTCCTTGTTCACACCTGTGTCATGTGCTGGCTGCCTCAGGGTGGGGGCCTGGACGAGGCAAAGGAACTAGGCTGGCTCTAGTTCAAACTGTCAAATGCCAGGGCCCTAGCTGAGTTCCTGATCCAGCGCCCTCTGTGGGCACGATGACTGTTCAGAATGCCTTAGCTTGCCCTTACCTTGGTCAGTGCAGTCTCCCCCCCTTCCCACTCACGCCAGTCGCTAACTCCCCTCCATACAGTCTGCTCACTTTTCACAGGCTGCTCTGCCAGAATGAGTCACTTCCCTCTTCTGCCCTCCCCCTCATCTTGTTTATTTATCAGAGCTTCCTTCAAGTACCACCTCTTCCAGGAAGCTCTCCCTGATGACCCAAGCCTACGACGATCTTTCTCCAAAACTCCACTGCAGCACACGGTTTTGTTGCAACTTTACAATGCTCTGTTATAATTGTTTCAAGCTGTAGATCTCATACCCCAACAAGACCAGAAGCTCCTTGAGGATAGGTAGAGATAATGTGTCTCAGGCTTCTTTTTTTTTTAATAGTATTTTATTTTTTCCAGTTACATGTAAAGATAGTTTTCAACATTCCCTTTTTTTGGTTGCCCAGCCTTCCCCCCCTCCAAAAAAAAAAACAAAACAAAAAAAGAGAATGTTGAAAACTATCTTTACATGTAACTGGAAAAAATAAAATGCACCCCAAGTTAAGAGGGAAAGGATGAAACCCCAAACTCCACCACATACTAACCCAATGACCATGGACAGGGTACTTTACCCCCTGTGAGCCCTGGTGGCCTTCTCCATAAAACAAGACTGGACAAGATAAAGTTCAAACTCTGATGATGAGCCCCGAAAGGGAGCAAATGGTCACTTGAGAAAGCCAGTTCTCAGCATCGTCAGTGAGGTACTAAGTCTAAGTCACTGTACAAGGACAATACTTCTCCTAGGAAACCCAAGTTCTCTTCTCTATCTATGAGAGACCAAAGTATAGTAGGAAGAGTGTTGAAAGATCAGCACCAACCCTGAACAATTGAAACAACTGCCCTCCTTCAAGAGGGACTGCTTCTCTCCCATCCTCCTTTTCAACATAAGCCAGGATCCTGTGAATCCCTCCTGTGTCAGGACAGAGTGTTTCAATCATAGCAGGGATGCTTCCTGTAGCCTTAGAAATTATTATCCTGACATGCCCAAAAGAACATCAGATACAGGCTAAGACACGGTCAGAAAGTATACAGGTTCCTCAGGGAAAAGTGAGTCAAGACACCAAGGTCCATCTGACCTCTGGTAGAAAAGCAAGGATTTCTCAAAAGTTAACACAGAGGCCTAGTATAATGGCCAGGGCACTGGAGCCGACTAAGGATCTGTGATTAACTAGCTTACATCCCCTTTGGGAGGTCACTAAACTCATCTGCCCTGGACTCCATTTCTCAGGTTCCTACACAAAGCCCAGGCCCAGAAGACTGATGGTCCTAGAATCCAAGCAGTGCTATCTATAGTAGCCCTGCGAAGGGGTCAAGGATGGAAGGCAGGGTCACAGTGATCTTACCTCCTGAGAGAATCTTCCTCAGAACTTTCCTCAGGCATTTCCTGGTTTAAGGCCTCCTGTGATACATTCCCAGGTCTGCTGGCAGCCGCCTGGCTGTAAACTCGTTCCCAGTGGCCTGTCTCCTGGTTGAAGGCCACTCCCACAGTCCTCTCATCCTGTGCGCTGGTGGAAGTGCTCAACTCCAGCCTGCTGGAGCTGGGGACTCGCCCTCCCTCAGTGCCATCAGCAGGGGGCAGCTGTGCTGGCAGGCCCTCCAAGGCACTGGGGACCTGCCAGGAGGAACTACTCTCACCAGGTGAGTAGTTAGGTGTGGTTCTTTCCCAGCGCAGGGTGTCATTGTTGAAGGTCAGGAGGTTATGACAGGCACGGCAGCGATTCAGGTGGCCCCGTGAAAGGTTAGAATTGTTCTCACTGCTGTGCGGGGTGGGCTGGTGGGAAGGACCTGGCCTCTCCGGCTCAATATTATTATTGAGCATCTCCTGGGCCTGCTGGGTTGGAGTGGGATCTCCCCCCAGGCCAGGGTCCAGCTCCTGGAGCCGGTCATACTCCAAGAAGAAGCGTCTCAGGTCACACTGCAGCTCGTTTCGGATGCTGCCTGAGTTATTACTCTGCCCCGAGCTACTGCCGGTGTCGGCCTCAGCTGCCAGCCCTGCTACTGAGAAGCCCCTGCCCTCAGTGGCGGAGGTGTACACCGATGCCTGGGAGCCACCTTCCTGCTGCCTCAGCACAGACAGTAAGCTCACTGAAGAGGCGCTGGTCCTTGGAGGGGGCAGAGTATCTGCCTCAGTGCGAGAGTCCATACTTAGCACCGTTCGGGTCCAGTCAGAACCTCCGAGCCCAGAGGCTATTTCCCTCCCAGCCTGGTGATACCTGGAAGGGTGGCTGGAAAGAGGGCCACCCAGAGAGCGCCGGGTAGGCCCCAGGCTGAGGTTCCGGAGTGTGTTACCCGCAGTACCACTCTGCACTGTGCTGAAGGCAGATGGGCGGTTCAGGAGGCCCTGGTCCTGCTGCGCTGACGAAGCCTGCTCCGGGGCATGGTAGGGCTCGGTCTGTACAGAAGAAAAGGAAGCAGTAGTAGCCCCAGCAGAAGTAGAGGGGGCACTGTCCTGGTGTGGGAAGAGGGAAGAAGGAAGTCGAGCACGAGAGCAGCGGCTGCAAAGGCACAGCATCCCCAGGGGCTGGCAGCACTCGGCTGGGGGGTAGCTGACCCGCTCTCGGAGCCTGGGGTAAGCAGACGTCCTGGTGCTCTCCGTGCTGGGCGGAGGGGGAGGCGGTGGAGGAGGCGGGGGTGAGGGGGTGGCAGAATCTTGGACTGTGCTGTGCTCTCCCACCTGGATGCCAGAGGAGCGGGAGGACAGCATGTGCAAGAAGTTGTGCAGAAGAGGCGTCCGGCGGACAGGCTGGGACTGCAGGAGAGCACGCTGGCGGAAATGAGACAGCTCCGCGCCATCCACAGGGATCTCTGGCTCATCATCACTCTGGAACAGACCACGTTGGGGAGAAGCAGGGAGACAGGGGCAGGGCAGGAGTCAGCATCTCCAGGAAAGCTGAGAAAACTAGTGACTACACTACATTACCCCAAGGAGACAGCCCCTTAATCCTGGAGCACAGGCTTCTCAAAACTACCTGATCTGGGCCTCTAAACCATGGATTTGGACACAGAATTAAACAACACCCTTTCAGGGTGGAACTAAGCCTAACTGAATAAAGCAGGGAGCCCAGTCTCTATGTCCAAGCTACCTCCTCCATGACAAGGAGGTCAGCGTGCAAGAGAAAAATGCCAGCCAGCCAAAGTCACGGCAAGGAGAGGCACCACCAAAGCCTTCCTTATGGTGACAGAAGGGAAGGCTGTCATTCCAAAGGAAAGCCAGGGCTGAATTTCCTGGGATGAGTGTAGCTCTGACCTCAGATATACAACCTGCTGCTGATTCTGGAACTTGTCTGAAAGCAAAGATATATTCAGCAGGGGAAAAAGTAGGCCTCAGTAACCTAGGATAACCCCAACTTTACAGCAGCTTAGGGGCTCTAGGGAAATCATCGATTCAGTTACCTGTTGATTGGAGGGGTTAACAATTGCTGTGAGTAAGTAGTGTCCAAGGGGGTCAAACCTCACCAACCTAAAATGAGAGAGACAGAGATGAGAGACAGAAAAAGAGATAGAGAAAGAGAGAAAAAAAGAAGAGGAGGAGGGGAAAGAAAAGGAAAGGAATAAAATGTAAAAGAGGAGTGAGAGAGAAAGTTGGTGTTAATTCAGAACTCAGGAAATACTGTACTATACATCAACCACTACTGAAAAACTCGGAGAATACATACCTAGGTATTTATTTAGTTAGAGAGACTTTCAAATCTTTGTACAGACAGAAAAGATTCAATTCTTCTTGCTACCCCTCCCCACCTGCCTCAGAAACAGGGTTCCCTGAAGAAGTAGCAGCTTTGGGAAGTATCACCAGATGCCCTCATCCCTGGCAGCAACAGCAGGTGGCTCTCCTGATGCCCAGCCTGCTTCTTCACACAGGGGCCCATCCTGGCTGTAAGGCACTAGGACCCTCCCATCCCCCTCCTCGGGATCAGTTCACCCTACAATACACCTGCTGGAAGCATGAGTCAGGATGGCATTTTAATAGCCCCAGCAACAAGTCCTAATGACTGAGACTAGAAAGTGAGTCTGTGTCCAATCGAAACACCAGAAGACTTAAAGGAGACACAATTTCTCTACTTTTAATCCAGGTTCAAGTTAGAAACATGTCTTAAGAAAAGACACATCCCGTTTGGCAGCTTTTGTTAGATGCTTGACATCTCCAAGATTCCTGTCTTGCAAAGATCTGATAGAAGCACAGACAGGAAAAAAAGGAATTTCTCACCCCATGAAACATGCGAACATCTTTCTGTCTCCTGACACACTGCTTCTGCCCTTCAGCCTACTCAGCTGGTACTCTGAAAGCTATGCCAAGGGTCCAAACGGACGTGATAAGGTACTGCAGGGAGGCCTGCAGGACACAACCACTCTCTGCACAGTTGCACTGCATGGATGCACACCCTTAGAACCTAACTTCTTTGGCAGTAGGCACAGTTACTAGAACCATACCAGATCCTGGCAAGTTAGATTCCCTCCACTCCAGGCCTGTGCCACATGGGCTGTCCTCTAATGGAACAAACTACTCACCGGACCCTCTCCATCTCACTGGCTGTCTTCACCACTGCAAAAGGTTCCCGCCGGCTCCAGTCCCAGAAGTGGATCTCATGGGCCGTGGCAATCAGCAGGAGCTGAGCCGTGGGGTGGAAAGCCAGGGAGGCGATGGCATTGTTGCTGTCTGTGAACCAGCTTTCGCTGCCACCCTACGGATGAACCATTCCCAAATCACTACCAGGTTAGACAATAAGCTCGAGGCAAACAGGGAAACACCTATTTCAGAAGCCCTTTCTTTAACATTATTTATTATACACGGGGCCTTTCATAAATAGGACCCCATGAAATAGGCAAGCAGTAGTAGCCAACCCTGACTGTACAACACTCAACAGTTAGTCTTCTTCAATGACTCACATATCAGAGTCCTCCACAATAACAGGCAAGAACCACACCCATTTCTCCAGTGAGGCACCTGCTCAAGGCCTGCAAAAATATGAAGCCTCTCATGCCAAGGCCTGACAAAATGTGGGCACATCAGTCGCCTATGCCAGTCACCAGCAACAAGGGAACATCTTCATATTGGGAAAAGCACAATCTTCCCTATTAACTAGGCCAAAGGACATTCAGACAAAGCCTGATGTCCCCACAGAATCCTGGAGGACATCCTGGGGCTGCCTGGGAATGACACAAAGGGCAGTTGACACAGACAAGGCTTAGGAGCCAGGCTGCCCCTCCAAGGATGGAGGGAAGAAAGAAGGGGGAGCGGGGTGTGCCTATCATCGATTTAACAGGTCATTCCTGTTCATCAGGGAGAGTCCTGAAGCAAGAGCAAAGACTAAACAAGGTGAAAGATGGAAAATTCAACAGTAGTGAAGTCACAGCAAAGCCAATGAGCCCCTTTACTGCTACTGAGCCAAGGGATTGCTCTCACTCTCAGAAGGCAATATCAAGTAATATATGGAAGTTATACCAGCAATTCTGCTACTAGATTTATAGTCAAAAGAGATTATTATGAGGAAGAAAAGATAATATTCAGAGCAGCATAATCTGTAAAAGCAAAAGCCTGAAAACAAAACTTTTACCCCATGATTGGGGATGACCAATGGATAGAATCTGAAGACTTCCCTGAAGCAATGCAGAGTGTAGAAAGCAGACCCACAAGAACAACAAAAACCCTGACTGCCACTATAGAAAGGAAGATATTAAATGGCCACAAAATTGAGACTGAACACCGTGAACCACTGGACCAATCCTGCCTTGCACCAGATCTGGCACAGGGTCTCTTCCTTTTCAAGGAAGGTTACATTATAGAAGAGTACAATGGCATGTGCCGCTAGCTCTTACTTTGTGGTGATCTGGCTGAACTGCTGAGGCACACATTTGTACTTTGGCTTCTCTATGTTTGCCACTAAGTTGAAAAATAATCTGTTGATTTTTTAAAAAGATGACCCAGAGCCTGGAAGTAAAGGGGTTTGCTTCTCCCCTCAAACCAATGGCAGGAGGTATTTAGCAATCAGCTCAGCCCAGGTCAGAGCAGCCAAAGGAAGTACTCACATGTAAATCCCAAATCCTAACCTCCCCATCAAGGCAGCCAGAAGCAATGAGGCCTGGGATGGTGGGGTGAAAAGTCACACACCACGGTGTACGTCGATGCCCAACCAGAGAATGAACACACTTGCCAGTCTTCACCTCCGTAATGTAGATGTTGTGGTTCACATGGGTAGAGGCCATGAGCGTCCTACAAAAGAGAAGGAATGAGGACCTAGGCAGGGAAGGAAACACTGCAGAACTTTTTTGGTTCTGGCTGACCAACGTGGATTAGCACCCATCCTGAATGGGAAGAAGAATCCAGTAGAATGGGGTAAGTTTTGGGCAACAGATATCGTACTTGCTCATCAGTGCCCTGGATACTCTATCCTGGTCTCAGCTGTCACAAAACCTTTCTAAAGCACAGATCTGACCATGTCACCCTCCTACTCAATAAACTCCAGTGGCTTCCTATTACCTCCAGGATAAAATATAAAATCTTGTTTGGCCTTTAAAGCCCTCTCTAACCTGGCCCCTACCTACCTTACACTTCTTACACTTCATCACCCTACATTCTGTTTGCAATCCAATGACACTGGCCTCCTGGCTATTTCTCAAATGTGACACTCCATTTCCCAACTCTAAAGTTTGTCCCTATTCCTTGAACACTCTCCCTCCTCCTCTTAGCTCCCCTGGCTTGTTTCCAGTCCCAGCTAAAGACAAGCAGCTTTTCCCAGTCCCTCTTAATCTTAGTGCCTTCCCCCTGTGATTACCTTCAATTTACCCTGTCTATGTCTTGTTTGTACATATCTATCTGCATGCTGTCTCCCTCGTTAGACTGGGAGCTTCCTGAGAAGGGGAGGCTACTTTGGGCCTTTTTTGGGGTTCCCCAGTGATGGCCAGCACAGTGAGTGGCACATGGTAAATAAGGCCTAAACAGGAGAAACCTTGTGACCATCGTTCTAGATACAATGACCTACTTGGTGTTCCCCACGTATCCCATTCCAACTTCTGTCTCCTTACAAAGAATAACTTTCATTTACAGAGCACCTACTCTGTGCCAGGTATGGGGTTAGAAACCTTACAAGGCCATACCCCCTGCCTGGAATAGACTTTCTCCTTCACTTGTCAGGCTCAGATGCCATTTCCAATTTCTGCTTCACATCCCACACCAACCCCACCACCCCCCACAATGGTTCAATTCACTCTCAGACATTCTGTGTTCACTGTCTAGGTTTTGGCTTTAGTCCTCTGAACGTGTTCTAGACCCTCCCAGGAGCTGCGATCATTTCATTTCTGTCTCTGTGTCCCCAGGGCCTGGCAGAAGGCCTAGTACACTGTAGGTGCTTACTAAATGCTTGCTGAATGGGGATGAATTTTGAAATGCTTTTTGGCTGGTCTACCTCATCCCGAGTACCACCTTTGGAGATAACAGTCTTTAACCCATCCAAAACCACAGCACTACCTCTCCATCACTGGCCGGCCTCAAACCATTACTAAGGGATTGGTCTGTGTGTTGCTACTTGGAAAGGGCAGGACAGGGAGGCAGGATTCAGGCGAGGCTGAGCTAACTAAATGGTGCCACCACTGAGGGTGGTAAAGTTAAAGCTGTTGATAGGAGCAGAGTACCTGTCTGGGCTGAAGGCCAGTAAGAAGGTAGATCGTGGACTGTCAGGAAGTTCAACTTTCTGGAGGAAAAACAAGAGAAAACAGTGATCAGAGTTCCCTGGAGCCATCCAAGAACAACCATTAATAACCCTGCTTCAAAAGCCACGTCTACATTCACAGTATAGGCTCAAACCATTAGGAAACAAGACTCTGAATTCTCATCCCCACTGGAAAGCGGCTCCTGACATTGGCTGCCCCCTCCTACTTTTTCCACAGACCAGCTGAGTTCTGTCTCTGTTTCTACCCTTGCCTGACCAGCGCTGGGTTCTCTCTATGAACCCTTCATCCCCAGCTCCCAGGACAAAAAGTATCTTGCCTTTCCTTCCCATTTCATCCACCGAGTTTTATCCTCCACCAGCTCCTGCAGAAGCCGCTGAGCCCCTAAGGCTCGTGTGCCCCTTTCTCGACCCCAGAGAATCCGGACAGCATTCTTCTCAGGGACAACCTTCATGGCTCTCAGGCACCACTACCACCCCAGGCACAGAGGAGGGTGGAGCAAGCACTGGCTCCAGGTTTGGAAGCAGCTAAAATGGGGCCATCCAGGTCTTTGGAAGTTATCCTCATGGAAATCTGTAGAAATAAAAATTGCATTAAAAGATTGTTCCATGGCTGGAGAAACTTCCCACTACAAATTCAATTCTGCTTCAATGGGGGATGAAAATGGAAGGAAGAGGAAATAAGGAAGTTTCTTCCATACTGGTGTTTTGAATGTTTTTATCCTAAAATAAGACACCCCATCTCAACTTCTTATAGGTCAATTCACTATCAATTCACTTTTCCTCTTGCTATAAGGTATAGGCCCCAATAAGGGTTCCTGCAACAAAAAATAGCAACAAACTTAGCACTTTATCAAACAAAAAAGCTTTTTAAAATTTTTATTTTTATTCTGAACTCAAACACCAAAAGAGCATGTCCACATATAAAGTAGGCTGTGGATAGCTTGCTTTTCCTTTACAGAAAAGCATAAATTTCACATATAACCTTTAATTTTTTTAATTTTTTTTTTTTGCTTTTTGGAGGGCAATTGCCGACTTGCCCAAGGTCACAGGGCTAGTTTTTGTGTTTAGTGTCTGAGGCTGGATTTGAACTCGGGTCCTCCTGACTCCAGGGCCGGTGCTCCATTCACTGCACCACCTAGCCGCCCCCTCACATGTAACTTTTAAAGGCGTTCTGCTTGTCTGTCTCTTTTTCTGGTCTTCCCTCTGTTCTCTTCTATGCATTTTTAATGCATCAACGATTATCTTTCTTTTTTTGTTTGTCTGACAGCACTATGACTATGCTTTCTACCCCCAAAAATTACGGGAAAGGGAGAAGAAAAACAGAACCAAAAGGAAACTTTCTGCTATACCAGGACCTCAAATCCTACTACTGTCATTTTGGACACTGCCTTTTAAAATACAAATTGAAAAAATTATACTAGCCACTATCCTTCCAGGCAAAAGGCAGTCTACTGGCAGACAGACAAAGCACGGATTCTCTCGGTGCTCCAGGAAACACTCCAAGACTTGAAGTTGCCCAAAGTGTGGCTCTGCACTGGGAGAATGAATTTCCTTCCCTGGGAGTTCCTTACACTCAAATGTTCAATAAGCATTTTTTAAATCCCTCTGATGTGTGTGCCAAGCTATGTGTCAAGTCCCAGGAATAGAGATACAGTGAATGAAACAACCTCTGTTGACAAGTCTAATGTAGGAGACAACAAAGGCATTCCTAAGTATCTACAGCCTAGATAAAAGGTGAATAAATACGAATAAAGGTCAAGGGATTAAATCCAAGGTTGTCAGGGAAGGTGGCCATTAGCAGCTGGGGAGAAGCAGGAAGGACATCATGGAGGAGGTGGTGCTTCTGCTGCATCCTGAAGGAAGGCTGGTATTCTCCAAGAAGAAAGTGCTGGCACAAAGCGTGAGGAAGAGGGAGAGAGCCACCTGGGACGGGTCAGAGCGTGCAGGAGGGAGTCATGTCCCATGAGACAGAGTGGCTGGCACCAGGTTGTGAAGGGCTTAAAAAGCTGAGCAGAGGCATCTGGATGGTCCCAGAGGCACAAGGGAGCCTATGGAGAGTGCCATGGTCAGATCTGTACTTAAGACAAATGGATGTGGGAGGAGTGTGGAGAAACCTACAAACCACCCCCTTCCTATCCAGATGTGCCAGGCACTGACAAGATAACGATGAAAAGGGAGATAGCTTCTTACCCTCAAGGAGCTGACACAGAGAAGTATAATACAAAGTAGAGGGGTAGCTAGGTGGCACAGTGAATAGAACACCGACCCTGGAGTCAGGAGGACCCAAGTTCAAATCCAGCCTCAGATACTTAACCCATTCTAGCCATGTGACCTTGGGCAAGTCACTTAACCCCAACTGTCCTGCCTTCCCCCCTCCAAAAAAAAAATACAAAGTGGAATGTGACAGAGGCAAGGGAGAGGTCCACACAAAGTCAGGAGAAAGACTGCTGTCCATTGTGGGAATCAGGATCCCAAAAGCAAAAGAGAAAAACCCATATATACAAAAATAATCACGGCAGGACTTTTTGTTGCAGCAAACAACTGGAAACTAAGGGTGTGTCTATAAACTGGGAGAATGACTTAAATTTTGTTATATGAATGAAATGGAACATTGTGCTATAAGAAATAACGAAAATGACTATTTCTGAGAAACCTGAGAAGACCAGCATAAAATTATATAGGATGAAGTAAACAGAACCAAAAGAAAAATATGTATGACTACAACGCCATCAAGAAAAACAACTTTGAAAGACAAGAGTACTCTGATAAATACAATGACCAACTATAACTCAAGAGGAACAAGGACGAAAGAAGCTTCCCAGGTTTTGGGAGGGAGGAGGTCACAGGAGGTGCCTTGGGACTTCCTCACTTTAGGTCCTCTTGAAGGTCAGACAGGGTTAGACTGGAAAGCCTCAGTGGTTTCTTCCAACTCTGCAATTCTGTGATCCTAGAACAGGAGGGCCCACTATAAAGCCTTCCAGGGAACACATCCCCATTTTATGGCAAGAGATGATCAAACAGTACAGACAATAGGGAAGGAGCCACCACAGAGGTAGGAGGAACACCAGGAAAGTGCTTTCTCCATTATATGACACTAGGGAGGTAAAGTGAGTAGGAAAATCTCACCACTTACTCCCTCCCTTCACAACTTTTAAAATCCCAACTAAAAGGATAGCTCAAATGAGCAAAATCACCGATTAAAATGTCAACTAAGTTACGCCTAGCACTGCACTTGACCCTAAAAACTTCCTGTGTGGCCTAAAATCAATAGGACTAAATTCTTCCAAAATTAAACCAAAGGAACAGCCCCTCCTCTGATTTTGTATGTACTTTTATGGGCACATATGTATATGTAACTGTCACTATGAGGAATATGCCAGGAAATAAGTTACAAACACAGGGATTTCTGGGTAGTGATGTAGAATGGATAACATGACTTTGTGCTGGACCCTGGCAGGCAGGGCTCCTCTCATTTAGGTCTTTGTATCTCCAGCGCCCAGGTCAGTGTCCAGAGCACAGCAGGTACTTAATTTGGGAACAGCTAGGTGCATTTTAGGGGCAGCTAAGTGATTCAGTAGATACAAGGCAGGACCTGGAACTCAAATCTGATCTTAGCCTCTTACCAGCTATGTGACCCTGGACAAGTCATTTAACCTGTTTGCTTCAGTTTCCTCATCTATAAAATGAGAATAATAATAGCCCTGACTTCTCAAAGTGGTTGTGAGAACGAGGTAAGATGATAACTGTAAAGCACTTAGCACAGTGCCTAGACTAGAGTATAGTAAGTGCTCTACACATGTTAGCTATTATTATTACTCATGTCATTTTTATAATGCACTTGTTTGATTGACATACTCTGAATTGTATGTAGCATTTGTCCTTAACAAGGTACACTGCAAAAGCCAGGCTTCAGTCTGACTCGCTAACAGCTGAAAAATCTACCAAAATGCCCTAAGGAGATAGTAGTCCGGGCATCTTCTTGTTAGCCACACATGGCGCCACACTTGTGTCAGCCAGAAAGTTAACAGCCTATATTAACAGGGGCAGATATTCTACAAGGGCTGGGGATGACCCAGAGGCAAAGTTCTTCTCTGTGATTCTAATAACTTATGTACACATACCAAAGAACAAGGACCAAGAAGGGGAGTGGGGTGAGGGAGCTGCGGAGGGTATACTCTCACTCGACCAGCCATACAGTTTTTTAAATTGCCAGTATTAAAAAAAAAAAAGGAAAGAAACTGCCAGTGTTAATGAGCAGTAAAGAGTCTATCAATTACTTTTAAATTAACGTGAATTTATTAAATACTTTTAAAAAGCTGTACTCAATTTCAGTTTCATACAAAATCCTTTTTTCTCTTCATGTATATGGAAATGTTCATGTTTGTTAAGTTTGGAATAGTAAACTTTTTTTTAAAAAAGAAATTTATTTTGGCAGTTGTGTGGAGGATGGTCTGGGGTGGAGACTCAAGATGGGCACACCAATTAGAAGGCAGTAGTGATGAGGCTCTGACCTATGGTGGTGGCTATGAGAATCAACTCTTAGGAAAGGGTTACAACTAAAAAAACTAGAAAAGTAACAAATTAAAAACCCCCATTAAACACCAAAATAGAAATCCTGACCATCAAAGGAAAGATTAATAAAACTGAAAACGTAAAAAAAACAGACCATGGAACTCAGAGCTAGTTTTATGGAAAAAAAAAACAGAAACCATTGGCTAATTTGAGTTTTTTAAAAAAGAAAGAAAATCAGATTATCAGTATCAAAAATAAAAAGGGGTGAATGCACAACCAATGGAGATGAAGTAAAAGCAAGTATTAGCAGCTATTCTGCCCAAGTACATGCCAATAAAAATGACAACCAAATGAAATGTATAAATATTCAGAAAAATATAAATTGTAGATTAAGAGAGGAAGAAACGGAATACTCAAATAACCCTATCTTAGGAAAGGAAATTGAATAAGCCATAAATGAGCTCCCTAAGAAAAAAAATGCAGGATGAGATGAATTTACAAGCAAATTCTATCAAGCATTTAAGGCAGTGGTTCTCAACCTTCCTAATGCCCCAACCCTTTAATAATCATATGTGGGCAGACCCGCCTGGAGACAGACAGAGGAGCCGTTTCTCAGTTCCTAAGACCATGGGAAATATGTGTTTTCCAATGGTCTTAGGCAACCCCTGTAAGCCCTGTGAAAGGGTTGTTCGACCCCCAAAGAGGTCGTGATCCACAGGTTGAGAATCATTGATTTAAAGAATAATTCATTTCAAAACTAAGAAATTGTATGGAAAAAATAGGTAAAGAAGGAGTTCTACAAAATCCCTTCTAAGACACAAATATGGTTTTGATACCTAATCTAGAGACAGTCAAAACAGAGAAAGAAAACCATAAACCAATTTCCCTAATGAATACTGATACAAAAAAAAATAAATATTAGCAAGGAGATTGCAATAATATATCACAAAGATCATACACTATGATCAGGCTGGACTGAATTCAGGCCTAGTTCAATTTTAGGTAAACTATTAGCATAAATGACCCTATCAATAACAAAACCAACAAAAATCACATAATTATTTCAACAGATCCACAAAAAGTTTTAACAAAATACAATGCCCATTCCTACTAAAAACTAGAAAGCATAGAAATATATGGGACTTTTTAAAAAATGATAACCAGTATACAGCTAAAACCTAAGAGCAAGCATTATCTGAAATGGAGATAAGTTAGAAGCCTTCCCCAGAACACAGGAATGAAGCAAGAATGTCCATTATCACCACCATTCGATATTGTGCTAGAAATGCTAGCTATAGCACTAAGATAAGAAAAATAAGTTGAGGGAAATCAGCATAGGCAACAAGAAACAAACTATCACTTTTTGTAAATTATATGATGGTACACTTAGAAAACCCTAGAGAACCAACTAGTCAAAACAATTAACAACTTCAACAGAGTTGAAAATCATCAGCATTTCTCTATACTGCCAACAAATCCCCAGGGGAAGAAGGAAAAAAAGAGAAATTCCATTTAAAATAACTTTAGACAGGATGAAACGTTGGGAGTCTACCTGCCAAAACACACAAATGGACACAGTTTCAAAACGCTTTTCACACAAATAAAGACAGATCTAAATAACTGGAGAAATGTTCATTGCTCATGGACAGGCCAAGCCAATGAAATAAAAATGACAATACTGGCTAAATTAATTTGCTTAATCAATGCCATACCAATCAAAACACCAAAGAACTACTCTATGGAGCTAGAAAAAATAATTTAAAAATTCACCAAGAGGAATAAAAGGTCAAGAGTATCAAAAGAAGCAAGGAGAATCAGATACGAAGGACAGCGGCACCAGACTGCAAACCGCACCACAGAACGGCAGTCGCCACGACAGCCCGGTGTTGGACAAGCACTGAGAAAGCAGAGCGGCCGACCAAGGGAACACGTTACGTATACGAGATACAGAATCAAAACGAGCACGGCAACTTAGTGTCTGATAAACCCCCAAATCCCAGATACTGACTGGGGCAAGAACTCACAATGCGACAAAAGGTACAGGGAAAACTGGAAAGTAGTCTGGCAAAAAGTAGGCAGAGATCAACATCTTATGCCGTACAGCAAGATAAATTTAAAATGGGTACGTGATTTAGACATAAAAGGTGATATCATACACAAATTAGGAGAGCATGGAAGAAATTATCTCTCAGATCTATGGATAGGGGAAGATTTTATGAATAAACAAGGGATAACGAGGTTCATTGGAGGTAAAATGGATAATTTTGATTATATAAAATTTAAAAGTATGTATACAAACAAAAACAATGCAGTCAAAATTAGTAAGAGCCAGGGGGGAAATTTTATTATAACAAGTTTATCTGATAAAGGTCTCATTTCTCATATAGTGAACTGGGTCATATTTTTTTAAGAATGAGTCATTCCCCAATCAATAAAAATGGTCAAGGCATATGGAACAGGTAATTTTCTGAGGAAGAAATCAAAACTATTAACAGCCATGTTAAATAATGCTCTAAATAACTAATAATTAGAGAAACACAAATTAAAATAACTCAGAGGTATAAAACTTCATAGCTATCCCATGGCCTAAAATGACAGAAAAGGAAAATGATAAATCCTAGAGAGAAGGTGGAAAAAAAGGTCCACTAATATACTGTTGGCAGAGATATGAGTTACTAGTCTAACCATTCTGGAGAACAATTTGGAACTGTACCTCAAAAGCTATACAACTGTATAAAACTTTGACCCAACAATACCATTATTAGATCTATGCTCCAAAGAGGTGAAAGAAAAAGAAAAATCACTCACATGTACAAAAATATTTAAAACATTTCTTTCTGCAGTGGCAAAGAATGAGGAGATGCCCATCAACTGGGAAATAGCCAAATAAGTCGTGGCATTTAAATGTGATGGAATACGATTATGCTGTAAGAAATGATAAAGGATATAGTTTCAGAAAAACCTGAGTAGATTTGCATGAACTGATACAGAGTACAGTAAGCAGAACCAGAAGAACAATTTATATAATAACTGCAATACTGTAAAGATAATCAAATGTAAAAAGGTTAGTAATTTGATCAATACAATGATCCACCACAATTCCAAGAGATTTATGATGAAAACTGCTATCCACCTCCAGATAGAGAACTGATGGACTCAGAATACAAACTGATGCATATTTTTTTCTTCTTTCTTTTTCTTATTCCCACAGGTAAAGAAACACTCCCCCCTCGCTCTGCGGGGAGCCCCCCCCCAACATAGCTAAGGTGGACATTTGTTCTTGCCTGACTTCCTGTTTGTAAAAGTTTTTATATTTCTTGCTTTTTTAATGGGTGGGGGAGAAATTGTGGGAGGGAGAGAATTTGGAACTGAAAATAAAATTGAATTTTAAAAGCCTTAGGAAAAGCAACAGGGAGAATACAGTAGAATAGATTACACATTTATTAGGCATTACCATGTGCCAGGCATGTGCTAAAGTGCCAAGAACAAAAATACAAACAAAAAGACAACCCTTGCCCTCAAGAAACTTTTATTCTAATGAGGAAAGAAAATATAAAGAGAGCTGGATGGCATCAGAATGAAAGTAGGACACTGAGGTGGAAAAGTCCAGAGAGTCAGGAACAGAATCCAGAACCAACCACGAGAGAAAGGAGCATGGATAACCTGAGCTGTTCATGAAAGAGTAGTCTTAGACAAGAATAAACAGAGAAAGTCTACAGGGTGGAGGCATCTTCAGGATGAGAAGGCTGTTTAGCACAAAGGTAGAAGAGAGTGCAGAGCAAGGAATGAGTCAGTCAGGAGTTGGAAGAGAGGTGTTTGATGGCCTGGACTAGGAGTGGGGAACCCGTGACCTCAAGGCCACATGTTTCCTTCTAGATTCTCAAGTGCAGCCCTTTGACTGAATCCAAACTTCACATAACAAAACCCCTTAATAAAAGGATTTGTTCTACAAAACTTGGACTCAGTCAAAAGGCCACACCTCAAGGACCTAGAAGGCCTTGAAGCTCAAAGGTTCCCCACCCCTAGCCTAGGCCCTTCATAAAATATCGGTCTATACCATTCAGTTCCCCTCTGCTGTCTGATGAGCCTTCATGAAATCAAAAGAAACTTCTCTATCAACAGAGAACACTGGATAGGCTTTGAGAGGCCCTCTGTCCTAATCACATCAAAGACCTTTCAATTGAAATAAACTGTTTTAGGTTTTTAACAGGATGTAGAACACTGTAAATGCTGCTGGAAAGAGCAGTCTGAATCCTAACCAAACCTGACCCTCTGACCTCAAGTAACCCTGGTGAAGGAAGAAAATGGTTTTTTGAAGGGCTCTCGGATGACACTGAAAGCTCTGTGAAAGCACCTGGGCTTCTTGTGGGAGAGCCAGAAGGAAGAAGGCACTGGATCTGAGCATCAATAAAATGGAAAACAAAAACCCAAAACTCAGATCTCCAGGTAAACTTCCCTAGAAATGCCCAGGAACCAAAATCCTTTCATTCTAAGGACTCCCAACAAGAAGGCATAACCAGCAGACTAGAGTTCTGAGGGAATACAACATAAATAGGGATCTCTCACTTTTGTCTAGAGTAAAATATTTGCTCTGTTCCTTTAAAAATGAAAGGACTTTTCTCCTGACTTGCTTTAGGCAGCCACCTGGAAAGAGATTTTTGTTTTACTCTCTCTAAAAAGAACAAAGGGAACTAAATCAAACTGAAGTCAGAGGGGCCTGTAGCTGAGCAGGAAGTGCCAGTCAAGTATGTTTTTCATTCCGTTTTTTAAAAAAGAAGGAAGAGACAAGTTTCCCAAATCTTTCCTGAAACCAGACTGAGACAAAGGGTACCAAGAATAGCACATTCCTGATGGTATTCACCAGTCCACAAAACCAATCTCTAAAGCGTTTTTCCAACGATAAGGTTCTGTGAGTTAGACTATGCTTAAAATCATGGCCTGCCAGCAACCCACCCTCCCATTAGTGTTCTGCCCTTAATTCTTCTAAAAAGCACAGAGAAACATAATCACCTTTAAAAAACACTTATTCTGGCAAATTCAGGAGCTTTAATTAATCTCAATTATTGTTAAATACAAATACACTAGACAGCAAGTGCCACGGCCCAGGAAACGCCAAAGCTAGACAGAGACACTTCCTCCCCCCAGTACCTACTTCAGCAGCAATTTCACACCTCTCCAAGGGCTGGGGGGCAGCCTGCTCTCCTTCAGAAAGAGACCTTTCCTTATTAGCTGCCAAATACACAGAAAATAAGCAAATTACTCTCAATCTAGAAATTCCAAAGCATAGTTCCGAGTAGTAGAAAGGACATAGTGGATGTGAAGGCCTGAGATGTTAGTTCAAATCCCAGTCCTGCTAAGTGACTTTACACAAGTCACTTTATTTCTCTAGTTTTCCAGGTGCTCATCTTTAAATAAGAAGCTTTCCAAGGTCCTGTACAGCCCTAAATCCTGACATTTAGATCAGAATGAAAGGCAGAATGATACCACAGAAAAAATAACGGATTTGAAGTCAGGAGACCTAGGTTTGGATCCCACCAACTCAAGTTACTGAGCAGGTAATTCCCATTTAAGTGGCATTAGCCACAAGCAGTGTCTCGTAAACTCTACAGACGCCTTCTCATAATGATCTTGTTTTTTAATATTGAAGGAAATGCTAAATTTCCACTTCGAGGCCAGTGAAAATAACTGTGTAATTCTTTCCCCTCCAGGTTAACGGGCAGAAGTGAAACCTATCCACAGGAGTTCAAGAACGAGGGGGAGAGGAGGGATGGAGGTTCACCCAAATCAGTCACTGTTGTCTCTTCACACATACCAAACTCCAATGTTTAGACAAAATGTTATTGATGTCTAAGAGGTTCCTTCAAAATCCAGAAGCAAGGAAAGGACAGCAACACAATCACAAAGTTTCCAAGGAGCATGTGAGTGACTGCTACTAGATAACAAAGCACAAAGTAGCAAAAGTCTACTTCATGGAGAAAATGGTAAGCTTTGGGCTACAGTGGAAAAGTGAAATGATTAACAAAGTATACTGAATAATTCTCACCATTCTCTCTAGGTTTGGGGCTGGAGAGGAGAGGGAACAACAGTGTATACATGCAAAACCTTAAGGCTGGAAGGGGTCTTATTAGAGACCATCTCTCCAACTGTTTTTCACAGATGATCTTGAGAACTGCTCCCCGTCTTTCTTTCACTTTGCAAATGCAAACAAGGTCTGTACAGTGACAGATATCACCCTGGGCTCAAGTTTTTCTTTATTTCTTTCTTTCTTAAAAAAAAAATCTGTTGGCCTTCCTACTGCTGCTTCTTGGCTTCCCTCACTGACTCAAGTAAAGTTCAAAAAACAACGAAAAGGCTAAACACAAAATGTCAAGCTTTGACTTCAAGGCCTTGAAGTGGCCCACGTAAAAACTCCATGTAGGTGGAGATCCCAAAGGGCTTCTCCAATGGAAAGCTTTGTTATCACTGGTAAGGGCCTTCCCAGAGGGGACTTCAGGCCATTCCAAAAGACACCATGTGGGACCCAAGGCCAAAGCCAGAAGGGGCACTGGCCTAGCTGCTGCACAGCTCAAGCCTGACTCCTAGACAGACTGTCGTTCTAAGATCAAAAGAAGTTAAGGATTCAGAAGAGGTTACAAATAAAGGAAGTGCCCACTAGAACCTTTTAAAGGCACAAAAAAAGAAAAAGCCAAACTCCAAATTTTGCCTGCACTCTTCTGGAACATTTCTTAAGTACGTACTATACACACAGAGACCACTATCTAAATGCTCCCTAAATCAAAAAGCCCTCTGATGTCAGTGTCAATTATACTGTTGCCTAGGAAAGGCAATCCATCCCAAAAGGATCTTCATTCCTAGCCTCTTAGTCAAACCCAAGGGATGTGTCCATGGTTACTTTCCATGGCTTATAAAACCATAAGCTTAGAGGGTTGCAGATTTATAGCTGGAAGGGACCCCAGAGGTCACCGTGGTTAAGTAAATTGCCTGAGGTCCCCCAGGCAGTAAATATCAGAACCCAATTTCCACCTGCCTTCATTCCCTCCAAATCCCAGACACCACATCAGTAATAGTTTTTAAGTCCTTTCTGAGCTTAAAACATAAACAAATGGTAAAATGCAAATACAGCCCCAGTGGGTCTCACCCTTCACATGCATTCCACCATTTAAAATTATTTAAGTCGTAGCAAGATACACTAAGATTTCTTTATGCTAGAGAGGAAAACCAATGACCACCTCCTGTCTGTTTTAGTTTGGTGCTCAGTGGTTCTGGAATCCAGTACCTTAAATACTGCAGGCATTCCACTAAATATTCACTGACTCACTCATCTCACCAGAATTTCACTTGACTGGATTTTTAACTATGGCCACTTACAGCTGAGAGCGACCTGTGAGCACAAAGGAAGTGATCTTTCTCACTTCGAGGCGTGGGGGCATCAGCCCTCAGGGGTGTCTCACATCACAGATCAAGAGGCGGAGGGACCTCTGAGGCCGTTCAGGAAGATGGTGACCTACACAAAATCATTTAGGTAATAAGCCTTAGAGTCAAGAGCACAAGTGCTTCCCCTACACCGTAAGCCTCTGATTTTCAAAGTAATGCTTATCTTGAGTCACAATCACGTGGTGTTGTAGGAGTACGCAAAGGCTCTCATTAACAAGGGATCTCTGCACTGCCAAGGTCTGGGTATGTCTAAGTCTCTGTGCGGAGGGTGGAATGGAGAGGCTTTGGGGGAAGAACTGGATCCTGAAGGAGCCCTACAGAGAATGAAGCCAGTCAGATTTGTTGGGAGGAAAATATTAACTAATTAAGCTAAATGTTCCAGTCAGAAGACAGGCTTTTTCTTTGAATTACCAGCACCTTACCACTGCTATATCTCTAAGTTCTCTTTTCCTCAAAAATAAATGTCCTAGGAAAAGCAGGTGTGTGGTCTAAAGTGTATGGTAAAGGACAAAGGAGAGAGAAAGAGGTCACAGGAGCCAGAGCAGCCAAATACTATGCTAGCAGGTGCCTTCTGAAGTTTCAGAGCCTTAATAATAGTAGGGTTGACAAGTGAGCCAAAGGAGAGCTTAGTTACATGAAACCAGAGATAATAATTCTATGAGTCCAGCCAGAAGGAAGGCCCCAGCAACCCTCCCCAGGTCAGTGCAGAGAAAGTTTATTCCCTGGGAAGTACAGATCACCAGGAGGGTCCAGAATGAATCCCTTACAACTAAACCCCAAAAGTAGAAGACTTTGGGTTGGTCACGGAGTTATGAGGAAAGAAGAGTCTTTCTCCCTCTTCTCTTATCTCAGCCAATTAATTCTTCTCTATGGTTTTCAAACATCATAGAAGAACCTAGAGCTAGAAGTGAAGGGTCCTCAGGAGCCATCTAGCAGCCCTGCACCTTTTACAAATGAGGAAACCAAAGCCTGGAGAAATTAGGCCCAAAGCATACAGGCAAGAAGTAACCAAATTTGATGGTCCTCTCAGATGATGAAGTAGATTTCCTAATCTACATGGAAGAACTTTATCCTAAAGGTAACAACTTTTAAGGCATCTCAAAAAGATAGACTCCAAAAGAACGGGAAAAAAATCTCAGGTTGTATTGTTAGGTGATCAAGAAGACATCAGCAAAAACTAATCTATATGTCTACTTTCTCACATCTATAAAATCTAGGAGAATGGTCAAAGTAGCATTGGAAAACAGTCTTGATGAAAACGACAAGGGAACTAGAAAGCATATTTCTAAGTGTTTTTTTCAACAGCAGATAACAGTGTTCACCATCAGACAAATGAATAAAAGGTAAAAAGAACACCAGATCCCACTGTGTCTGTTCATTACATGCACATACACAAATGAGCTTGGTACAGAAAATGCAGCCTTAAAGACTCCTCCCATGAGCTGCTGAGGCAGCTGCATACAGAAAGACCATTGGTGACTCCCTGAAAGATGACATCAGAGACACAGTTTTGTTCAACTCTCCTCTGATGAGGTGAGACGCATTTGACTCTACTGTAGCTTCAATAAGAAAACAGCAAAATCTTCCCTAGAAAGAGCTCTTAGCCACTACTACAAAGAAAAGTAGATTTTCTGAAAGTCAACTACTATACTTGGTAGGATCACCCCACAAATCCATCAACATGTAACGCATACTAATCAGGTGAGATTTTACAGACTTGGTGCAGGACTTAATTCTGTTTGCCAGTTGGGCTCGAACTAAAACTTCAAAGTAGAACTGGCACAGAGATGTATCTTAATTATATCTGAAATGCTCTGTCAACTACGAAATGTTTCAAACATCCCACAAACACACGCCCAAGACAAGTGTGGCCTCACCCCAATACTTACCTCACCTCCCTTCCTACTACACACAGCACTGACCTGTCTAGCTCTGCCAGCAGAGGCCCCGAACGCAGGACACTTCATGGATAAATAATTCAGCCTCCTACCTCATTAGAAGAACACATCATTCCTCAGTGCAGATAAGCCGGAGAAAGCCCTTCCACCAGGCAGGTAACAACAAGGAACCAAAAAAAGGCCAAACGTGCCACACATTTAATGACCATTTACTCTGTGTTCAAAACAGTGTTGACTTTTTCTTTTTTTCAGGTAACTGAAACAACTGCAAAATCAATTTTCTTCGAATAGGATCCTCTCTGAATATGCCCAACACTAAATAAGATTATTGGGGAATTCCAAACCAATCACTCCAACAACTCCAGAAAACAAAGATGAGTCTCTGTCTAGTGTTTAGCTAAAGGCTAAATAGCCAGTTAGTAATTCAATCCAATAAACCCTGAGTAAGTGACTACTAGATGCATAGCATGTGGACAAAATGCTCAATGTGCCTAAAGTCACAAGTGGAACCCTTACAGGGATTGGTTAATCTGATATGAAGAAGACCTTGTTTTATACTGAAATAGTCATAAAATCACCTTTCCATCAAAAAAGTCATGCCATCAGGCCTGGAGTCAGGAAGACCCAAGTTCAAATGCGGCCTCAGACTCTGGGCAAATCCCTTAACTTCTGCTTGCCTCAGTTTCCTCATCTGTAAAATGG
The DNA here is from genome assembly GCA_028627135.1 of Pseudochirops cupreus. Classification (NCBI taxonomy): domain Eukaryota; kingdom Metazoa; phylum Chordata; class Mammalia; order Diprotodontia; family Pseudocheiridae; genus Pseudochirops; species Pseudochirops cupreus. Next base: position 19,537,820 of record CM053583.1, on the reverse strand, counting down.
CGATCATAATAGCATCTCCCTCCAGGACTGCTGTGACGATCAAATGAGATCATTGTAAAGCACTTAGCACAGTGCCTGGCACACATAAATACCGTATAAAATCATCATCATCATCATCATTATTAAAAGTATGCCACCATTAGTCATAGGAGGATATAGGTAAAAGAATGTAGCTGGATCACAAGAGACGACCACTCCTGGGAAAACTCACAAAGAACAAGACCTAGATATAGCAGGAAACGTGTAGGTCTTTCTCATATTCAGGTAAGAACAGGTGCATAGAGCCGATGGACGGCCACAACAGAAACCAGAACATTAGACAAAGAATTTCCAAATTGGAAGGAGGGTCTCAGAGGCCATCTTAGTAACTCTAAAATTAGCTTAAAAGACTTACATGAACTGATGCAGAGTGAAGTGAGCAGAACCAGGAGAACACTGTATACAGGAACAGCAACTTTGTGTGATGATCAACTATGAGAGACTTGGCTCATCTCAGCAATACAATGATCCAAGACAATTCCAAAAGACTAGTGATAGAAAATGCCATCCACATCCAGAGAAAGAACTGTGGAGTCTGAATGCAGATCAAAGCAAACTATTTTCACTTTCTTTGTTTTACTTTCATGGTTTTTTTCCCTTTTGTTCTGTTTCTTCTTTCACATGACTAACGTGTAAATATGTTTAACCTATATCATACTGCTTGCTATCTTGGGGAGGAAGAAAACAAATTTGGAACTCAAAATCTTATAAAAAATGAATTTTGAAAATTATCTTTACATGTAATTGAAAAAAATGCTATTTACATAAAAAAACTATAAAGTTTGGGAGCTTGTAAATTTCATAATTTTCATCCTAATTCCATGATAAACAAGTACTGTATACCTGAAATTTGTTTTACATACTATCAAACCCACAGCTGAGTGCCATTTAATAAGCTTTAGGTCTGATAAAAGTCTAAAGATATGTTTTTGATATCTGGCTTCACAACCAAATTGTTCATAATCCTAGGCAAGTGAGAGTCTCTTCAAATTTCAAGTTTTCTTCCACATATAAACTGAAAGTGATAATAACCCTTTTCTTCCACCATCAGAATGATGAATAATGATTGATGAGACCATCTGTAAAGTTCTCAGAAGAACAAGGTGATAGAAATTCCAGGCATGATGACTACTCGTCTACAAAGAAGCCAAGTCAAGGCCCAACCTTAATGCCATAGCACAATCAGGCTCTGCCAATAGCTAAGACCCCAGCACAACTAGAGCCTGACACCCATTAGGGAGAATGCAATGGGACAATGAAAGGAGGTCTAAGCTCCACTCTGGTTCTATTACTTGCTACCTATGGCCCTACTCCCAAAGCTCTGGGCTTCCATTTTCCTCATCTGTCAAAGAAGGCAGTTGGTCTAGATAACCTCTAGGGTCCCTTCCAGCTCCAAATTTATGACCCTCAGATCCTGTTATAAAGCACAAAAAGCCCAGGAACAATTATAACACAGAAATCTGCATCACTATTTGCAGACTTCAAACATATTAATGCTCAGAAAAAAAAAACACCTCAAGACAAGATTAGACTGCACTGAGCCCCCAGAGACAACAAAGTGTCAAGACACCCTCCACCCCTACCTCGCCCCCCCCACCCCTAAAACCGTTTCAGAACCAAGTCATTGTCCTAACCTTTCTTTTTACCTCACAATCCTGATCTACAGAATGGGTGTCAAGCAGTCCTCTGTACAGGACGGTGTATGGGCTGACTAATGACCAAAAAATGCTTTGAAGATATAAAGCTACATAAATGTTAATTACAGTTATTACAGAAAAGAACAAAACATATCATTTTGTTAGCTGCAAATCCGACTAAGTCTTCTTACATTAATGCAGTCAAATACCCCAGACATACTTTTTTTACCCAACACCAAAGTATGATTGAAACTGGAAGTGGAAGGCAGACAACATAAAGTTAGGATAACAACCATTTGCAATGAAAGGAAAACGAATGAGGGCCCTTCTCTGGAGTGTCTTATGGAGAATGGTGTTCTAAGGAACACACAAAGTCCTCAGGAAACCCAAGGGAAGAGCAACCTTCCAAACAAAGAATAGGACCCCAGTTCACTGGGTAGCTCACAAAAAATCAAAAGGACAGTTTTAAATGCTCAGATATGGCCCAAATACGTTTTGCTAATGGGCAAAGAAGAACATTTGATGAAACACAACTTTTGATGACAATCTCTATGGAGGGAAGAAACTTTCACCCTAGATAAAGGAACTGAAACCACTGTCTGAGACACAGAAGAGCAGAGGTTTTGTCCACAACACAGCTCTCAGCCAGCAACAATCTAGTTCAACTAGGAAGCACCCATCTCGTTCTGCTTCTGTATACGATCTCCTCCACAGGCTGAGAAAAAAATGGAATCCACCTCTGCTCCCCAAGGCATTCCTGAAAACTGCCACAAGACAACTACTGGAAAAGCCCTTGGTGCCAGGAACAACAATTTACCCAGCTCTGCAAACATTAACTCAGAAATCCTCCCAACCCCAAGACAGACGGGATTGACCCCTCAGCTAACAAAAAGGAAAGCCAAGCCCAGAAAGGGTTAAGAAATTCAAAGACGCACACAAGACGCATCCTTGTTCACAACACAGGCTCTTCCTTCAGACAGGACCAGTGCTTCTGACTTGCCAGGCTGGGATCTGACCGCTCTCTCCAGATACCACATGCACAGACCACCAACTCTCCAAGTCAGCCCAAGTCAGGTTCCTCTTGGCTAACTGGACTGAGGAAGAGAAAATTAACTCAAGACTTCAGTAAAGGGAGAAGTCATTTTTTAAATGGAGAACTCTCAGAAAAAAGGTTCAGCTATCCCTCACCATCTTGCCAGCTGCATATATACCAGTCCATCAAAATAAGGTATCAGATCTAAAAGCATAGACATTTTAAGTCACAATTCAATTATCTTTCTTTAAGATTTAGGAGGGTAGGAGGAAAGATGCAGTAATAATGCGAATATATTAAGACCAAGACCACCACTCTAAACTTATGAACACTATAAATGGAAAATATATGTACTTGTCCTTTTGTTCAGTCATGTCTGACTCTTTCTGACCCCATGATGGACCATACTGTTCATGGGGTTTTCTTGGCAAAGATATTGGAGCAGTTTCTCTAGTGGATTAAGGCAAACAGAGAGTAAGTTACTTGTCCAGGACCACATAGCTTGTTTCTAAGGCCAGATTTTAATTCAGGTGCTCCTGGTCCCAGGCCCAGCTGAACCACCTAGCTACTCTCTATACTTGTCTTTATGTTATAATATTATGGTAAATTTTATTTGTTGCTTTTAAATAATTATACAATAGCTAAAACTTGGAAAAGAATTCAAACACATCACTGCTTCAGTCAGTCAACAAACACTGATTATTAGAAGGCTATTATAGTATTAGCTGTGTTAGTGAAGAGAAGGGGACAACAGAAGAACTGTTATGAAGGTAAAAAAGCAAGATTTGAAAACAGATTGGATGTGCAGGCTGAGTGAGAATGAGGAGTCAAAGATGGGCCGTGATCCTTGGGTGACTAGAAGGAGAATGATGTTCTCAACAGTAACTGGAAGGTTGGGAAAAGGGGAGGATTTGGGGGCAAAGATCAGGAGCTGCGTTCTGGACACGCACGCTCAGCTTGCAGTGCCTATGGGACACTCGGTCTGATGTGTCCAAAAAGCAGCTGCCGATGCAGGAGAGGAACTCAAGAGAGAGGTCAGTTCTGTATACATACATCCAGCAATTACCAAATAGAAATGGTGACAGACCTCAAGGTATCAGGATAACGAGATCACCAAGCAAGATCATGTAGGGGAAGACAGGCAAGTCCCCGGATACCTGGGCTTCATCTACCCATCTATAAAATTACTCATGTGTCATGGCATTTAATCACTATGTGTAAAATTCAAACAAGATCAGCAGATGACAGGGAGTAGGGGAATTGAAGTATCATTGTTATATGGATGCCAGCACAAGAAATCAAGGTGACTGAGGTGGCTATAAACGGCTGGGAATCAGAACTGGTAGGGTCTGAACTTCTTAAATGGGAAACAAAACGGAAGAAATCCCACACAATAGAGCAGATGCAATATGTTATTTTCTGACCATGGTGTGGTGTGTGAGTGTGTGTGAGTGTGTGTGTGTGTGTGTGTGTGTGTTTTCCTGTCAAACCTAAAAGACGTTTGCTGATTCTGATCTGGGATAGCTGTCAGTCATATTTAAGGGGACTTGGAGGGAGAGGAGAGGTGAAGTTTCTAAACATTATTCCCCCAAATTCTGGGGAGTTAGGAGAGAGAAAAGCACTGGTTACAACCCAATTCTCTGCCACAAGATGCTCCTTACTGCTGCCCTAAAAATACATCCAATGCTGCAGCCCCCATACATGAGACCATAAGCTGTCACAAAAACTTTCAACTAAGCAAGTGTTAAATAATATTTCTTTTCAAAAGGAAAATACAGGAAAGACAATTTCTGTCTACAATGAACTCATACCACAGTAACCAGGAAACAGACGTCTTACAAATACTTAAGAACAAAAATGAATACATCCCTTCCTCATATAAGCCAGTGAAGTTATTGTTGTCATTAACATAATGATGATGCACAAACGCAAACACAGAACTTTACTATAAAAAGCAATTCCATTCAAAAAATTTCAGGTCCATAGTCAGAGTGATCGTGAAAAGCTAATGATAAAAACAAACGCTGTCAATAAAAGTTCATTTATTTTAAAAAGAAAGAAAAGCCGGGGGAATTTGGGAAGGCTCAAAAGCGAACTGGGCCAGTAGGGGACAGAGTGGAGAGCACCTGGCTCAGAATCAGCAAGACTCATCTTCGTTAACTTCAAATGTGGCCTCAGATCTTTACCAGCTGTGTGACCCTGGGCAAGTCATTTAACTGTTTCCCTCAGTTCCTCATCTGTAAAATAAGCCACAGAAGGAAATGGCAAACCACTACAGTATCTTTGCCAAGAAAACCCCTCAACGGGGTCACAAGGACTTGGACACAACTGAAAAACGACTCAACAACAACAAAGGGAACCAGTTGGAGCAGAGGATAAAGCTGTTTTTTGAAGAGTCAGAAAGATGAGGGTTCAAATCCCGGTCCCAATACTTCCCATGTGTGACTCCTTCACTCTCTGACCACTGGGCAAGACACTTCACTGTTCTCAATCCAGCCTCTGTCTGCCTCAGTTTTCTCACGTGTAAAATGGAAGTAATAACAGCACTTAGTTCACAAGGCTGTTTGGGAGGCTCAAACAAGGGAATGGACACAAAACTCACTGCAAACCCCAAAGTACTAGAGAAAAACCAGTTGTTATTAACTTCCAAGTCCAGATGCTGAGGGGTTAGTTTTGCTCCTTTTCCATGGATTCAGGGTGTGACTGCCAGTCTCCCTCTCCATTCCAATTCCAACCCTTCTGGCAGAGGATTTCAAAAAATTTCAATTTCAATTGGAGGGCAGGGGGCCCTCCAATGCCCCCATTTCCCAGGTGCTCCAAGAGCTCCTCACTCCACCTTCACTCCCCAGAGAAGGAGCAAAGCCCTGATCTCACCATCTACCACCAGGGCTCCACTGATAGAAATCAATAGTCAGCCACTAAATAATTATTAAGAGCCTATTATGTGCCAGCCACTGTGCCAAGCAGAAAGGCAGAAGACAGCCCCTGATTTTAAGGAGCTCACAATCTAAAGAGGGAGACAACCTAAAACAGTTATGTACAAACAAGTCACAGACAGGATAAACTGGAAATAATTACCAGAGGGAAGGTACTAGAATTAAAGGACATCAGAGAAAAGATCAAGAACTACATAATTCCTTTATCGTATCACAAACTCCTATCCCTCCACCCCCGATCTGAGCCTAACTCCTCCTTAATCCTATCCTTGGTCCAGCCCACAGCTCCCTCCCAGATCATCACCTCTACTCCAGCAACACCCTCTTCCCTTTCCCATGTTTACCTCTTGGAGAACAAGGTCAACACTGCACTGTCCTCTACCCTAGAATCCCTCACTCCTTCATCATATCAACAATCATGCCTTGGACACGCCTATTCCAGACTAGTCCCACAATCCCATTCCTCTACTTGTCTGCCTCCTGCTCACAAGCTTCCTGACCTGGGCTGGAAGAAGTTGTACAACTGCATTGCCAGGGGTCACTAAAAACTGATGGCATCTCATCTCCACCCAAAATGCAAGAAAAAACCATCCTTTCACTTCTCGATTTATTCTCTATCTCACTCATGATAGCGGTTTAAAACCTGCTCATCTCTCCTTAAGCCTCCCATGGGCACCCCTCAGCTGAGGACCTTGTCTCTTACTTTACCATTTGCCATGAGTTCTCTCTTCCCTCCTTATCTCACAGTCCCCTGACATAACCCACCACTATGTCCTTCTTTAATTCAGTCTCTGATGAAGAAAAGGTCCTTGTCACTGCCAACCACCCTTCATGTAACCTTGAATCATCTTTTGGGGCGGGTAGGTGACACAGTGAATAGAGCACCAGCCCTGGGGTCAGGAAGACCTGAATTCAAATCCAGCCTCAGATACTTAACACTTCCTAGCCAGTGACCTTGGGCAAATCACTTAACCCCAATTGCTCTGCCTTTCCCCCTCCAAAAAAAAAAAAAAAGAATCATCTTCCCTTATCTTCCATCTTTTATTGGTTCTTTCCCTGCTAACCACAAATCCATGTCTCCCCATGCTATACACACACACACACACACACACACACACACACACACACACACACCCCACTCATTTTCTACCACATCTTTCTTCCTTTTCTCATCCAAACTCCTTGAAAAACATGCAGTTAAAGAACATTCAGTTCTTCCACTTCCTCTCCTCAGACTCATTTCTAAAACCTCTGCAATCTGGCTTCTGACTTCATCACTCAACTGAAACTGTCCAATGACCTCAGCTGCCAAATCTGAGAACCTCTTCCCTTGTCTCCGTCCTTCTTTACCTCTCTGATTGCCCTCTCCTACTGACTACTCTTCTCCTCACTTGGGTTTGGTGACGCTGCTCTCTCCTGATTCTTCTTTATTTGTCTGGCCACTCATCTGTTTCTTCATCCATGTTACACCCCCTGGCTGTGGGCACCCCAAAGGTTCTGCCCTCAGTCCTCTTCTCTCTCTACACTCTCTCCTGGTGATCTCATTAGCTCCCATGGCCAACAGTGTCATCTCTATAAGGATGATGCCCATATTTATACACCAGGACCAAGTCTCTCTCTGACCTCCATTCCCACATCAACAACTGCCTATTAGATATTTCAAACTGGGTATCCCAGACTCGTAGGGAACCTGTGGCCTTCTAGGTGTTTGGGTATAGCTTTTTGACCGAGTCCAAGCTTTACAAAACAAATCCTTCTATTAAGGGGATTTGTTCTGTGAAGTTTGGATTCAGTCAAAGAGCTGCACTGGAGGACCTAGAGGGCCACATGTAACCTCGAGGCCACAGGTTCCCCACCCCTGCTCCACAGGCATCTCAAACCTAACAATTCCAAAACAGAACTCCTTACCTTTCCCCCCAAATCTACCCCCTCTTCTCAACTTCCCTATTATTGTTGAGGGCACTACCATCCTTCCTGTTACTTAGGCTTGAAACCTCAATGTCACCCTCAGCTCCACCCTTGAACTCCAACCCACATATGCAATCGCTTGCTGATTCTTGTTTCTGCCTCCATAACATTTTTCAAATACGTCCCTGGTACAGGGTCCTCACCACCTCAGGCTGCAAGTACTTATAATCAATAGGTTTCTAGTTATTCTCTCTGCCTCAAGCTTCTCCCCCTACTCCAATCCATCCTCAACTCAGGGCTGCCAAATTGATTTTCCTAAAGCACCCACTATATACATATGTCTGATTCTGTCATCTCCCTCCTGGATAAGCTCTGGCTCCCTATTGCCTCTAGGATCAGATACAAATCTCTGTTTAGCATTTCAAGCTTTTGACACCTTGGTCCCTTTCTCTCCTTGCAGTCTTCTCACATATTACTCCCTTCTTGTACTCTACAATCCTTTTACACAAAGGTACAGATATGTTCTTCCATCTGTATCTCTGCACTAGCTTTCCACCATATTCAGAGACGGTGTTCCTCCTCATCTCTGCCTCTTAGAAGCCTGGGTCACCTTGAAGATGCAGTTGCACTCTACATAAAGCCTTTCCTGGACCCCCAGCCAGGCTGCTCTATGGTACTCATTTTGCATTGATCTCATATATACTTATATATGTACACACAAATTGTCTCCTCTGTTAGAATTCGAGCTTCTCAGGGGCAGGGACTGCTTCACCTTTGTGTTTGCATGCCCAATACCTAGCACATTACCTGATACAATATACTGACTAACAAATGCTTATTGATTCTATATGTCCACCCCTCACCCCCAGTGTCAATCTCACATCAGCTTGCTCTCAGTTATTTTCTTTTCACTGCAATTGCAAACATTCTCTAAGACAACAGTGTTACTCATCCATACATCAGGATTCCAGTGAGCGACTTAGCTTTAAAATGTAACATATTTTACTGTATTTTTATTTTGTTAAATATTATCTCCATTTTGTTAAATAATATCTCCATTACATTTAATATGGTTCAGGCTACACCGCGCCTCTGCGCTACACCGACGCCTCTGCTCTAAGTTACAGTTGTCCCTTCATGGTCCTAGTTCAAAAGATGCACAGTCACTTTATTCAGTGGACAGGACATTTACAATAGGTGCTCGATGATTCTTGACCAGACTTATCCACTCAAGTCTATTTAGATCCCAACCTAGTCTACAACAGGAATATTAACTATGTGATCTTCGGAAGGCCTTTGTAACCAAGTGATTGCTACATAGTTCATACTGGGGCCCAAAGACAGGAAGAATGGAGTTCAAATCCCAACTCAGACACTTATTAGCCCTGCGACCCTTAACTTGTGTGTACTTCAGTCTCCTCAACTGTCTCCTCAAAATAGCGATAATAACAGCACCTACCTCTCACTGTAGTGAGGATCAAATGAAAAAATACTGGAAAGTGTTTAGCACCAATGCCTGGCGCATAGAAGACACTTAATAAATTACTATCCCCTTTAGCCCCACATCAAAAAATTACAAAATCTGAGCAATCTCTAGTTTCTTTTTGCACCCAAAGAACTACAGACCTGAAAAGGCTTTTGTATGTGATTTTAGTTTAAGTCTCATTCTATAAGAGAAAGGAAGTGTAATTTGCCCAAGGGCGAACAGCTCATGAATGGCAAAGCCAGGACTAGAACTCACACCTGTTTCCCAACCTTGGGCTCTTTTCCCTATACCATAGTATATTTTCTTAAAGTTCAATGTGTATACTTTTCTTATTTCAAACACGCTAACTGTCCCTAGGTCTGTATAATGAAAGCAGCTGAAACAATTTCATCTTATCAAGAAGCATGTTAGATATCTCCACATTAGATATCCACTCCAAATGGAAGGATTATCTGGTTTTGCTGAGAAAGGAACCACATCATCTTTTTGGTTTTGGGGAGACTGGGGATCATCACCATATATTACACTATAAAAACCCAAGGCAACAAGTGAGAAAAGCTTTATGCCGCATGTACGGAAATGTTTCCATGTCATTTTGAGCTCTGACACAGTTTTCTAGCTGACATTTCTAAAAATCAGTCTCACCATCCCACAGCTCACAACAAGGGCTATTTTTCTCTACAGTTCCTTATGAGGGTAGAAGAAACCTACTTCAAGGCAATCCCCTTATATCCCCAATGTCTAGCACAGTGCCTCATATACAACAGGCAGGCAATAAATGCTTGTTCACTGAATAGGAGACCAGAGATTTGACCTCTCCATACTCCACCAGCCGATTAAGTATCTTTCCTCTTCAAGTAAATTCAAGTATCTGTTGATATGATGATATTCCTACTTCCAGATTAGTCAAAGAAATGCTCTCATATCTCCTACCACTAAAGTTAGTTAAACCCACCAGACATGTGCTAAAATTATCAATATACATAATTACCCCCACCTCAGTTTCTTAATGGCTTAACTTGTACCAAAACCATGTCAATAATAAGAAATTTCTTCTAGGATGTCTTAAGATAAACACTAAGAATGAGGCCCCACCAAGCCGGCTAACTACCAGATCATTAGTTCTTTAGCCACAGCAAATCATGAAGCCCCTCTACTAAGATAATATAGTAGGACTGAAATCTGCCTGCGTAATGGGACTACTCTCACCAATGAATTCACGATCTTTATAAGAAATGAAGAAACATGAAGCAGATAAACTTTAACTTTGGCATTTCCTGAACTGAGAATTTAAGCTGGCGCCCATTCATGAGTATTTGATTTCCATTTACTACTACACCAGCTGTATTTGGTGTTCAGCCATCCTTAATTACCCCATCTTTTAACCTTCAGTTTCTCCAGGCCTAAAACCCCAAAATATATAAGCATCCCTTCCCCAAGCAGTCTCAGACTGGACTAAGCATGGTCATTAAGACTCCATTACCCTAATCTGTTATTGACAACTTGTTCCCATTTATATACATGCAACTGAAACCCAAAACAACCAAACCCATTTTTATAAACTCAAAGATACTCAGTTCCAAAATAAACCCAGCTAATGGCTTTCAACTCATACAATCTATGGTAGCACTCACTGCAGGAAACAGCCTTAGTCCCCATGGTTTAGGAAGGCTCACAACAGTGCTATATTTAGAACCAAGAAAATACTCACCCAAAGCTGGGAGTATTTCCCTATGCTTTCAACAAAAGAATAGGAGCCAAGGAGTCTCAAGGCCTCTTATCTTGTATTTTAATGGATGATTCTGGCCAACTCACCTATACTCTTCAGATTCAGTAATTGTCATTTGAAAAAGTGGAAATATATTCACTAACATACATATCACTAGTAAATTAAACAAGAAAGAAAATCAGAGTGGGAACGAACTTTAGATCATTTAGCCCCTTCACAAACATCATTTAGCTAGCCATACTTCTACATAAGGCCACATCTGACTATCTCCAATTGTCTACCCTTTTCCTAACTCTCTGAAGAAAGCATTTCACCAACCCCATCCATTCGACTATCTCACCACCTCTGTAGTCAGGAAGTAATCTACATAACTTCTGCTGCAATTAAAGACATTCCCTCTTGTCTTCTCCTCAGTGGAAAGAGAACATCTGGTTCCCACCACCTGTGCAATCTCCCTTCCCAGTGATTAAAGTGTTTAGAAAACAGAGGAAGGCCCATTTTCACTTAATGCAGCATCACTCTAAATGAGTTAACTAAACAGAGAACACAATTAGGAGCCCTCTATTCCCAGTTCCATCACTGGCTTACCATGAACCCTGTTGGAAGTTAAACCATTCAGCTTCCCCATCACTAAGATACAAATAAAGCAGGGATATTGGAAGATGTAATAGAGATAATGCCTATTAAGTGCTTACAGCTTCTCAGCCAAGTCATCATCCTCAATCCAAAGTGGGATTAGATGTATGCTAGTCTACATCTCCACTCTCAATTTTTATCCCAATGCACCTAATTAGATCCCATGTACCAAGAGCAAAGCGTAAATGAAAAATAAAATTACAGTAAGTCAAAATGTAGTACGCCTCCAAACTCCTATAACATATACTGTGTGACTTGGAAGGCAAAGCTAGAAAAAGTTAAATAATCACCTTATCTGACTATAGAAAACAATGGGATTATAGAAAGGCAATTTTAAAAATTTAAGATGAAAAGTGAATCCAAAACCCATTAATATGACCAAAGGCAAAAGGCTAAAAAAATACCCAAAATATGACTTGAGTATGAAATGGCTATTAAGACAAATCTATGAAGACCATTCGACAGTTAACTCAATAGCTAAAGACCAGATAGCATGAAAAAAGGCAATAAACAGAGAGGAAAGGAATGAGATATAGATGAATTCAACATCAACTGAGACTGAGGCAGCCCACATGTTGTGCCGGCTAACAGGCCACGGCTTTTTCGGGGGAGAGGGGACTTCATGGGGGGGGTGGGGGTGTCTTCTTTTTGAAGAACTTTTTTTTTTTACTTTTTCTTGATATCATTTATTTTTTATATCACCTTAATTTCTGAATCTATCCTTTCCCTATCTTCTTTCCATGAAGGCATCTCTTACAACAGTCATGGGTTCATTGCAGATGATACAGCAACTTTGGCTGTCATGTTAATGTCCTGCCTTCTCTCCCTCCCATCATTTCTTCCCACTACTACTCTGTCACCTCCCTTCTGCTGAAGGATCCCATTTGTATCCTGTCTCAACATCAAGAAGAGGGGTTATCTGCACCCCATTCTACCCAATGACACGTCTTCCCAGAGCGCAGAAGACACGTGCCTATCTGGCTACCAAAACCCATTACAAATTCCTCTATAATCTGCCATCCAGGCTTGTCTCATGATCTCTTTCCAATCCTGTAGCTTTCCAAGTTTCTTCTGCCCCATGAAAATTTTGACCTTAAAAGTTATTAGGACCCCAGGAGATGGGAGGAAGGGAGAGGGAGAGGAGAATAGAAAGAGTTTCTTTAAGTATTTTTAACTTTTAACTCTCCCCTTTCAATACTATCTCTTCAGAGTTATTCAAGAGTGAAGACATAAAAGGGGCTGTTCTTGTCTTTGGGAAATTATGTTCTGTCAAATTTCTACCCATACCAAGCAGGAAGAAGCATTCCTACTCAACTCTAGAACTGAAATATATATATTAACCAAACTGACTATTTAGGAAACTTACCAAGTTAAGACTTAACAGAGCTTCAATTGCCTCGCACTATAAATGCCTCGACACAGTGACTCAGGATAACGCATTTGAACATTCACCAGTTCAGCCCACTGATGAAGATACAATGCTAGGAGTATTGTAATTATAGAACTTTGACTTAAGCAGAAAACTCCACACAAGATCAAAGTATTATTAGGTACACACTAGGCAACAGAATTATGTTCAGCCTGTAATTTCTCTCTTGAGTTCAGCTATGACTCCTAGTTATATTCTCTTACATATCCTGGTTTATTCACTGACACAGATCCAGTTCCATTCAACAAGAATTTACCTCCCTAATCTGCACCTTGGCAGGGCCCTGGGAGAAAAAACCAAAACCAAAGCAGTCTGCCCACAAGGAACCTATATACTATTGGGGGGGAGGGGCGGAAGCCGAGGGAAACAGTATATCCACGAATGAGCAGTCCATACAAAGTATAACAAAGTAATTACAGGGTGAGAACAGCGCTAACAACTGCAGCAATCAGAAAAGGCCCTATGTTAGAGCTAGCTCTTAAGTTGAGCCTCAAAGGGAAAGGGCACTCCTGGCATGAGGGTCAGCCAGCCCAGGAAAAGGCCTAGTGACAGCAGATGAAACTGTGTAGACAGAAAAGGAGGCCACTGTGGTTGAGCAGAAAGTGCAAAATGCATAATCAGCCTAGAAAGATAGGCTGGCATCCAATCAGGAAGAGCCCGAAATGCCAGAGATCGCACATTATCCTGGAGGCCACTGCGGCCACCTGGAGAAGCTTCTTCAGCAGGGGAGGATCTGAATGTCCCACTTTAGAATGATCTTCTTAATAGAAGAAATGTAGGTACTGAAAACTTCCGATTGATGACACTTGGAAAGGGGCTTTATCAAGGTAAACAACACTAAAGAAACATTATCATTTGCCAGTGCAAGCTAAGAACCGCTGGGCCTTTCCATATGATGGAGCTAAAACCTCCTTCATGTTCTATCTCCCCTCAGAGAAAGTGAGCTGCCTTGTTTTCCTAGTTACATCCTCAGAGTTTACTCTAGTGCTTGGCACACAACTGTCACTTAATAAATGCTCATTCATTCAATGACTCTTAAGATCCACTTCACTTAGCTGGCAAAAACCAATGTCACCACACATATGGCAACAGACACAGATACTGTCCTTCCATCCACCTGAAAAAGGCATGAAGATGGGATGGCAGCAGACGAATTTCAATTTCCTGGATCATGATGGGTTAACACTCCAACTTAATTTTTTTAGTTGAACCATTGATACCACAATTGAAGAATAAGCACCCTGGGGAAAACTGGGGGACCGAGAGGAACCTGAAAAGGCAAAAGCTCAGCCACACCAAAAATTACAGCTGAAACTCCTGGCTTCAGAGTGACCAGTGTTATCTAATGGCCCCCTCTCAATATTCATCTCCCTTCAACACTAAATCCCATCCTCTCATCCTCAACACTCTCTAATTCTGTCAGTTTTTAGGACACTGCTCTCGTCTAGGCCCATCCTAGTCTGTCTCTTTTACTAGACTATCATCTATAACTGGGTAGGCCTGTCACAGCTCCTCTTCTCTTTTCTCTCTACACTCTCTCAGTTACCTCATCAACGCCCACTAGTTGAATACCTTCGTCTATGCAGAGGATTCCCAGACTTATAGAGTCAGCTTTGGTCTCCCTCCTGATCTGCAGTTCAGAATCACCAATTATTTATTGCACATTTCAATATGGATGCCTCTCCCTTTCCCCTACAGCATCATTAACTCAAAATGTATAAAATGGAATTCCTAATCTTTACCTCCCCAGACCCTCCCCTCTTTCTGTCAAATGTACTATTGTCCTTCCAATTTCCCAGGTTAATAGACTTGGCATTATCATCTGCCTCTTGTTCTCTCAAACCCCTCTGTTTACTCACTTTCCAAATCTTGCCATCTTTATCTCTACAATATGATTTGCCTATGTCCTTGCCTCTTTACTCAAACGGCCCCAGCCTAGCTCAGGCCCCAATAACCTCTTCTAATAGCCTCTTCTTGGATCAGCCTACCTCAAGTCTTTCCCTATTACAATCCATCACCCTCCACAGTTGCCAAGGGATTTTCCTAAAGCACAGGTCTCACCATATCATTCCCCTACTCAATAAAATCCTGTGGCTTTTTACTGCTTCTAAGATCAAACAGAAGTTCAGTTTGGTATTCAAAACTCCTTTCCAGAATTTTTCCCTCTCACTCAGAGGGTCTAACCAGACTGATCCTCTTCCTCCTCCTCACACATCACTCTGCCTCCCACCTCTCTGACATCCACTGGCTGCCCCCCATGCCTGGAATACACTCTCTTCTTGTCTCTGTCTCTGAGAATCCCTATTTTGCCTTTAGAGCTCAGCTCCAGCTGCACCTTCTGTATGAAGTGCTTCCTGACGTCCTAGGCCTCCAAAGCTGCTTGGAATCTCTTCTGTATGTGTTTTGCATCTACTTATCTATGAATGTGTGTCCCCCCTAGGGAGAGGCCAAGTCAGCAAACATTTATCAAGCACCTACTGTGTGCCAGGCACTGCTGGGGATACAAAGAAAGGCCAAAACGGTCCTTGTTCTCAGGGAAGGGAGACAACTTATAAACAGTCCAGTACAGAGAAGGTAAGCACAAGATAGACTGGGAGACAGACTCCAAGGGAAGGCACTAAGATTAAGGAGTGTGAAAGACTCCTTGCAGAAGGAGGGATTTTAGCTGAAACTTGAAGGAAGCCAGGAGGCCAAGGTACAGAGGGAGAGGATTTCAGGCATGGGACAGAGTCCATGAAAATGTGCAGAGATGGGGGACAGCGTCTTGTGACAGAAACATTGAGGAGATCAGTGTCAGTGGATCACAGAGTGTATGTGTATGGGGGGGGGCAGTTATTAAGATGTAAAAAAGACTGGAGAGGCAGGAAGGAGCCAGGTTACAAAGGCTTTAAAGATCAGAGATGTTTTATCCTTGATCCTGGAGGCAAGAGGGAGCTATTAGAGTTTACTGAATAACGGGGTGTCATGGTCAGACCTCTCCTTTGCGAAGACAGATCTGATAGCTCAGTAGAGGATGGACTGGAGCGGGAAGAGACATAAGGCAAGAGCCTGCTACCAACAGCCGGGGCACAGGGCGATAAGGGCCTGAACCAGAGCAGTGGTACTATCACATGAAAGAAGCGGGGTGTATGCAAAGGAAAGAAGATACAAAGGTAAAATCCACAGGCATTTACAATAGATTGGAGGGAGAGATGAAAGAATAAGGATTTGAGGCTACCATATGAGCCTGGGTGTTTGAGAGGTGGTAGGGCCTATCAGTAATAGGGAAGTTTGGAGGAGGGGAAGGACGTGTTGGGCATTCATTCCAGAAGCCCACTGAGCAGTTGGAGACACAAGACTGGAAGTCAGCAGAGAGGTAAAGGCAGGGTATGTAAATTTGAGAATCATCTACATGGAAATGATGATTCAATCTATAGGAGCTGATAGATTACCCTTTACACATATTATCTCATTTGACATTCACAACAACTCTGGGGTAGGTACTATCCTCATTTCCATTTTACAAGTAAGGAAACTGAAGTTAAGCAATTTGCCCAAGTGCTAAGGTCCTGAAGCCATCCAGACTCACTCTGAAGTCGGCTCTCTCTCTATCCACCACACCAGGTGAAAAGGAGTCTACTATTAAGAGAAGGCAAAGTTTAGGTTAGAACATTCAATAACTGACACAGCCAAGAATTTCCCATCCCTGAAAGTTGGGGCAACTGAGAAGATCAACATTTTGTCTGACAGAGCAACTCAAAGAAAATGCCTGCTTGGTCCGAGACCAAGGAGGTGAACACTGACAAATTCCCCTGGGCCCTCCCCAATTAGCCTTCACCTCCCACCTGCCTGTCCTCACACCCTTAGAATGTACACTCACTTCTTTTGGCCAAACGGAAGAGCAGTACAGGACTCTGTACTAGGTCAACTGTCTCTATCGCTCAGGCCTGCAGGCCAGAAGCAAGCTCTCTGAAAGGAATGGTGGACTCTGTTTACTACACCTACCATCTACTAGCTCACACACCGTCTAGCTTACTTAACACAAATACTTTCTCACAACCTTACCATACATAACTAATACGAACTTCATGGTAAACTGGGTAAAAAGAGACAAAATGCCTGGAAGAAGGAAATGGAAATTATCCGTCTTAAAGCATAGATGATAACATCAGACTATAGTACAGTACTCAACAAGAACAAAAAACATGACAAGAAAGATTCCAATTTTGTAAGTGATAATGGGGAAGAGGCAAAAAATTACTAGGAACTGAAGAAACTTCGGAAACTTAATATATTAGTTAGCCACCTAGGGAAAAAATGTTCACCCCCTCCCATTCCATAATAATTCTATCAATATTGATGCAACTCCAGAAGAGGCCTCCTGAAACATTTCTTCCAGTTCCTTAGGATTCCTAAGGATTTTTCATATCATAATGCCCAAAAAAAAACCGGGTTAAAAGGGTCTTCAGAAATTATCTAATCTAGCTCTTTCGTTTTACAGAGAAAGAAACTGAGCCCAGAGAAGTTAAATAATTTGAAGAAAGTCACAGAGGTAACAACTAATAAGCAGAACTAGCATTCAGACCCAAGTATCTCACCTCCAAGATAGGATGCTCCTTCTATAGTCATGGAGTATTAAGGTAGAAGGTCCACCCCTGCCACTACCACTGGAACACCTAGACATGTTCAGTGTTTGGCTTCAGAACTGATAAGCTGCATGGGAAATTCTAAATACCTACCAATAGGTAGCATACCTCTGGAACAGCAAAAGCATGACTCTGTTTTTTACATGTAAGGCACCAGCCTCTGTCCTGGACCTGATTCTGAAGCATATTCAAAGCACCTCCCAACTAGAACAATCCCAAACAAAGTCCTCATAAAAGAAGAAAACCCAAAATGTTGCAAGCTTGTTCAGAGCAGTCATCAAGCCAATCGCCTGCTGAACGTGCAGAAGAAAACAATAGCGTAGCCTTAGTTTCAGAGAGTGAAATACATTTCAACTATACCAAATGAAAAGCAAATAAAAATCTCACTTTCAATTTCATATAAAGCAAGAAAGACAATAATTTTAAAAATCTATGGCCTTACAAACCCATTCCTGATTTTCTCCATAACAAGTTTTTTGGTCGTTATTTCAACATTATCCCTTTTGGCAATGATTTCCTCTAGGAACATAACTGGGAGCCCCTAACGTTCTCACTCTCTTAGTGACATTCACAGCAGCTCAATGTAGGCCTCTGTTCCTCTAGGTAGAAAGCAGTTCTCTCTGAACATTCACAGTCACCAAAGAGACTGAATTCTAGGCAGGCACAGGCTAGGTACTTACTTCTTCGATACTCTAGAGAACAATTTGGAACTCCCACTTCTGAACTCTTCCTACACTTCACTTCAGCCACCTATGTCTCCCATTCCAAGAAAATGAAAGTTCTTAGCCTGGCTTCTTCCTATTCTGGAATGGAACCTTCTGGTCCTTTGCCTTTCACCTCTGATTTGGGGGCACCAATGTCCTGGCTGGGAATAAATGTATGGACAAAGTGCCTCTTCATTTAGACCTAACTGAAGACACCAAAAACTAGAAAACTCAAATCTTTTACAAAATCACACCCTGGAAAACTTTAAAGTCATCTGGTGCCTAGTTGTCCCTTTGGAGCTTCTTTTGCCTAAGAAAATCAGGTTTGGAGACAGTCCCACACACACCAGCGCTGTTTTTGAAAGGCACCTTCCTTCTTCCTAAAGACTTCTCAGCTGTTCCTTCTACAACGTCTACCCGCCGAGTTCCCCAAAGAGCACCTTTTCTACAGAGATGAAATGAATTAGGAGCACATCACTGATGTGGCTCTGATGAAAAGGAAATGGAGGGGACCATGACAAATGCATGGCCTAGGACCATGTCACAGGCAACATACAGGAAATTACTGTTGAAATAAAAGTGATACTAAGACTCCCGCGTCTCTGAGATACTATTGTTCTACACTTGAAAAAAGTTTCTAAGTTGGAAAGACGAGTGGGAGAGTCACGCGCCGCCCGGAGCTCGCGGCTCTTCCGTCCCTCACACACTGCCGGGGCTGATCCCGGACCCGAGCCCGGCACGGTCCCCAGAAAGCCCTGCACTTTCTCCGAAGGCTGCTTAGAAAGCACTGCACCCAAGGCCAAGGGCGAACTCCCCACGCGGCGGCAGGCCGGCGCCTGAAGACCTCAAGGGCCCCCAGAGGCTCCTTCGTAGGGGGACACGGGGAAGGGGCACGGAAATGCCCCGGCCGCACAGCGGGGGGGCGCGGAGCACATGGCCTCCAGCCTGCTCGTCACGGCCACTGCATCAGCGACCCCGACAGCCGCCCGCAGCGCCTCAGGGGGCCCCTCTGCCCCTCCCCCACACGGGCGCCCGGACCCGGGGGCCGGGGGGCTTGGGCGTCCGCTCGCCGACGGATGTCACCGGACACCGAGGGCGCCCCCGCCAGGGTCACGGGGGCGGCGGCCCCCACACTCGCGGGGGGAACACAGGAAGGCACGAGGGACAGAGCACGCGGCTGGAGCCGAGGCCGGCCCGGACGCGGGTGGAGGGCGGCCGGGGCGAAAGTCTTCAGACCCTGGACCGGCTCGGGCCAGCCCCGCCCTCTCTGGCCTCAGTTTCCCCGAGTGTGATGGGGCGGAGTTGGGGCCGAAGGTCGCAAAGCCTCCCTCCCTCCCCGTCCTCCCTCGACGTTACCGGTAAGAAAACTGAAAGCCGGGCCGGGGAGGGCCGGGCGCGAGGGGCGGGAGCGGCGCGGCCGTTGTCCCCAACGCCCGGAACGCCCGGCCCGCCTGTTTCCTCGGCCAGGGCCTACCTACCTGCCTCCCTCGGGGAGGGCGGACGGCGGCGGCGGCGGCGGCGGCGGCGACGACGGCCGGGCCTGGGCTCGCGCGCCGGCCGGCGGACTGCGGGGGAGGGGAGGGGCGGGCGCGGAGGCGCGCGGCAGGGGGGGGCGCGCGGCAGGGGGGAGGGGTCTGAGCGCGGGGACGCGGCCGAGCCTTCAACCCTCGTCCGGCCCCGGCCGCCGCCGCCGCCGCCGCCGTCGCCGCCGCCGCCGCCGCTGCCGCTGCTGCGAAGACATCGAGCGAGCAGGCCGCGCAGCCGAGCGCCGAGCCGGGAGCGCCCGGCGTCCGGCCAGGCAGCGCGCGCCGAGCGCCGAGCGCGTCCAGGCCCGAGCAGTAGAGCCCAGGCTCCATGGATACAGCCCGGGAGCTCAAAGCCTTTCTCGTTTCTGAGCGTTGCGAGACTTAGGAGGCACACTCCGAAAACAGTTATTTTTACTGATGTCTTTTGTTCTCCTGCATCCCCTCAGAGCCACCCCAAGTGACTAAAAAAAGAGAAAGAAAAAAATCGGCGTCACTGGCAATACATGGCGAGAATCCGACAAATGTGGGCAGCGCAGAAAATGGGGCCCCGAGGCCGAATCTGAGAGCCCCCTGCCCTCTGGGGAGCCCCCCAGGAGCAGCACCCAGACTGGACCAGGAGGGCACATCGCCCCGAGCAGAAAGCCCAGAGCCGGTGTGATGCATGGGGTCTGCATAGGCTACCCCCCTGCAGACTGAAGGGCTTGCACGGCTCGGCCCTTCCAGCTCTCAGTACGGCCCGCCTTCTCAGCCAACCCACAAGGTGCATGTTGGCTCAGAACAGCTCACCGGGAGCCAGGGTGACCAAAAGTATGGTTACAGGTGATCCAAGGTGTGGTTGGTTAAGAATCTTTTATTTTTACCCAACGGCTGGCCCGAGAGTTTCACAAACCACCCCCAGAGCAATTTCTTTTTTCTATTTTCGCATGTAATCTCTCTGGTATTGAGTACAACTCCATCCAGTTACCCTTTCAGAGCACTTATGTATGTAACAGATACTCCAGAAACACTAAGGACTTGTATCACATGAACTAGGCACTGGGGGGTACCAGGACAACAACAAATACCACCTGCCTTCAAGAAGCTTGTATTCCTGAAAGGGGGAGAGTGGGAAAGACAGAGAATATGGCAGTAGAAAGTAACTGGCACAGGGCCCTGAGATGGTGACTAGGATGCAAAAAATGGCATCAAACCAGCTGGAAAAGCAATAGGAAGAGTTAAGGAAACTACAATATATTAGCAGTGTGATTATATGTGGGTGTACACATGCATACTATAAAAGTAACAAATATATGTGTCACTAGGGCAATACACAGAAATTTATACACGAAATAACATTCAGTGAAAAAAATCAGAATACAAAATAGTATGTATACCCTGACCCCAACCATGTATCAAATATTTTAAGTTGGAGGAAACTGTAATGTTCAGAGAAATCTTAGAATCTCTGATTTGCCAGACACCTCAGAGGTCTTTTTATTCCAACCTCTTATCTGAAGCATGAAATGTGTCTCCTTAGGTTCCTGGCAGTTTTGTTCATAGTCAAACAAACAAAAACATAGTGTTTGTTATGTAATTCCACATTATCTTTCAGACAGTTCCAAGCTGTAATTAGTTCCAGGATCATTTATTTGCTTTCAGGTTTTGACTGATCAGTCTCGTGGAAGGCTAGACTTTTGCATTCTTTAAATGGTTCAGGCTTCAAGACTCTCTTCAAAACTCTTCAGCTCCTTTACAGGCTGGGAGTTTCCCTGATGAAGGAAGCAGAGTTAATTAGCCATGGCTGACACACACAGGGAAACTTCCCACAGCCTGATCACTCCCATCCCCAACTTCTGTGGGCCCTTCCACCTCTTTCTTAACTATATACATAAGCCTGTGCCTCTTGAGAAACCTTCAAGATGGCACCTCTACACCCAAGTCAACTGTTAGGAAGGAGATGAAAGTCATATGTTAGAAAAAAAAACATACATGCCCAGGAACTGTTGGGGAAGAAAATGTTGGGAGAAAACACCATTTCTTGAGACCAGGCTGTCCCCAGTACTTGGCCTAGCTTAGTGATTGATTGAAAGGGTGCTGCAGTTGGAAGCAGATGCATTGGTTCAAATGAAGACTCTATTTTCTGTTATCTTGGGTAAATCGTGGAACTCCTCAGGAATTCACTTTTATCTGTAAAATAAAGAGATGGGAGAGGATGGTCTCTAAATCTCTTCCATATCAGTCCAGCATTTAATCAGTTGAGTGCTAGGAATACAAAAAGAGGCAAAAGGCAGTCCCTGACCTCAAAGAGCTTACAGTCTAAAGGGTAAGGCAATGGGCAAACAAATATGTACAAAGTAAACTATATAGAGAATAAATAGGAAATAATTAACAGAGGGAAGGCAGTGGAATTAATCGGGGTTTGGAAATGCTTCCTGTAGCAGGTGGAATTTTAGCTGAGACTTAAAGGAAGCTGGGAGGTCAGTAGCCAGAATGCAGGGAGAGCATTCCAGGCATGGGAGACAGCCAGTAAAAATGCCTCTGTCCAAGATCTTCCTTCCTACTTACTTAAGCTTCCTTTATGTTACAATTCAGAGTTTGATTAGCAAAGTCTTAATTTGCTTTAAAAGGTTCTTTCAAGGAGACTCCCACTTTATCCCCCATGGCATCAGTAATGATCAACTTCTTTTAATGCAGAGGGTCATAATAAGAGTCAAATCCAGATGCAGGGAACAGAGAATAGGAAGAGGAGAGATGAGAGAAGTGGCTTATGAGAGCCAAAATGGACCAAGGACACCAGATAAACTTTACTGGAAAAAATAATTAGGACAGTATTATTGTACAATTGAGAACAGAGCTGAAACTCAGCCTCTTTTATTTCTTCACCCCACCTCAATGATGTCACCACCCTTGTGACCCTCTGTCCACATCGGGCCCAACCTCATACCTGCCTTCCTGCCAAATATACCCATTAGCTGCAGAGCAGGAATCATGATGATGGGAAATAGCATTCAGATTGGACATAAGCAGCAGATGATAATCCCTAATTGTTTTTAATCTAGAGATGAGTCACATTCATTTATTTCCCTTTTCTATCATCAGCTGTTCATTTCTTTGCTTTGACAATCACCACACTAACACTCCTGACAGCAGGTAGGAGCAGATCAAGAGGACAGGTCAGAGACAGCACATGGTTGGCTGCTAAGAAATCTGGGAGTAAGAGAATCCTAAGGAAAGGCTCCTTTTGTCCCTAGTGAAAGTATCAACGTGTGAACCTAATTCACACATTGTGTTATTCCAATCAGGTTATTTTTAAATTGGTATAATTTTAGAGCAAGGGCTTAGCTGAAGATTGTTTATTGCCTGGGAAATTTGTGCATCATTTGGTGTTCACAAATAGGATTTTAACCCTGCCCCTACCATTGGGAGAGGCCAGGCACATTCCAGAACCAAGTTTCCTTAATTGTCCTTTTCACCCTCTCATCTCTTGCCTTCTGTATTAGGAAACCAGAGATGAGAAAGGCCAAGCTTTGTCTCAGTACCTTCTTAACATTAAGAACCTCGATTCACACAGGTACAGGCTATCCTCAAAATGGGCAAACTTGTTTCCCTATTAGTAATAGTGAGGCTGCTACAAAGGAAACTGCTTTGATCAGACTTCTTTGGAAAGAAAGGATAAGATGGCAAAGTCCTCCTTTCACCAACCTCTTCCATCTATTCTGATATTCTACATAAGTAGGAGAATGAGAGAACAGCATTCAGATTTGGTCCACAGAGATCCGTTCCAGACATCTGGAGATTTGCTTCAAAATTTGAGTTGAAAGGCCCAGTCTGCTATCAGTCTCTAATTATCCTAGTTAGTAAGATTCTCTTGGCTCGGTAAAGCTTGAATCAGTAACTACATGGGAGATCATTTCTTGGTTCAAATCACATTGACTTTAGGTTATGTCTAAACGGAAGGTGAAAATAGAGGCACTATGTTGAAAATTTAGGACAAGAAAATTTGCTTTTATTAGAAATATCGTGATAACTGATGCACAAGTGGCACTGTGATTTGAATTAGCTGTTAATTACTTTAGTTCCCCCTTTTACTTTGTGCTTTTGCCAGCCATCTGGTTTTAAAATAAGTGGATTTCGAACTGGGGTTCACCAAAAAGCCTAGAACTGTGATCTTGATTTAGTTACTCAATTGGCAGATATATTTCATAAAACACAGACATTAAGTAAGAACGGATGACAAGAGTCCTCACTCTAGCCGAAGTGGCCAAACCCCCTGCTCCACTCCAGACTAGCTAAAGTGAGTGAGCATCAGCTCCTGGCGCATGCGGTCAGCTTCCGAGTCCAGGGCCTCCATGTGCTCATGCTCTTCTTCTGGCTGCTCCAAATGTCCGGCTACTGGAGAAGACCATACATCCATGCCATGTTCCAGGGAAATGTTGTGGAGCACACAGCAAGCTAAAATGATGTGACTGGACTTTTCTGGAGAATACTGTAGGGCTCCCTTGGATCCATCCAGGCAGCGGAACCTTGACTGGATGGTCCTAAATGTCTTCTCAATTACATTATGAGTTGCAGAATGGGCCATGTTGTAGCGATATTCTGCTGGAGTTCCGGGAATATGAAGTGGGGTCATAAGCCATGTGCGAAGAAAGAAGGAGCTATCACCTATAAGGAAGAGAAAACATCAAAATCTTTTATCAGTGGAATACAAGCTAGAAAGGGAATTGCTAAGAAACCACTCCAAGACCAGGTTAAGAAAAGCAACAGATCCTAGGGCCATGAGCCATGAAAAAGACCAATGGGAGAACTCTTAAGAAATGCTGGCAGTAAGGCAGAGCCAAGATGGCGGCGCAGAAGCAGCAACATATCGCAGCTCTCACATAGCCACCCCAAAATACCCATAAAATAGGACTCTAAACCAATCCTGGAACTCCAAAACGCACACAAAGATACTTCCCACTAAAGTCAGCTCGGCTACGAGGAACCATATCAGCACTGCTAACCGCTGAAGCCGCGGCTGTGCCCCGGGGGCGGCTGGACAGGAAGAGCTGAGAAGCTTCAGGTGAGCAGATTAGCGGCAGCTGTGAATGGGATTTGTGAAAGGGGGAGATAAGCAGTCCGGCCAGAAGGCCTCCAGAGCAGAAAAGCGAAAGGCAGAGGTTTTGCACCCGC